>JAWNPJ010000097.1:3000000-3502500 GCA_035047585.1 Drosophila monieri | reverse complement strand
TGACCTTGACCTTAACCTTGACCTTGACCTTGACTTTGACCTTGATCTTGACCTTGACCTTGACCTTGACCTTGACCTTGACCTTGACCTTGACCTTGACCTTGATCTTGACCTTGACCTTGACCTTGACCTTTGACCTTTGACCTTTGACCTTTGACCTTTGACCTTTACCCATTAACCTTTGACCTTTGACCTTGACCTTGACCTTGACCTTGACCTTGACCTTGACCTTGACCTTGACCTTGACCTTGACCTTGACCTTGACCTTGACCTTGACCTTGACCTTGACCTTGACCTTGACCTTGACCTTGACCTTGACCTTGACCTTGACCTTGACCTTGACCTTGACCTTGACCTTGACCTTTGACCTTGACCTTGACCTTGACCTTGACCTTGACCTTGACCTTGACCTTGACCTTGACCTTGACCTTGACCTTGACCTTGACCTTTCACCATTCACCTTGACCTTTGACCTTTGACCTTTGACCTTGACCTTCACCTTTACCTTTACTTTGACCTTTGACCTTTGACCGTTGACCTTTGACCTTTGACCATTTACCTTTGACCTTTGACCTTTGACCGTTGACCTTTGACCTTTGACCATTTACCTTTGACCTTTGACCATTGACCTTGACCTTGACCTTGACCTTGTCCTTGACCGTGACCTTTACCTTGACCTTGACCTTGACCTTGACCTTGACCTTTCACCATTCACCTTGACCTTTCACCATTCACCTTGACCTTTGACCTTGACCTTTGACCTTTGACCTTTGATCTATGACCTTTGACCTTTGACCATTTACCTTTGACCTTTGACCATTGACCTTGACCTTGACCTTGACCTTGACCTTGACCGTGACCTTTACCTTGACCTTGACCTTGACCTTGACCTTGACCTTGACCTTGACCTTGACCTTGACCTTGACCTTGACCTTGACCTTGACCTTTGACCTTTACCTTTGACCTTTGACCTTTGACCTTTGACCTTTGACCTTTGACCTTTGACCTTTGACCTTGACCTTGACCTTTACCTTTACTTTGACCTTTGACCTTTGACCTTTGACCTTGACCTTGACCTTGACCTTTGACCTTGACCTTGACCTTGACCTTGACCTTTGACCTTGACCTTGACCTTGACCTTTGACGTTTGACCTTTTACCTTGACCTTGACCTTGATCGTGACCTTGATCGTGACCTTTGACCTTTGACCTTTGACCTTTAACCTTTGATCTTGACCTTGACATTGACCTTTGACCTTTGACCTTTGACCTTTGACTTTTGACCTTTGACTTTTGACCTTGACCTTTGACCTTTTGACCTTTGACCTTTGACTTATGACCTTGACCTTGACCTTGACCTTGACCTTGACCTTGACCTTGACCTTGACCTTGACCTTGACCTTTCACCATTCACCTTGACCTTTGACCTTTGACCTTTACCTTTGACCTTTGACCTTTGACCTTTGACGTTTACCTTTGACCTTTGACCTTTGACCTTTGACCTTTACCCATTAACCTTTGACCTTTGACCTTTGACCTTTGACCTTTGACCTTGACCTTGACCGTGACCTTGACCTTGACCTTGACCTTTACCTTGACCTTGACCTTGACCTTGACCTTTTACCATTCACCTTGACCTTTGACCTTTGACCTTGACCTTGACCTTGACCTTGACCTTGACCTTGACCTTGACCTTGACCTTGACCTTGACCTTGACCTTGACCTTGACCTTGACCTTGACCTTGACCTTTGACCTTTGACCTTTGACCTTTGACCTTTGACCATTGACCTTTGACCTTTACCCATTAACCTTTGACCTTTGACCTTTGACCTTGACCTTGACCGTGACCTTGACCTTGACCTTGACCTTGATCTTGACCTTGACCTTGACCTTGACCTTGACCTTTGACCTTTGACCTTTGACCTTTGACCTTTGACCTTTGACCTTTGACCTTTGACCTTTGACACTTGACCTTTGACCTTTGACCTTTGACCTTTGACCTTTGACCTTTGACCTTGACCTTGACCTTGACTTTGACCTTGACCTTTGACACTTGACGTTTGACCTTTGACCTTTGACCTTTGACCTTTGACGTTTACCTTTGACCTTTGACCTTTGACCTTTGACCTTTACCCATTAACCTTTGACCTTTGACCTTTGACCTTTGACCTTTGACCTTTGACCTTTGACCTTTGACCTTTGACCTTGACCTTGACCGTGACCTTGACCTTGACCTTTACCCTGACCTTGACCTTGACCTTGACCTTGACCTTTTACCATTCACCTTGACCTTTGACCTTTGACCTTGACCTTGACCTTGACCTTGACCCTTGACCTTGACCTTTGACCTTGACCTTGACCTTGACCTTTGACGTTTGACCTTTTACCTTGACCTTGACCTTGACCTTGACCTTGACCTTGACCTTTGACCTTTGACCTTTGACCTTTGACCTTTGACCTTTGACCTTTGACCTTTGACCTTGACCTTGACCTTTGACCTTTGACACTTGACCTTTGACCTTTGACCTTTGACCTTTGACCTTGACCTTGGACCTTGACCTTGACTTTGACCTTGACCTTTGACCTTGACCTTGACCTTGACCTTGACCTTGACCTTTGACCTTGACCTTGACCTTGACCTTTGACCTATGACCTTTGACCTTTGACCTTTGACCTTTGACCTTTGACCTTTGACCTTTGACCTTTGACCTTTGACCTTTGACCTTTGACCTTTACCTTTTACCTTTGACCTTTGACCTTTGACCTTGACCTTTACCTTTACTTTGACCTTTGACCTTTGACCTTTGACCTTTACCCATTAACCTTTGACCTTTGACCTTTGACCTTTGACCTTTGACCTTGACCTTGACCGTGACCTTGACCTTGACCTTGACCTTGACCTTGACCTTGACCTTGACCGTGACCTTGTCCTTGACCTTGACCTTGACCTTTCACCATTCACCTTGACCTTTGACCTTTGACCTTTGACCTTGACCTTTACCTTGACCTTGACCTTGACCTTGACCTTGACCTTGACCTTGACCTTGACCTTGACCTTGACCTTTGACCTTTGACCTTTGACCTTTGACCATTGACCTTTGACCTTTGACCTTGACCTTGACCTTGACCTTGACCTTGACCTTGACCTTGACCTTGACCTTGACCTTGACCTTGACCTTGACCTTGACCTTGACCTTGACCTTGACCTTGACCTTGACCTTGACCTTGACCTTGACCTTAACCTTGACCTTGACCTTGACCTTTCACCATTCACCTTGACTTTTGACCGTTGACCTTTGACCTTTGACCTTGACCTTTACCTTTACTTTGACCTTTGACCGTTGACCGTTGACCTTTGACCTTTGACCATTTACCTTTGACCTTTGACCTTTGACCTTGACCTTGACCTTGACCTTGACCTTGACCTTGACCTTGACCTTGACCTTGATTTTGACCTTGACCTTGACCTTGACCTTGACCTTGACCTTGACCTTGACCTTGACCTTGACCTTGACCTTGACCTTGACCTTGACCTTTGACCTTTGACCTTTGACCTTTGACCATTGACCTTTGACCTTTACCCATTAACCTTTGACCTTTGACCTTTGACCTTGACCTTGACCTTGACCTTGACCTTGACCTTGACCTTGACCTTGACCTTGACCTTGACCTTGACCTTGACCTTGACCTTGACCTTTGACCTTTGACCTTTGACCTTTGACCTTGACCTTGACCTTTGACCTTTGACCTTTGACCTTTGACCTTTGACCTTTGACCTTTGACCATTTACCTTTGACCTTTGACCTTTGACCTTTGACCTTTGACCTTTGACCTTTGACCTTGACCTTGACTTTGACCTTGACCTTTGACACTTGACGTTTGACCTTTGACCTTTGACCTTTGACCTTTGACGTTTACCTTTGTCCTTTGACCTTTGACCTTTGACCTTTAACCTTTGACCTTTGACCTTTGACCTTTGACCTTTGACCTTGACCTTGACCGTGACCTTGACCTTGACCTTTACCCTGACCTTGACCTTGACCTTGACCTTGACCTTGACCTTGACCTTTTACCATTCACCTTGACCTTTGACCTTTGACCTTTGACCTTGACCTTGACCTTGACCTTGACCCTTGACCTTGACCTTTGACCTTGATCTTGACCTTTGACGTTTGACCTTTTACCTTGACCTTGACCTTGACCTTGACCTTGACCTTGACCTTGACCTTTGACCTTTGACCTTTGACCTTTGACCTTTGACCTTTGACCTTTGACCTTTGACCTTTGACCTTGACCTTGACCTTTGACCTTTGACACTTGACCTTTGACCTTTGACCTTTGACCTTTGACCTTGACCTTGGACCTTGACCTTGACTTTGACCTTGACCTTTGACCTTGACCTTGACCTTGACCTTGACCTTGACCTTTGACCTTGACCTTGACCTTGACCTTTGACCTATGACCTTTGACCTTTGACCTTTGACCTTTGACCTTTGACCTTTGACCTTTGACCTTTGACCTTTGACCTTTGACCTTTACCTTTTACCTTTGACCTTTGACCTTGACCTTTACCTTTACTTTGACCTTTGACCTTTGACCTTTGACCTTTGACCTTTACCCATTAACCTTTGACCTTTGACCTTTGACCTTTGACCTTTGACCTTTGACCTTGACCTTGACCGTGACCTTGACCTTGACCTTGACCTTGACCTTGACCTTGACCTTGACCTTGACCTTGACCGTGACCTTGTCCTTGACCTTGACCTTGACCTTTCACCATTCACCTTGACCTTTGACCTTTGACCTTGACCTTGACCTTGACCTTGACCTTGACCTTGACCTTGACCTTGACCTTGACCTTGACCTTGACCTTGACCTTGACCTTGACCTTGACCTTGACCTTGACCTTGACCTTGACCTTGACCTTGACCTTGACCTTGACCTTGACCTTGACCTTGACCTTGACCTTTGACCTTGACCTTTGACCTTTGACCTTTGACCTTTGACCATTGACCTTTGACCTTTGACCTTTGACCTTTGACCTTTGACCTTTGACCTTTGACCTTTGACCTTTGACCTTTGACCTTTGACCTTTGACCTTTGACCTTTGACCTTTACCTTTTACCTTTGACCTTTGACCTTTGACCTTGACCTTTACCTTTACTTTGACCTTTGACCTTTGACCTTTACCCATTAACCTTTGACCTTTGACCTTTGACCTTTGACCTTTGACCTTGACCTTGACCGTGACCTTGACCTTGACCTTGACCTTGACCTTGACCTTGACCTTGACCTTGACCGTGACCTTGTCCTTGACCTTGACCTTGACCTTTCACCATTCACCTTGACCTTTGACCTTTGACCTTTGACCTTGACCTTGACCTTGACCTTGACCTTGACCTTGACCTTGACCTTGACCTTGACCTTGACCTTGACCTTGACCTTGACCTTGACCTTGACCTTTGACCTTTGACCTTTGACCTTTGACCATTGACCTTTGACCTTTGACCTTGACCTTGACCTTGACCTTGACCTTGACCTTGACCTTGACCTTGACCTTGACCTTGACCTTGACCTTGACCTTGACCTTGACCTTAACCTTGACCTTGACCTTGACCTTTCACCATTCACCTTGACTTTTGACCGTTGACCTTTGACCTTTGACCTTGACCTTTACCTTTACTTTGACCTTTGACCGTTGACCGTTGACCTTTGACCTTTGACCATTTACCTTTGACCTTTGACCTTTGACCTTTGACCTTGACCTTGACCTTGACCTTGACCTTGACCTTGACCTTGACCTTGACCTTGACCTTGACCTTGACCTTGACCTTGACCTTGACCTTGACCTTGACCTTGACCTTGACCTTTGACCTTTGACCTTTGACCTTTGACCATTGACCTTTGACCTTTACCCATTAACCTTTGACCTTTGACCTTTGACCTTGACCTTGACCTTGACCGTGACCTTGACCTTGACCTTGACCTTGACCTTGATCTTGACCTTGACCTTGACCTTGACCTTGACCTTTGACCTTTGACCTTTGACCTTTGACCTTTGACCTTTGACCTTTGACCTTTGACCTTTGACACTTGACCTTTGACCTTTGACCTTTGACCTTTGACCTTTGACCTTTGACCTTTGACCTTGACCTTGACTTTGACCTTGACCTTTGACACTTGACGTTTGACCTTTGACCTTTGACCTTTGACGTTTACCTTTGTCCTTTGACCTTTGACCTTTGACCTTTACCCATTAACCTTTGACCTTTGACCTTTGACCTTTGACCTTTGACCTTGACCTTGACCGTGACCTTGACCTTGACCTTTGCCCTGACCTTGACCTTGACCTTGACCTTGACCTTGACCTTTTACCATTCACCTTGACCTTTGACCTTTGACCTTTGACCTTGACCTTGACCTTGACCTTGACCCTTGACCTTGACCTTTGACCTTGACCTTGATCTTGACCTTTGACGTTTGACCTTTTACCTTGACCTTGACCTTGACCTTGACCTTTGACCTTTGACCTTTGACCTTTGACCTTTGACCTTTGACCTTTGACCTTTGACCTTTGACCTTGACCTTGACCTTTGACCTTTGACACTTGACCTTTGACCTTTGACCTTTGACCTTGACCTTGGACCTTGACCTTGACTTTGACCTTGACCTTTGACCTTGACCTTGACCTTGACCTTGACCTTGACCTTGACCTTTGACCTTGACCTTGACCTTTGACCTATGACCTTTGACCTTTGACCTTTGACCTTTGACCTTTGACCTTTGACCTTTGACCTTTGACCTTTGACCTTTGACCTTTGACCTTTGACCTTTGACCTTTGACCTTTGACCTTTGACCTTTACCTTTTACCTTTGACCTTTGACCTTGACCTTTACCTTTACTTTGACCTTTGACCTTTGACCTTTCACCATTCACCTTGACTTTTGACCGTTGACCTTTGACCTTTGACCTTGACCTTTACCTTTACTTTGACCTTTGACCGTTGACCGTTGACCTTTGACCTTTGACCATTTACCTTTGACCTTTGACCTTTGACCTTGACCTTGACCTTGACCTTGACCTTGACCTTGACCTTGACCTTGACCTTGACCTTGACCTTGACCTTGACCTTGACCTTGACCTTGACCTTGACCTTGACCTTGACCTTGACCTTGACCTTGACCTTTTACCTTTGACCTTTGACCTTTGACCTTTGACCTTTGACCTTGACCTTGACCTTGACCTTGACCTTTCACCATTCACCTTGACCTTTGACCTTTGACCTTTGACCTTTGACCTTTGACCTTGACCTTGACCTTGACCTTGACCTTAACCTTGACCTTGACCTTGACTTTGACCTTGATCTTGACCTTGACCTTGACCTTGACCTTGACCTTGACCTTGACCTTGATCTTGACCTTGACCTTGACCTTGACCTTTGACCTTTGACCTTTGACCTTTGACCTTTGACCTTTACCCATTAACCTTTGACCTTTGACCTTTGACCTTGACCTTGACCTTGACCTTGACCTTGACCTTGACCTTGACCTTGACCTTGACCTTGACCTTGACCTTGACCTTTCACCATTCACCTTGACCTTTGACCTTTGACCTTGACCTTCACCTTTACCTTTACTTTGACCTTTGACCTTTGACCGTTGACCTTTGACCTTTGACCATTTACCTTTGACCTTTGACCTTTGACCGTTGACCTTTGACCTTTGACCATTTACCTTTGACCTTTGACCATTGACCTTGACCTTGACCTTGACCTTGTCCTTGACCGTGACCTTTACCTTGACCTTGACCTTGACCTTGACCTTGACCTTTCACCATTCACCTTGACCTTTCACCATTCACCTTGACCTTTGACCTTGACCTTTGACCTTTGACCTTTGATCTATGACCTTTGACCTTTGACCTTTGACCTTTGACCATTTACCTTTGACCTTTGACCATTGACCTTGACCTTGACCTTGACCTTGACCTTGACCTTGACCTTGACCGTGACCTTTACCTTGACCTTGACCTTGACCTTGACCTTGACCTTGACCTTGACCTTGACCTTGACCTTGACCTTGACCTTTCACCATTCACCTTGACCTTTCACCATTCACCTTGACCTTGACCTTGACCTTGAACTTGACCTTGACCTTGACCTTGACCTTGACCTTGACCTTGACCTTGACCTTGACCTTGACCTTGACCTTTGACCTTTACCTTTGACCTTTGACCTTTGACCTTTGACCTTTGACCTTGACCTTGACCTTTACCTTTACTTTGACCTTTGACCTTTGACCTTTGACCTTTGACCTTGACCTTGACCTTGACCTTGACCTTTGACCTTGACCTTGACCTTGACCTTGACCTTTGACCTTGACCTTGACCTTGACCTTTGACGTTTGACCTTTTACCTTGACCTTGACCTTGATCGTGACCTTGATCGTGACCTTTGACCTTTGACCTTTGACCTTTAACCTTTGATCTTGACCTTGACATTGACCTTTGACCTTTGACCTTTGACCTTTGACTTTTGACCTTTGACTTTTGACCTTGACCTTTGACCTTTTGACCTTTGACCTTTGACCTTTGACCTATGACCTTGACCTTGACCTTGACCTTGACCTTGACCTTTCACCATTCACCTTGACCTTTGACCTTTGACCTTTACCTTTGACCTTTGACCTTTGACGTTTACCTTTGACCTTTGACCTTTGACCTTTGACCTTTACCCATTTACCTTTGACCTTTGACCTTTGACCTTGACCTCGACCGTGACCTTGACCTTGACCTTGACCTTTACCTTGACCTTGACCTTGACCTTGACCTTGACCTTGACCTTGACCTTGACCTTTTACCATTCACCTTGACCTTTGACCTTTGACCTTGACCTTGACCTTGACCTTGACCTTGACCTTGACCTTGACCTTGACCTTGACCTTGACCTTGACCTTGACCTTGACCTTGACCTTGACCTTGACCTTTGACCTTTGACCTTTGACCTTTGACCTTTGACCATTGACCTTTGACCTTTACCCATTAACCTTTGACCTTTGACCTTTGACCTTGACCTTGACCGTGACCTTGACCTTGACCTTGACCTTGGTCTTGACCTTGACCTTGACCTTGACCTTTGACCTTTGACCTTTGACCTTTGACCTTTGACCTTTGACCTTTGACACTTGACCTTTGACCTTTGACCTTTGACCTTTGACCTTGACCTTGACCTTGACTTTGACCTTGACCTTTGACGTTTACCTTTGACCTTTGACCTTTGACCTTTGACCTTTGACCTTTGACCTTGACCTTGACCGTGACCTTGACCTTGACCTTTACCCTGACCTTGACCTTGACCTTGACCTTGACCTTTTACCATTCACCTTGACCTTTGACCTTTTACCTTTGACCTTGACCTTGACCTTGACCTTGACCCTTGACCCTTGACCTTGACCTTTGACCTTGACCTTGACCTTGACCTTTGACCTTTTACCTTGACCTTGACCTTGACCTTTGACCTTTGACCTTTGACCTTTGACCTTTGACCTTTGACCTTTGACCTTTGACCTTGACCTTGACCTTTGACCTTTGACACTTGACCTTTGACCTTTGACCTTTGACCTTTGACCTTGACCTTGGACCTTGACCTTGACTTTGACCTTTGACCTTGACCTTGACCTTGACCTTGACCTTGACCTTGACCTTGACCTTTGACCTTGACCTTGACCTTGACCTTGACCTTTGACCTATGACCTTTGACCTTTGACCTTTGACCTTTGACCTTTGACCTTTGACCTTTGACCTTTGACCTTTGACCTTTGACCTTTGACCTTTGACCTTTGACCTTTACCTTTTACCTTTGACCTTTGACCTTGACCTTTACCTTTACTTTGACCTTTGACCTTTGACCTTTGACCTTTGACCTTTACCCATTAACCTTTGACCTTTGACCTTTGACCTTTGACCTTTGACCTTTGACCTTTGACCTTGACCTTGACCGTGACCTTGACCTTGACCTTGACCTTGACCTTTCACCATTCACCTTGACCTTTGACCTTTGACCTTTGACCTTGACCTTGACCTTGACCTTGACCTTGACCTTGACCTTGACCTTTACCTTGACCTTGACCTTGACCTTGACCTTGACCTTTGACCTTTGACCTTTGACCTTTGACCATTGACCTTTGACCTTTGACCTTGACCTTGACCTTGACCTTGACCTTGACCTTGACCTTGACCTTGACCTTGACCTTAACCTTGACCTTGACCTTGACCTTTCACCATTCACCTTGACTTTTGACCGTTGACCTTTGACCTTGACCTTTACCTTTACTTTGACCTTTGACCGTTGACCGTTGACCTTTGACCATTTACCTTTGACCTTTGACCTTTGACCTTTGACCTTGACCTTGACCTTGACCTTGACCTTGACCTTGACCTTGACCTTGACCTTGACCTTGACCTTGACCTTGACCTTGACCTTGACCTTGACCTTGACCTTTGACCTTTGACCTTTGACCTTTGACCTTTGACCATTGACCTTTGACCTTTACCCATTAACCTTTGACCTTTGACCTTTGACCTTGACCTTGACCTTGACCTTGATCTTGACCTTGACCTTGACCTTGACCTTGACCTTGACCTTTGACCTTTGACCTTTGACCTTTGACCTTTGACCTTTGACCTTTGACACTTGACCTTTGACCTTTGACCTTTGACCTTTGACCTTTGACCTTGACCTTGACTTTGACCTTGACCTTTGACACTTGACGTTTGACCTTTGACCTTTGACCTTTGACCTTTGACGTTTACCTTTGACCTTTGACCTTTGACCTTTGACCTTTACCCATTAACCTTTGACCTTTGACCTTTGACCTTTGACCTTTGACCTTGACCTTGACCGTGACCTTGACCTTGACCTTAACCTTGACCTTGACCTTGACCTTTCACCATTCACCTTGACTTTTGACCTTTACCTTTTACCTTTGACCTTTGACCTTTGACCTTGACCTTTACCTTTACTTTGACCTTTGACCTTTGACCTTTGACCTTTGACCTTTACCCATTAACCTTTGACCTTTGACCTTTGACCTTTGACCTTTGACCTTGACGTTGACCGTGACCTTGACCTTGACCTTGACCTTGACCTTGACCTTTCACCATTCACCTTGACCTTTGACCTATGACCTTTGACCTTGACCTTGACCTTGACCTTGACCTTGACCTTGACCTTGACCTTTACCTTGACCTTGACCTTGACCTTGACCTTGACCTTTGACCTTTGACCTTTGACCTTTGACCATTGACCTTTGACCTTTGACCTTGACCTTGACCTTGACCTTGACCTTGACCTTGACCTTAACCTTGACCTTGACCTTGACCTTTCACCATTCACCTTGACTTTTGACCGTTGACCTTTGACCTTGACCTTTACCTTTACTTTGACCTTTGACCGTTGACCGTTGACCTTTGACCATTTACCTTTGACCTTTGACCTTTGACCTTGACCTTGACCTTGACCTTGACCTTGACCTTGACCTTGACCTTGACCTTGACCTTGACCTTGACCTTGACCTTGACCTTGACCTTGACCTTGACCTTGACCTTGACCTTGACCTTGACCTTTGACCTTTGACCTTTGACCTTTGACCTTTGACCATTGACCTTTGACCTTTACCCATTAACCTTTGACCTTTGACCTTTGACCTTGACCTTGACCTTGACCTTGATCTTGACCTTGACCTTGACCTTGACCTTGACCTTGACCTTTGACCTTTGACCTTTGACCTTTGACCTTTGACCTTTGACCTTTGACCTTTGACACTTGACCTTTGACCTTTGACCTTTGACCTTTGACCTTTGACCTTTGACCTTGACCTTGACTTTGACCTTGACCTTTGACACTTGACGTTTGACCTTTGACCTTTGACCTTTGACCTTTGACGTTTACCTTTGACCTTTGACCTTTGACCTTTGACCTTTACCCATTAACCTTTGACCTTTGACCTTTGACCTTTGACCTTTGACCTTGACCTTGACCGTGACCTTGACCTTGACCTTTACCCTGACCTTGACCTTGACCTTGACCTTGACCTTGACCTTTTACCATTCACCTTGACCTTTGACCTTTGACCTTTGACCTTGACCTTGACCTTGACCTTGACCCTTGACCTTGACCTTTGACCTTGACCTTGACCTTTGACGTTTGACCTTTTACCGTGACCTTGACCTTGACCTTGACCTTGACCTTGACCTTTGACCTTTGACCTTTGACCTTTGACCTTTGACCTTTGACCTTTGACCTTTGACCTTGACCTTGACCTTTGACCTTTGACACTTGACCTTTGACCTTTGACCTTTGACCTTGACCTTGGACCTTGACCTTGACTTTGACCTTGACCTTTGACCTTGACCTTGACCTTGACCTTGACCGTGACCTTGTCCTTGACCTTGACCTTGACCTTGACCTTGACCTTTCAAGATTCACCTTGACCTTTGACCTTTGACCTTTGACCTTGACCTTGACCTTGACCTTGACCTTGACCTTGACCTTGACCTTGACCTTGACCTTGACCTCGACCTTGACCTTGACCTTGACCTTGACCTTTGACCTTTGACCTTTGACCTTTGACCTTTGACCATTGACCTTTGACCTTTACCCATTAACCTTTTACCTTTGACCTTTGACCTTGACCTTGACCGTGACCTTGACCTTGACCTTGACCTTGACCTTGACCTTGACCTTGACCTTTACCTTGACCTTGACCTTGACCTTGACCTTGACCTTGACCTTGACCTTGACCTTGACCTTGACCTTGACCTTGACCTTGACCTTGACCTTTCACCATTCACCTTGACCTTTGACCTTGACCTTTACCTTTACCTTTACTTTGACCTTTGACCTTTGACCGTTGACCTTTGACCTTTGACCATTTACCTTTGACCTTTGACCTTTGACCTTTGACCTTTGACCTTTGACCTTGACCTTGACCTTGACCTTGACCTTGACCTTGACCGTGACCGTGACCTTGACCTTGACCTTTGACCTTTGACCTTTGACCTTTGACCTTTGATCTTCGACCTTTCACCTTTGACCTTTGACCTTTGACCTTTGACCTTTGACCTTTGACCTTTGACCATTGACCTTTGACCTTTACCCATTAACCTTTTACCTTTGACCTTTGACCTTGACCTTGACCGTGACCTTGACCTTGACCTTGACCTTGACCTTAACCGTGACCGTGACCTTGACCTTGACCTTTGACCTTTGACCTTTGATCTTCGACCTTTCACCTTTGACCTTTGACCTTTGACCTTTGACCTTTGACCTTTGACCTTTGACCTTAACCTTGACCTTGACCTTGACCTTGACCTTGACCTTGACTTTGACCTTGATCTTGACCTTGACCTTGACCTTGACCTTGACCTTGACCTTGACCTTGACCTTGATCTTGACCTTGACCTTGACCTTGACCTTTGACCTTTGACCTTTGACCTTTGACCTTTACCCATTAACCTTTGACCTTTGACCTTTGACCTTGACCTTGACCTTGACCTTGACCTTGACCTTGACCTTGACCTTGACCTTGACCTTGACCTTGACCTTGACCTTTACCTTGACCTTTCACCATTCACCTTGACCTTTGATCTTTGACCTTCACCTTCACCTTTACCTTTGACCTTTGACGTTGACCTTCACCTTTACCTTTACTTTGACCTTTGACCTTTGACCGTTGACCTTTGACCATTTACCTTTGACCTTTGACCTTTGACCGTTGACCTTTGACCTTTGACCATTTACCTTTGACCTTTGACCTTTGACCATTGACCTTGACCTTGACCTTGACCTTGACCTTGACCTTGACCGTGACCTTGACCGTGACCTTTACCTTTACCTTGACCTTGACCTTGACCTTGACCTTGACCTTGACCTTGACCTTGACCTTGACCTTGACCTTGACCTTGACCTTGACCTTGACCTTGACCTTGACCTTGACCTTGACCTTGACCTTGACCTTGACCTTGACCTTGACCTTGACCTTGACCTTGACCTTTCACCATTCACCTTGACCTTTGACCTTGACCTTTACCTTTACCTTTACTTTGACCTTTGACCTTTGACCGTTGACCTTTGACCTTTGACCATTTACCTTTGACCTTTGACCTTTGACCATTGACCTTGACCTTGACCTTGACCTTGACCTTGACCTTGACCTTGACCGTGACCTTTACCTTGACCTTTGACCTTGACCTTTGACCTTTGACCTTTGACCTTTGATCTATGACCTTTCACCTTTGACCTTTGACCTTTACCTTTGACCTTTGACCATTCACCTTGACCTTTGACCTTTGACCTTTGACCTTTGACCTTTGACCTTTGACCTTGACCTTGACCTTGACCTTGACCTTTGACCTTTGACCTTTGACCTTTGACCTTGACCTTGACCTTGACCTTGACCTTGACCTTGACCTTGACCTTGACCTTGACCTTGACCTTGACCTTGACCTTGACCTTGACCTTGACCTTGACCTAGACCTTGACCTTTCACCATTCACCTTGACCTTTGACCTTGACCTTTACCTTTACCTTTACTTTGACCTTTGACCTTTGACCTTTGACCATTTACCTTTGACCTTTGACCTTTGACCTTTGACCTTTGACCTTGACCTTGACCTTGACCTTGACCGTGGCCGTGACCTTGACCTTGACCTTGACCTTGACCGTGGCCGTGACCTTGACCTTGACCTTTGACCTTTGACCTTTGACCTTTGATCTTCGACCTTTCACCTTTGACCTTTGACCTTTGACCTTTGACCTTTGACCTTTGACCTTTGACCTTTGACCTTTGACCTTGACCTTTGACCTTTGACCTTTGACCTTTACCCATTGACCTTTGACCTTGACCTTTGACCTTGACCTTGACCTTGACCTTGACCTTGACCTTGACCTTTGACCTTGACCTTGACCTTTGACGTTTGACCTTTTACCTTGACCTTGACCTTGATCGTGACCTTTGACCTTTGACCTTTGACCTTTAACCTTTGACCTTGACCTTGACCTTGACCTTTGACCTTTGACCTTTGACCTTTGACCTTTGACTTTTGACCTTTGACTTTTGACCTTGACCTTTGACCTTTTGACCTTTGACCTTTGACCTTTGACCTTTGACCTTTGACCTATGACCTTGACCTTCACCTTTGACCTTTGACCTTTGACCTTTGACCGTTGACCTTTGACCTTTGACCTTTGACCATTTACCTTTGACCTTTGACCATTGACCTTGACCTTGACCTTGACCTTGACCTTGACCTTGACCTTTCACCATTCACCTTGACCTTTCACCATTCACCTTGACCTTTGACCTTGACCTTTGACCTTTGACCTTTACCTTTGACCTTTGACCTTTACCTTTGACCTTTGACCTTTGACCTTTGACCTTTGACCTTTGACCTTGACCTTTACCTTTACTTTGACCTTTGACCTTTGACCTTTGACCTTTGACCTTGACCTTGACCTTGACCTTGACCTTTGACCTTGACCTTGACCTTGACCTTGACCTTTGACCTTGACCTTGACCTTTGACGTTTGACCTTTTACCTTGACCTTGACCTTGATCGTGACCTTTGACCTTTAACCTTTGACCTTGACCTTGACCTTGACCTTTGACCTTTGACCTTTGACCTTTGACTTTTGACCTTTGACTTTTGACCTTGACCTTTGACCTTTTGACCTTTGACCTTTGACCTTTGACCTTTGACCTATGACCTATGACCTTGACCTTGACCTTGACCTTGACCTTGACCTTGACCTTGACCTTGACCTTGACCTTGACCTTGACCTTGACCTTGACCTTGACCTTTCACCATTCACCTTGACCTTTGACCTTTACCTTTGACCTTTGACCTTTGACCTTTGACGTTTACCTTTGACCTTTGACCTTTGACCTTTGACCTTTACCCATTAACCTTTGACCTTTGACCTTTACCCATTAACCTTTGACCTTTGACCTTTGACCTTGACCTTGACCTTGACCTTGACCTTGACCTTGACCTTGACCTTGACCTTGACCTTGACCTTGACCTTGACCTTGACCTTGACCTTGACCTTGACCTTGACCTTGACCTTTGACCTTTGACCTTTGACCTTTGACCTTTGACCATTGACCTTTGACCTTTACCCATTAACCTTTGACCTTTGACCTTGACCTTGACCTTGACCTTGACCTTGACCTTGACCTTGACCTTGACCTTGACCTTGACCTTGACCTTGACCTTGACCTTGACCTTGACCTTGACCTTGACCTTGACCTTGACCTTGACCGTGACCTTGTCCTTGACCTTGACCTTGACCTTTCACCATTCACCTTGACCTTTGACCTTTGACCTTTGACCTTTGACCTTGACCTTGATTTTGACCTTGACCTTGACCTTGACCTTGACCTTTGACCTTTGACCTTTGACCTTTGACCATTGACCTTTGACCTTTACCTTGACCTTGACCTTGACCTTGACCGTGACCTTGACCTTGACCTTAACCTTGACCTTGACCTTGACCTTTCACCATTCACCTTGACCTTAGACCGTTGACCTTTGACCTTTGACCTTGACCTTTACCTTTACTTTGACCTTTGACCGTTGACCGTTGACCTTTGACCTTTGACCATTTACCTTTGACCTTTGACCTTTGACCTTTGACCTTGACCTTGACCTTGACCTTGACCTTGACCTTTCACCATTCACCTTGACCTTTGACCTTTGCCCTTTACCTTTGACCTTTGACCTTTGACCTTTGACGTTTACCTTTGACCTTTGACCTTTGACCTTTGACCTTTACCCATTAACCTTTGACCTTTGACCTTTGACCTTTGACCTTTGACCTTGACCTTGACCTTGACCTTGACCTTGACCTTTGACCTTTACCCATTAACCTTTGACCTTTGACCTTTGACCTTTGACCTTGACCTTGACCGTGACCTTGACCTTGACCTTGACCTTGATCTTGACCTTGACCTTTGACCTTTGACCTTTGACCTTTGACCTTGACCTTTGACCTTTGACCTTTGACCTTTGACCTTTGACCTTTGACCTTTGACCTTTGACCTTTGACCTTTGACCTTTACCCATTAACCTATGACCTTTGACCTTGACCTTGACCTTGACCTTTGACCTTTGACCTTTGACCTTTGACCTTTGACCTTTGACCTTGACCTTGACCTTGACCTTGACCTTGACCTTGACCGTGACCTTGTCCTTGACCTTGACCTTGACCTTGACCTTTCACCATTCACCTTGACCTTTGACCTTTGACCTTTGACCTTGACCTTGACCTTGACCTTGACCTTGACCTTGACCTTGTCGTTGACCTTGACCTTGACCTTGACCTTGACCTTGACCTTGACCTTGACCTTGACCTTGACCTTGACCTTGACCTTGACCTTGACCTTGACCTTGACCTTGACCTTGACCTTGACCTTGACCTTGACCTTGACCTTGACCTTGACCTTTCACCATTCACCTTGACCTTTGACCTTGACCTTTACCTTTACCTTTACTTTGACCTTTGACATTTGACCTTTGACCTTTGACCTTTGACCATTTACCTTTGACCTTTGACCTTTGACCTTGACCTTGACCTTGACCTTGACCTTGACCTTGACCTTGACCATGACCTTGACCTTGACCTTGACCTTGACCTTGACCTTGACCTTGACCTTGACCTTGACCTTGACCTTGACCTTGACCTTGACCTTGACCTTGACCTTTGACCTTTGACCTTTGAGCTTTGACCTTTGACCATTGACCTTTGACCTTTACCCATTAACCTTTGACCTTTGACCTTTGACCTTTGACCATTGACCTTTGACCTTTACCCATTAACCTTTGACCTTTGACCTTTGACCTTGACCTTGACCTTGACCTTGACCGTGACCTTGACCTTGACCTTGATCTTGACCTTGACCTTGACCTTGACCTTGACCTTGACCTTTGACCTTTGACCTTTGACCTTTGACCTTTGACCTTTGACCTTTGACCTTTGACCTTTGACACTTGACCTTTGACCTTTGACCTTTGACACTTGACCTTTGACCTTTGACCTTTGACCTTTGACCTTTGACCTTTGACCTTTGACCTTTGACCTTGACCTTTGACCTTGACCTTGACCTTGACTTTGACCTTGACCTTTGACACTTGACCTTTGACCTTTGACCTTTGACCTTTGACCATTTACCTTTGACCTTTGACCGTTGACCTTTGACCTTTGACCATTTACCTTTGACCTTTGACCATTGACCTTGACCTTGACCTTGACCTTGACCTTGACCTTGACCGTGACCTTTGCCTTGACCTTGACCTTTCACCATTCACCTTGACCTTTCACCATTCACCTTGACCTTTGACCTTGACCTTTGTCCTTTGACCTTTGATGTATGACCTTTGACCTTTGACCTTTGACCTTTGACCTTTGACCTTGACCTTGACCTTGACCTTTCACCATTCACCTTGACCTTTGACCTTTGACCTTTGACCTTTGACCTTTGACCTTTGACCTTTGAACTTGACCTTGACCTTGACCTTGACCTTGACCTTGACCTTGACCTTGACCTTGACCTTGACCTTGACCTTGACCTTGACCTTGACCTTGACCTTGACCTTGACCTTGACCTTGACCTTGACCTTGACCTTGACCTTGACCTTGACCTTGACCTTGACCTTGACCTTTCACCATTCACCTTGACCTTTGACCTTTACCTTTGACCTTTGACCTTTGACCTTTGACGTTTACCTTTGACCTTTGACCTTTGACCTTTGACCTTTACCCATTAACCTTTGACCTTTGACCTTTACCCATTAACCTTTGACCTTTGACCTTTGACCTTGACCTTGACCTTGACCTTGACCTTGACCTTGACCTTGACCTTGACCTTGACCTTGACCTTGACCTTGACCTTGACCTTGACCTTGACCTTGACCTTGACCTTGACCTTGACCTTTGACCTTTGACCTTTGACCTTTGACCTTTGACCATTGACCTTTGACCTTTACCCATTAACCTTTGACCTTTGACCTTGACCTTGACCTTGACCTTGACCTTGACCTTGACCTTGACCTTGACCTTGACCTTGACCTTGACCTTGACCTTGACCTTGACCTTGACCTTGACCTTGACCTTGACCTTGACCTTGACCTTGACCTTGACCTTGACCGTGACCTTGACCTTGACCTTGACCTTTCACCATTCACCTTGACCTTTGACCTTTGACCTTTGACCTTTGACCTTGACCTTGATTTTGACCTTGACCTTGACCTTGACCTTGACCTTGACCTTGACCTTTGACCTTTGACCTTTGACCTTTGACCATTGACCTTTGACCTTTACCTTGACCTTGACCTTGACCTTGACCGTGACCTTGACCTTGACCTTAACCTTGACCTTGACCTTGACCTTTCACCATTCACCTTGACCTTAGACCGTTGACCTTTGACCTTTGACCTTGACCTTTACCTTTACTTTGACCTTTGACCGTTGACCGTTGACCTTTGACCTTTGACCATTTACCTTTGACCTTTGACCTTTGACCTTTGACCTTGACCTTGACCTTGACCTTGACCTTTCACCATTCACCTTGACCTTAGACCGTTGACCTTTGACCTTTGACCTTGACCTTTACCTTTACTTTGACCTTTGACCGTTGACCGTTGACCTTTGACCTTTGACCATTTACCTTTGACCTTTGACCTTTGACCTTTGACCTTGACCTTGACCTTGACCTTGACCTTGACCTTTCACCATTCACCTTGACCTTTGACCTTTGACCTTTACCTTTGACCTTTGACCTTTGACCTTTGACCTTTGACGTTTACCTTTGACCTTTGACCTTTGACCTTTGACCTTTACCCATTAACCTTTGACCTTTGACCTTTGACCTTTGACCTTTGACCTTGACCTTGACCTTGACCTTGACCTTGACCTTTGACCTTTACCCATTAACCTTTGACCTTTGACCTTTGACCTTTGACCTTGACCTTGACCGTGACCTTGACCTTGACCTTGACCTTGATCTTGACCTTGACCTTTGACCTTTGACCTTTGACCTTTGACCTTTGACCTTGACCTTTGACCTTTGACCTTTGACCTTTGACCTTTGACCTTTGACCTTTGACCTTTGACCTTTGACCTTTGACCTTTGACCTTTACCCATTAACCTTTGACCTTTGACCTTGACCTTGACCTTGACCTTTGACCTTTGACCTTTGACCTTTGACCTTTGACCTTTGACCTTGACCTTGACCTTGACCTTGACCTTGACCTTGACCGTGACCTTGTCCTTGACCTTGACCTTGACCTTGACCTTTCACCATTCACCTTGACCTTTGACCTTTGACCTTTGACCTTGACCTTGACCTTGACCTTGACCTTGACCTTGACCTTGTCGTTGACCTTGACCTTGACCTTTGACCTTTGACCTTTGACCTTTGACCATTGACCTTTGACCTTTACCCATTAACCTTTTACCTTTGACCTTTGACCTTGACCTTGACCGTGACCTTGACCTTGACCTTGACCTTGACCTTGACCTTGACCTTGACCTTGACCTTGACCTTGACCTTGACCTTGACCTTGACCTTGACCTTGACCTTGACCTTGACCTTGACCTTGACCTTGACCTTGACCTTGACCTTGACCTTGACCTTGACCTTGACCTTGACCTTGACCTTGACCTTTCACCATTCACCTTGACCTTTGACCTTGACCTTTACCTTTACCTTTACTTTGACCTTTGACCTTTGACCTTTGACCTTTGACCTTTGACCTTTGACCATTTACCTTTGACCTTTGACCTTTGACCTTGACCTTGACCTTGACCTTGACCTTGACCTTGACCTTGACCTTGACCATGACCTTGACCTTGACCTTGACCTTGACCTTGACCTTGACCTTGACCTTGACCTTGACCTTGACCTTGACCTTGACCTTGACCTTGACCTTGACCTTGACCTTGACCTTTGACCTTTGACCTTTGAGCTTTGACCTTTGACCATTGACCTTTGACCTTTACCCATTAACCTTTGACCTTTGACCTTTGACCTTTGACCATTGACCTTTGACCTTTACCCATTAACCTTTGACCTTGCCCTTGACCTTGACCTTGACCTTGACCTTGACCTTGACCTTGATCTTGACCTTGACCTTGACCTTGACCTTGACCTTGACCTTTGACCTTTGACCTTTGACCTTTGACCTTTGACCTTTGACCTTTGACCTTTGACCTTTGACCTTTGACCTTTGACACTTGACCTTTGACCTTTGACCTTTGACACTTGACCTTTGACCTTTGACCTTTGACCTTTGACCTTTGACCTTGACCTTTGACCTTGACCTTGACCTTGACTTTGACCTTGACCTTTGACACTTGACCTTTGACCTTTGACCTTTGACCATTTACCTTTGACCTTTGACCTTTGACCGTTGACCTTTGACCTTTGACCATTTACCTTTGACCTTTGACCATTGACCTTGACCTTGACCTTGACCTTGACCTTGACCTTGACCTTGACCGTGACCTTTACCTTGACCTTGACCTTTCACCATTCACCTTGACCTTTCACCATTCACCTTGACCTTTGACCTTGACCTTTGTCCTTTGACCTTTGATGTATGACCTTTGACCTTTGACCTTTGACCTTTGACCTTGACCTTGACCTTGACCTTTCACCATTCACCTTGACCTTTGACCTTTGACCTTTGACCTTTGACCTTTGACCTTTGACCTTGACCTTGACCTTGACCTTGACCTTGACCTTGACCTTGACCTTGACCTTGACCTTGACCTTGACCTTGACCTTGACCTTGACCTTGACCTTGACCGTGACCTTGTCCTTGACCTTGACCTTGACCTTTCACTATTCACCTTGACCTTTGACCTTTGACCTTTGACCTTTGACCTTGACCTTGATTTTGACCTTGACCTTGACCTTGACCTTGACCTTGACCTTGACCTTGACCTTGACCTTTGACCTTTGACCTTTGACCTTTGACCATTGACCTTTGACCTTTACCTTGACCTTGACCTTGACCTTGACCGTGACCTTGACCTTGACCTTAACCTTGACCTTGACCTTGACCTTTCACCAGTCACCTTGACCTTAGACCGTTGACCTTTGACCTTTGACCTTGACCTTTACCTTTACTTTGACCTTTGACCGTTGACCGTTGACCTTTGACCTTTGACCATTTACCTTTGACCTTTGACCATTGACCTTGACCTTGACCTTGACCTTGACCTTGACCTTGACCGTGACCTTTACCTTGACCTTGACCTTGACCTTGACCTTGACCTTGACCTTTCACCATTCACCTTGACCTTTCACCATTCACCTTGACCTTTGACCTTGACCTTTGACCTTTGACCTTTGATGTATGACCTTTGACCTTTGACCTTTGACCTTTGACCTTGACCTTGACCTTGACCTTTCACCATTCACCTTGACCTTTGACCTTTGACCTTTGACCTTTGACCTTTGACCTTTGACCTTTGACCTTGACCTTGACCTTGACCTTTGACCTTTGACCTTTGACCTTTGACCTTTGACCTTTGACCTTGACCTTTGACCTTTGACCTTTGACCTTTACCCATTGACCTTTGACCTTGACCTTTGACCTTGACCTTGACCTTGACCTTGACCTTGACCTTGACCTTGACCTTTGACCTTGACCTTGACCTTTGACGTTTGACCTTTTACCTTGACCTTGACCTTGATCGTGACCTTTGACCTTTGACCTTTGACCTTTAACCTTTGACCTTGACCTTGACCTTGACCTTGACCTTGACCTTTGACCTTTGACCTTTGACCTTTGACTTTTGACCTTTGACTTTTGACCTTGACCTTTGACCCTTTGACCTTTGACCTTTGACCTTTGACCTTTGACCTATGACCTTGACCTTCACCTTTGACCTTTGACCTTTGACCGTTGACCTTTGACCTTTGACCTTTGACTATTTACCTTTGACCTTTGACCTTTGACCATTGACCTTGACCTTGACCTTGACCTTGACCTTGACCTTGACCTTGACCTTGACCTTGACCTTGACCTTGACCTTGACCTTGACCTTGACCTTGACCTTGACCTTGACCTTTCACCATTCACCTTGACCTTTGACCTTTGACCTTTACCTTTGACCTTTGACCTTTGACCTTTGACGTTTACCTTTGACCTTTGACCTTTGACCTTTGACCTTTACCCATTAACCTTTGACCTTTGACCTTTACCCATTAACCTTTGACCTTGACCTTGACCTTGACCTTTGACCTTGACCTTGACCTTGACCTTGACCTTGACCTTTGACCTTGACCTTGACCTTTGACGTTTGACCTTTTACCTTGACCTTGACCTTGATCGTGACCTTTGACCTTTGACCTTTGACTTTTGACCTTTGACTTTTGACCTTGACCTTTGACCTTTTGACCTTTGACCTTTGACCTTTGACCTATGACCTATGACCTTGACCTTGACCTTGACCTTGACCTTGACCTTGACCTTGACCTTGACCTTGACCTTGACCTTGACCTTGACCTTGACCTTGACCTTGACCTTGACCTTGACCTTGACCTTGACCTTGACCTTGACCTTTGACCTTTGACCTTTGACCTTTGACGTTTACCTTTGACCTTTGACCTTTGACCTTTGACCTTTACCCATTAACCTTTGACCTTTGACCTTTACCCATTAACCTTTGACCTTTGACCTTTGACCTTGACCTTGACCTTGACCTTGACCTTGACCTTGACCTTGACCTTGACCTTGACCTTGACCTTGACCTTGACCTTGACCTTGACCTTGACCTTGACCTTGACCTTGACCTTGACCTTGACCTTGACCTTGACCTTGACCTTGACCTTGACCTTGACCTTGACCTTTGACCTTTGACCTTTGACCTTTGACCTTTAACCATTGACCTTTGACCTTTACCCATTAACCTTTGACCTTTGACCTTGACCTTGACCTTGACCTTGACCTTGACCTTGACCTTGACCTTGACCTTGACCTTGACCTTGACCTTGACCTTGACCTTGACCTTGACCTTGACCTTGACCTTGACCTTGACCTTGACCTTGACCTTGACCTTGACCTTGACCTTGACCTTGACCTTGACCTTGACCTTGACCTTGACCTTGACCTTGACCTTGACCTTGACCTTGACCTTGACCTTGACCGTGACCTTGACCTTTCACCATTCACCTTGACCTTTGACCTTTGACCTTTGACCTTTGACCTTGACCTTTATTTTGACCTTGACCTTGACCTTGACCTTGACCTTGACCTTGACCTTGACCTTTGACCTTTGACCTTTGACCTTTGACCATTGACCTTTGACCTTTACCTTGACCTTGACCTTGACCTTGACCGTGACCTTGACCTTGACCTTAACCTTGACCTTGACCTTGACCTTTCACCATTCACCTTGACCTTAGACCGTTGACCTTTGACCTTTGACCTTGACCTTTACCTTTACTTTGACCTTTGACCGTTGACCGTTGACCTTTGACCATTTACCTTTGACCTTTGACCATTGACCTTGACCTTGACCTTGACCTTGACCTTGACCTTGACCGTGACCTTTACCTTGACCTTGACCTTGACCTTGACCTTTCACCATTCACCTTGACCTTTCACCATTCACCTTGACCTTTGACCTTGACCTTTGACCTTTGACCTTTGATGTATGACCTTTGACCTTTGACCTTTGACCTTTGACCTTTGACCTTGACCTTGACCTTGACCTTTCACCATTCACCTTGACCTTTGACCTTTGACCTTTGACCTTTGACCTTTGACCTTTGACCTTTGACCTTGACCTTGACCTTGACCTTTGACCTTTGACCTTTGACCTTTGACCTTTGACCTTGACCTTTGACCTTTGACCTTTGACCTTTACCCATTGACCTTTGACCTTGACCTTTGACCTTGACCTTGACCTTGACCTTGACCTTTGACCTTGACCTTGACCTTTGACGTTTGACCTTTTACCTTGACCTTGACCTTGATCGTGACCTTTGACCTTTGACCTTTGACCTTTAACCTTTGACCTTGACCTTGACCTTGACCTTTGACCTTTGACCTTTGACCTTTGACTTTTGACCTTTGACTTTTGACCTTGACCTTTGACCTTTTGACCTTTGACCTTTGACCTTTGACCTTTGACCTATGACCTATGACCTTGACCTTCACCTTTGACCTTTGACCTTTGACCGTTGACCTTTGACCTTTGACCTTTGACTATTTACCTTTGACCTTTGACCTTTGACCATTGACCTTGACCTTGACCTTGACCTTGACCTTGACCGTGACCTTTACCTTGACCTTGACCTTGACCTTGACCTTGACCTTGACCTTGACCTTGACCTTTCACCATTCACCTTGACCTTTCACCATTCACCTTGACCTTTGACCTTGACCTTTGACCTTTGACCTTTACCTTTGACCTTTGACCTTTACCTTTGACCTTTGACCTTTGGCCTTGACCTTTACCTTTACTTTGACCTTTGACCTTTGACCTTTGACCTTTGACCTTTGACCTTTGACCTTTGACCTTTGACCTTTGACCTTTGACCTTTGACCTTGACCTTGACCTTGACCTTTGACCTTTGACCATTGACCTTTGACCTTTACCTTGACCTTGACCTTGACCGTGACCTTGACCTTGACCTTAACCTTGACCTTGACCTTGACCTTGACCTTTCACCATTCACTTTGACCTTTGACCGTTGACCGTTGACCTTTGACCTTTGACCATTTACCTTTGACCTTTGACCTTTGACCTTTGACCTTGACCTTGACCTTGACCTTGACCTTGACCTTTCACCATTCACCTTGACCTTTGACCTTTGACCTTTACCTTTGACCTTTGACCTTTGACGTTTACCTTTGACCTTTGACCTTTGACCTTTACCCATTAACCTTTGACCTTTGACCTTTGACCTTTGACCTTTGACCTTGACCTTGACCTTGACCTTGACCTTGACCTTGACCTTGACCTTGACCTTTGACCTTTACCCATTAACCTTTGACCTTTGACCTTGACCTTGACCGTGACCTTGACCTTGACCTTGATCTTGACCTTGACCTTGACCTTGACCTTGACCTTGACCTTTGACCTTTGACCTTTGACCTTTGACCTTTACCCATTAACCTTTGACCTTGACCTTGACCTTGACCTTGACCTTGACCTTGACCTTGACCTTTGACCTTTGACCTTTGACCTTTGACCTTTGACCTTTGACCTTTGACCTTGACCTTGACCTTGACCTTGACCTTGACCTTGACCTTGACCTTGACCTTGACCGTGACCTTGTCCTTGTCCTTGACCTTGACCTTGACCTTGACCTTTCACCATTCACCTTGACCTTTGACCTTTGACCTTTGACCTTGACCTTGACCTTGACCTTGACCTTGACCTTGACCTTGACCTTGACCTTGACCTTGTCCTTGACCTTGACCTTGACCTTTGACCTTTGACCTTTGACCTTTGACCATTGACCTTTGACCTTTACCCATTAACCTTTTACCTTTGACCTTTGACCTTGACCTTGACCTTGACCTTGACCTTTACCTTGACCTTGACCTTGACCTTGACCTTGACCTTGACCTTTCACCATTCACCTTGACCTTTGACCTTGACCTTTACCTTTACCTTTACTTTGACCTTTGACCTTTGACCTTTGACCTTTGACCTTTGACCTTTGACCATTTACCTTTGACCTTTGACCTTTGACCTTGACCTTGACCTTGACCTTGACCTTGACCTTGACCTTGACCATGACCTTGACCTTGACCTTGACCTTGACCTTGACCTTGACCTTGACCTTGACCTTGACCTTTGACCTTTGACCTTTGACCTTTGACCTTTGACCTTTGACCATTGACCTTTGACCTTTACCCATTAACCTTTGACCTTTGACCTTTGACCATTGACCTTTGACCTTTACCCATTAACCTTTGACCTTTGACCTTTGACCTTGACCTTGACCTTGACCGTGACCTTGACCTTGACCTTGACCTTGATCTTGACCTTGACCTTGACCTTGACCTTGACCTTTGACCTTTGACCTTTGACCTTTGACCTTTGACCTTTGACCTTTGACCTTTGACCTTTGACCTTTGACACTTGACCTTTGACCTTTGACCTTTGACCTTTGACCTTTGACCTTTGACCTTGACCTTTGACCTTGACCTTGACCTTGACTTTGACCTTGACCTTTGACACTTGACCTTTGACCTTTGACCTTTGACCATTTACCTTTGACCTTTGACCTTTGACCGTTGACCTTTGACCTTTGACCATTTACCTTTGACCTTTGACCATTGACCTTGACCTTGACCTTGACCTTGACCGTGACCTTTACCTTGACCTTGACCTTGACCTTGACCTTGACCTTGACCTTGACCTTTCACCATTCACCTTGACCTTTCACCATTCACCTTGACCTTTGACCTTGACCTTTGACCTTTGACCTTTGATGTATGACCTTTGACCTTTGACCTTTGACCTTTGACCTTTGACCTTTGACCTTTGACCTTTGACCTTGACCTTGACCTTGACCTTTCACCATTCACCTTGACCTTTGACCTTTGACCTTTGACCTTTGACCTTTGACCTTTGACCTTGACCTTGACCTTGACATTTGACCTATGACCTTTGACCTTTGACCTTTGACCTTTGACCTTTGACCTTTGACCTTTGACCTTGGACCTTGACCTTTGACCTTTGACCTTTGACCTTTACCCATTGACCTTTGACCTTGACCTTTGACCTTGACCTTGACCTTGACCTTGACCTTGACCTTGACCTTTGACCTTGACCTTGACCTTTGACGTTTGACCTTTTACCTTGACCTTGACCTTGATCGTGACCTTTGACCTTTGACCTTTGACCTTTAACCTTTGACCTTGACCTTGACCTTGACCTTTGACCTTTGACCTTTGACCTTTGACTTTTGACCTTTGACTTTTGACCTTGACCTTTGACCTTTTGACCTTTGACCTTTGACCTTTGACCTTTGACCTTTGACCTATGACCTTGACCTTCACCTTTGACCTTTGACCTTTGACCGTTGACCTTTGACCTTTGACCTTTGACCATTTACCTTTGACCTTTGACCTTTGACCATTGACCTTGACCTTGACCTTGACCTTGACCTTGACCGTGACCTTTACCTTGACCTTGACCTTGACCTTGACCTTGACCTTGACCTTGACCTTGACCTTGACCTTTCACCATTCACCTTGACCTTTCACCATTCACCTTGACCTTTCACCATTCACCTTGACCTTTGACCTTGACCGTTGACCTTTGACCTTTTCCTTTGACCTTTGACCTTTGACCTTTGACCTTTGACCTTTGACCTTTACCTTTGACCTTTGACCTTTGACCTTTGACCTTGACCTTTACCTTTACTTTGACCTTTGACCTTTGACCTTTGACCTTTGACCTTTGACCTTTGACCTTTGACCTTGACCTTGACCTTGACCTTTGACCTTGACCTTGACCTTGACCTTGACCTTTGACCTTGACCTTGACCTTGACCTTTGACGTTTGACCTTTTACCTTGACCTTGACATTGATCGTGACCTTTGACCTTTGACCTTTAACCTTTGACCTTGACCTTGACCTTGACCTTGACCTTGACCTTGACCTTGACCTTGACCTTGACCTTTGACCTTTGACCTTGACCTTTACCTTTACTTTGACCTTTGACCTTTGACCTTTGACCTTTGACCTTTGACCTTTGACCTTTGACCTTGACCTTGACCTTGACCTTTGACCTTGACCTTGACCTTGACCTTGACCTTTGACCTTGACCTTGACCTTGACCTTTGACGTTTGACCTTTTACCTTGACCTTGACCTTGATCGTGACCTTTGACCTTTGACCTTTAACCTTTGACCTTGACCTTGACCTTGACCTTTGACCTTTGACCTTGGACCTTTGACTTTTGACCTTTGACTTTTGACCTTGACCTTTGACCTTTTGACCTTTGACCTTTGACCTTTGACCTATGACCTATGACCTTGACCTTGACCTTGACCTTGACCTTGACCTTGACCTTGACCTTGACCTTGACCTTGACCTTGACCTTGACCTTGACCTTGACCTTGACCTTGACCTTGACCTTGACCTTGACCTTGACCTTGACCTTGACCTTGACCTTGACCTTGACCTTGACCTTGACCTTGACCTTGACCTTTCACCATTCACCTTGACCTTTGACCTTTGACCTTTACCTTTGACCTTTGACCTTTGACGTTTACCTTTGACCTTTGACCTTTGACCTTTACCCCTTAACCTTTGACCTTTGACCTTTACCCATTAACCTTTGACCTTTGACCTTGACCTTGACCTTGACCTTGACCTTGACCTTGACCTTGACCTTGACCTTGACCTTGACCTTGACCTTGACCTTGACCTTGACCTTGACCTTGACCTTGACCTTGACCTTGACCTTGACCTTGACCTTGACCTTGACCTTGACCTTGACCTTGACCTTGACCTTGACCTTGACCTTGACCTTGACCTTGACCTTGACCTTGACCTTGACCTTGACCTTGACCTTGACCTTGACCTTGACCTTGACCTTGACCTTGTCCTTGACCTTGACCTTGACCTTTCACCATTCACCTTGACCTTTGACCTTTGACCTTTGACCTTTGACCTTGACCTTGACCTTGACCGTGACCTTGACCTTGACCTTAACCTTGACCTTGACCTTGACCTTTCACCATTCACCTTGACCTTAGACCGTTGACCTTTGACCTTTGACCTTGACCTTTACCTTTACTTTGACCTTTGACCGTTGACCGTTGACCTTTGACCTTTGACCATTTACCTTTGACCTTTGACCTTTGACCTTGACCTTGACCTTGACCTTGACCTTTCACCATTCACCTTGACCTTTGACCTTTGACCTTTACCTTTGACCTTTGACCTTTCACCTTTGACGTTTACCTTTGACCTTTGACCTTTGACCTTTGACCTTTACCCATTAACCTTTGACCTTTGACCTTTGACCTTTGACCTTTGACCTTGACCTTGACCTTGACCTTGACCTTGACCTTTGACCTTTACCCATTAACCTTTGACCTTTGACCTTTGACCTTGACCTTGACCGTGACCTTGACCTTGACCTTGACCTTGATCTTGACCTTGACCTTGACCTTGACCTTTGACCTTTGACCTTTGACCTTTGACCTTTGACCTTTGACCTTTACCCATTAACCTTACCCATGACCTTGATCTTGACCTTGACCTTGACCTTGACCTTTGACCTTTGACCTTTGACCTTTGACCTTTGACCTTTACCCATTAACCTTTGACCTTGTCCTTGACCTTGACCTTGACCTTGACCTTTCACCATTCACCTTGACCTTTGACCTTTGACCTTTGACCTTGACCTTGACCTTGACCTTGACCTTGACCTTGACCTTGACCTTGACCTTGACCTTGTCCTTGACCTTGACCTTGACCTTGACCTTTGACCTTTGACCTTTGACCTTTGACCATTGACCTTTGACCTTTACCCATTAACCTTTTACCTTTGACCTTTGACCTTGACCTTGACCGTGACCTTGACCTTGACCTTGACCTTGACCTTGACCTTGACCTTGACCTTGACCTTTACCTTGACCTTGACCTTGACCTTGACCTTGACCTTGACCTTGACCTTGACCTTTACCTTGACCTTGACCTTGACCTTGACCTTGACCTTGACCTTGACCTTGACCTTGACCTTTCACCATTCACCTTGACCTTTGACCTTGACCTTTACCTTTACCTTTACTTTGACCTTTGACCTTTGACCTTTGACCTTTGACCTTTGACCTTTGACCTTTGACCTTTGACCTTTGACCTTTGACCTTTGACCTTTGACCTTTGACCTTTGACCTTTGACCATTTACCTTTGACCTTTGACCTTTGACCTTTGACCTTGACCTTGACCTTGACCTTGACCTTGACCTTGACCGTGACCTTGTCCTTGACCTTGACCTTGACCGTGACCGTGACCTTGACCTTGACCTTTGACCTTTGACCTTTGACCTTCGATCTTCGACCTCTCACCTTAGACCTTTGACCTTTGACCTTTGACCTTTGACCATTGACCTTTGACCTTTACCCATTAACCTTTTTCCTTTGACCTTTGACCTTGACCTTGACCGTGACCTTGACCTTGACCTTGACCTTGACCTTGACCTTGTCCTTGACCTTGACCTTGACCTTTCACCATTCACCTTGACCTTTGACCTTTGACCTTTGACCTTTGACCTTGACCTTGACCTTGACCGTGACCTTGACCTTGACCTTAACCTTGACCTTGACCTTGACCTTTCACCATTCACCTTGACCTTAGACCGTTGACCTTTGACCTTTGACCTTGACCTTTACCTTTACTTTGACCTTTGACCGTTGACCGTTGACCTTTGACCTTTGACCATTTACCTTTGACCTTTGACCTTTGACCTTGACCTTGACCTTGACCTTGACCTTTCACCATTCACCTTGACCTTTGACCTTTGACCTTTACCTTTGACCTTTGACCTTTCACCTTTGACGTTTACCTTTGACCTTTGACCTTTGACCTTTGACCTTTACCCATTAACCTTTGACCTTTGACCTTTGACCTTTGACCTTTGACCTTGACCTTGACCTTGACCTTGACCTTGACCTTTGACCTTTACCCATTAACCTTTGACCTTTGACCTTTGACCTTGACCTTGACCGTGACCTTGACCTTGACCTTGACCTTGATCTTGACCTTGACCTTGACCTTGACCTTTGACCTTTGACCTTTGACCTTTGACCTTTGACCTTTGACCTTTACCCATTAACCTTTGACCTTTGACCTTTACCTTGACCTTGACCTTGACCTTTGACCTTTGACCTTTGACCTTTGACCTTTGACCTTTGACCTTGACCTTGACCTTGACCTTGACCTTGACCTTGACCGTGACCTTGTCCTTGACCTTGACCTTGACCTTGACCTTTCACCATTCACCTTGACCTTTGACCTTTGACCTTTGACCTTGACCTTGACCTTGACCTTGACCTTGACCTTGACCTTGACCTTGACCTTGACCTTGACCTTGTCCTTGACCTTGACCTTGACCTTGACCTTTGACCTTTGACCTTTGACCTTTGACCATTGACCTTTGACCTTTACCCATTAACCTTTTACCTTTGACCTTTGACCTTGACCTTGACCGTGACCTTGACCTTGACCTTGACCTTGACCTTGACCTTGACCTTGACCTTGACCTTTACCTTGACCTTGACCTTGACCTTGACCTTGACCTTGACCTTGACCTTGACCTTGACCTTTCACCATTCACCTTGACCTTTGACCTTGACCTTTACCTTTACCTTTACTTTGACCTTTGACCTTTGACCTTTGACCTTTGACCTTTGACCTTTGACCTTTGACCTTTGACCATTTACCTTTGACCTTTGACCTTTGACCTTTGACCTTGACCTTGACCTTGACCTTGACCTTGACCTTGACCGTGACCTTGTCCTTGACCTTGACCTTGACCTTGACCTTGACCGTGACCGTGACCTTGACCTTGACCTTTGACCTTTGACCTTTGACCTTCGATCTTCGACCTTTCACCTTAGACCTTTGACCTTTGACCTTTGACCTTTGACCTTTGACCTTTGACCTTTGACCTTTGACCATTGACCTTTGACCTTTACCCATTAACCTTTTACCTTTGACCTTTGACCTTGACCTTGACCGTGACCTTGACCTTGACCTTGACCTTGACCTTGACCGTGACCGTGACCTTGACCTTGACCTTTGACCTTTGACCTTTGATCTTCGACCTTTGACCTTTGACCTTTGACCTTTGACCTTTGACCTTTGACCTTTGACCTTTGACCTTTGACCTTGACCTTAACCTTGACCTTGACCTTGACCTTAACCTTGACCTTGACCTTGACTTTGACCTTGATCTTGACCTTGACCTTGACCTTGACCTTGACCTTGACCTTGATCTTGACCTTGACCTTGACCTTGACCTTGACCTTTGACCTTTGACCTTTGACCTTTGACCTTTACCCATTAACCTTTGACCTTCGACCATTGACCTTGACCTTGACCTTGACCTTGACCTTGACCGTGACCTTTACCTTGACCTTGACCTTGACCTTGACCTTGACCTTGACCTTGACCTTTCACCATTCACCTTGACCTTTGACCTTGACCTTTACCTTTACCTTTACTTTGACCTTTGACCGTTGACCTTTGACCTTTGACCATTTACCTTTGACCTTTGACCTTTGACCATTGACCTTGACCTTCACCTTTACCTTTACTTTGACCTTTGACCTTTGACCGTTGACCTTTGACCTTTGACCATTTACCTTTGACCTTTGACCTTTGACCTTTGACCTTTGACCGTTGACCTTTGACCTTTGACCATTTACCTTTGACCTTTGACCTTTGACCATTGACCTTGACCTTGACCTTGACCTTGACCTTGACCTTGACCGTGACCTTTACCTTGACCTTGACCTTGACCTTGACCTTGACCTTGACCTTGACCTTGACCTTGACCTTGACCTTGACCTTGACCTTTCACCATTCACCTTGACCTTTGACCTTGACCTTTACCTTTACCTTTACCTTTACTTTGACCTTTGACCTTTGACCGTTGACCTTTGACCTTTGACCATTTACCTTTGACCTTTGACCTTTGACCATTGACCTTGACCTTCACCTTTACCTTTACTTTGACCTTTGACCTTTGACCGTTGACCTTTGACCATTTACCTTTGACCTTTGACCTTTGACCTTTGACCATTGACCTTGACCTTCACCTTTACCTTTACTTTGACCTTTGACCGTTGACCGTTGACCTTTGACCTTTGACCATTTACCTTTGACCTTTGACCTTTGACCATTGACCTTGACCTTGACCTTGACCTTGACCTTGACCTTGACCGTGACCTTTACCTTGACCTTGACCTTGACCTTGACCTTGACCTTGACCTTGACCTTGACCTTGACCTTGACCTTGACCTTTCACCATTCACCTTGACCTTTGACCTTGACCTTTACCTTTACCTTTACCTTTACTTTGACCTTTGACCTTTGACCGTTGACCTTTGACCTTTGACCATTTACCTTTGACCTTTGACCATTGACCTTGACCTTGACCGTGACCTTTACCTTGACCTTTGACCTTGACCTTTGACCTTTGACCTTTGACCTTTGACCATTTACCTTTGACCTTTGACCTTTGACCTTTGACCTTGACCTTGACCTTGACCTTGACCTTGACCTTGACCGTGACCTTGTCCTTGACCTTGACCTTGACCGTGACCGTGACCTTGACCTTGACCTTTGACCTTTGACCTTTGACCTTCGATCTTCGACCTTTCACCTTTGACCTTTGACCTTTGACCTTTGACCTTTGACCATTGACCTTTGACCTTTACCCATTAACCTTTTACCTTTGACCTTTGACCTTGACCTTGACCGTGACCTTGACCTTGACCTTGACCTTGACCTTGACCGTGACCGTGACCTTGACCTTGACCTTTGACCTTTGACCTTTGATCTTCGACCTTTGACCTTTGACCTTTGACCTTTGACCTTTGACCTTTGACCTTTGACCTTTGACCTTGACCTTAACCTTGACCTTGACCTTGACCTTGACCTTGACCTTGACTTTGACCTTGATCTTGACCTTGACCTTGACCTTGACCTTGACCTTGACCTTGATCTTGACCTTGACCTTGACCTTGACCTTGACCTTTGACCTTTGACCTTTGACCTTTGACCTTTACCCATTAACCTTTGACCTTCGACCATTGACCTTGACCTTGACCTTGACCTTGACCTTGACCGTGACCTTTACCTTGACCTTGACCTTGACCTTGACCTTGACCTTGACCTTGACCTTTCACCATTCACCTTGACCTTTCACCATTCACCTTGACCTTTGACCTTGACCTTTGACCTTTGACCTTTGATGTATGACCTTTGACCTTTGACCTTTGACCTTTGACCTTTGACCTTTGACCTTTGACCTTTGACCTTGACCTTGACCTTGACCTTTCACCATTCACCTTGACCTTTGACCTTTGACCTTTGACCTTTGACCTTTGACCTTTGACCTTGACCTTGACCTTGACATTTGACCTATGACCTTTGACCTTTGACCTTTGACCTTTGACCTTTGACCTTTGACCTTTGACCTTGGACCTTGACCTTTGACCTTTGACCTTTGACCTTTACCCATTGACCTTTGACCTTGACCTTTGACCTTGACCTTGACCTTGACCTTGACCTTGACCTTGACCTTTGACCTTGACCTTGACCTTTGACGTTTGACCTTTTACCTTGACCTTGACCTTGATCGTGACCTTTGACCTTTGACCTTTGACCTTTAACCTTTGACCTTGACCTTGACCTTGACCTTTGACCTTTGACCTTTGACCTTTGACTTTTGACCTTTGACTTTTGACCTTGACCTTTGACCTTTTGACCTTTGACCTTTGACCTTTGACCTTTGACCTTTGACCTATGACCTTGACCTTCACCTTTGACCTTTGACCTTTGACCGTTGACCTTTGACCTTTGACCTTTGACCATTTACCTTTGACCTTTGACCTTTGACCATTGACCTTGACCTTGACCTTGACCTTGACCTTGACCGTGACCTTTACCTTGACCTTGACCTTGACCTTGACCTTGACCTTGACCTTGACCTTGACCTTGACCTTTCACCATTCACCTTGACCTTTCACCATTCACCTTGACCTTTCACCATTCACCTTGACCTTTGACCTTGACCGTTGACCTTTGACCTTTTCCTTTGACCTTTGACCTTTGACCTTTGACCTTTGACCTTTGACCTTTACCTTTGACCTTTGACCTTTGACCTTTGACCTTGACCTTTACCTTTACTTTGACCTTTGACCTTTGACCTTTGACCTTTGACCTTTGACCTTTGACCTTTGACCTTGACCTTGACCTTGACCTTTGACCTTGACCTTGACCTTGACCTTGACCTTTGACCTTGACCTTGACCTTGACCTTTGACGTTTGACCTTTTACCTTGACCTTGACCTTGATCGTGACCTTTGACCTTTGACCTTTAACCTTTGACCTTGACCTTGACCTTGACCTTGACCTTGACCTTGACCTTGACCTTGACCTTGACCTTGACCTTTGACCTTTGACCTTGACCTTTACCTTTACTTTGACCTTTGACCTTTGACCTTTGACCTTTGACCTTTGACCTTTGACCTTTGACCTTGACCTTGACCTTGACCTTTGACCTTGACCTTGACCTTGACCTTGACCTTTGACCTTGACCTTGACCTTGACCTTTGACGTTTGACCTTTTACCTTGACCTTGACCTTGATCGTGACCTTTGACCTTTGACCTTTAACCTTTGACCTTGACCTTGACCTTGACCTTTGACCTTTGACCTTGGACCTTTGACTTTTGACCTTTGACTTTTGACCTTGACCTTTGACCTTTTGACCTTTGACCTTTGACCTTTGACCTATGACCTATGACCTTGACCTTGACCTTGACCTTGACCTTGACCTTGACCTTGACCTTGACCTTGACCTTGACCTTGACCTTGACCTTGACCTTGACCTTGACCTTGACCTTGACCTTGACCTTGACCTTGACCTTGACCTTGACCTTGACCTTGACCTTGACCTTGACCTTGACCTTGACCTTGACCTTGACCTTTCACCATTCACCTTGACCTTTGACCTTTGACCTTTACCTTTGACCTTTGACCTTTGACGTTTACCTTTGACCTTTGACCTTTGACCTTTACCCCTTAACCTTTGACCTTTGACCTTTACCCATTAACCTTTGACCTTTGACCTTGACCTTGACCTTGACCTTGACCTTGACCTTGACCTTGACCTTGACCTTGACCTTGACCTTGACCTTGACCTTGACCTTGACCTTGACCTTGACCTTGACCTTGACCTTGACCTTGACCTTGACCTTGACCTTGACCTTGACCTTGACCTTGACCTTGACCTTGACCTTGACCTTGACCTTGACCTTGACCTTGACCTTGACCTTGACCTTGACCTTGACCTTGACCTTGACCTTGACCTTGTCCTTGACCTTGACCTTGACCTTTCACCATTCACCTTGACCTTTGACCTTTGACCTTTGACCTTTGACCTTGACCTTGACCTTGACCGTGACCTTGACCTTGACCTTAACCTTGACCTTGACCTTGACCTTTCACCATTCACCTTGACCTTAGACCGTTGACCTTTGACCTTTGACCTTGACCTTTACCTTTACTTTGACCTTTGACCGTTGACCGTTGACCTTTGACCTTTGACCATTTACCTTTGACCTTTGACCTTTGACCTTGACCTTGACCTTGACCTTGACCTTTCACCATTCACCTTGACCTTTGACCTTTGACCTTTACCTTTGACCTTTGACCTTTCACCTTTGACGTTTACCTTTGACCTTTGACCTTTGACCTTTGACCTTTACCCATTAACCTTTGACCTTTGACCTTTGACCTTTGACCTTTGACCTTGACCTTGACCTTGACCTTGACCTTGACCTTTGACCTTTACCCATTAACCTTTGACCTTTGACCTTTGACCTTGACCTTGACCGTGACCTTGACCTTGACCTTGACCTTGATCTTGACCTTGACCTTGACCTTGACCTTTGACCTTTGACCTTTGACCTTTGACCTTTGACCTTTGACCTTTACCCATTAACCTTACCCATGACCTTGATCTTGACCTTGACCTTGACCTTGACCTTTGACCTTTGACCTTTGACCTTTGACCTTTGACCTTTACCCATTAACCTTTGACCTTGTCCTTGACCTTGACCTTGACCTTGACCTTTCACCATTCACCTTGACCTTTGACCTTTGACCTTTGACCTTGACCTTGACCTTGACCTTGACCTTGACCTTGACCTTGACCTTGACCTTGACCTTGTCCTTGACCTTGACCTTGACCTTGACCTTTGACCTTTGACCTTTGACCTTTGACCATTGACCTTTGACCTTTACCCATTAACCTTTTACCTTTGACCTTTGACCTTGACCTTGACCGTGACCTTGACCTTGACCTTGACCTTGACCTTGACCTTGACCTTGACCTTGACCTTTACCTTGACCTTGACCTTGACCTTGACCTTGACCTTGACCTTGACCTTGACCTTTACCTTGACCTTGACCTTGACCTTGACCTTGACCTTGACCTTGACCTTGACCTTGACCTTTCACCATTCACCTTGACCTTTGACCTTGACCTTTACCTTTACCTTTACTTTGACCTTTGACCTTTGACCTTTGACCTTTGACCTTTGACCTTTGACCTTTGACCTTTGACCTTTGACCTTTGACCTTTGACCTTTGACCTTTGACCTTTGACCATTTACCTTTGACCTTTGACCTTTGACCTTTGACCTTGACCTTGACCTTGACCTTGACCTTGACCTTGACCGTGACCTTGTCCTTGACCTTGACCTTGACCTTGACCGTGACCGTGACCTTGACCTTGACCTTTGACCTTTGACCTTTGACCTTCGATCTTCGACCTCTCACCTTAGACCTTTGACCTTTGACCTTTGACCTTTGACCATTGACCTTTGACCTTTACCCATTAACCTTTTACCTTTGACCTTTGACCTTGACCTTGACCGTGACCTTGACCTTGACCTTGACCTTGACCTTGACCTTGTCCTTGACCTTGACCTTGACCTTTCACCATTCACCTTGACCTTTGACCTTTGACCTTTGACCTTTGACCTTGACCTTGACCTTGACCGTGACCTTGACCTTGACCTTAACCTTGACCTTGACCTTGACCTTTCACCATTCACCTTGACCTTAGACCGTTGACCTTTGACCTTTGACCTTGACCTTTACCTTTACTTTGACCTTTGACCGTTGACCGTTGACCTTTGACCTTTGACCATTTACCTTTGACCTTTGACCTTTGACCTTGACCTTGACCTTGACCTTGACCTTTCACCATTCACCTTGACCTTTGACCTTTGACCTTTACCTTTGACCTTTGACCTTTCACCTTTGACGTTTACCTTTGACCTTTGACCTTTGACCTTTGACCTTTACCCATTAACCTTTGACCTTTGACCTTTGACCTTTGACCTTTGACCTTGACCTTGACCTTGACCTTGACCTTGACCTTTGACCTTTACCCATTAACCTTTGACCTTTGACCTTTGACCTTGACCTTGACCGTGACCTTGACCTTGACCTTGACCTTGATCTTGACCTTGACCTTGACCTTGACCTTGACCTTTGACCTTTGACCTTTGACCTTTGACCTTTGACCTTTGACCTTTACCCATTAACCTTTGACCTTTGACCTTTACCTTGACCTTGACCTTGACCTTTGACCTTTGACCTTTGACCTTTGACCTTTGACCTTTGACCTTGACCTTGACCTTGACCTTGACCTTGACCTTGACCGTGACCTTGTCCTTGACCTTGACCTTGACCTTGACCTTTCACCATTCACCTTGACCTTTGACCTTTGACCTTTGACCTTGACCTTGACCTTGACCTTGACCTTGACCTTGACCTTGACCTTGACCTTGACCTTGACCTTGTCCTTGACCTTGACCTTGACCTTGACCTTTGACCTTTGACCTTTGACCTTTGACCATTGACCTTTGACCTTTACCCATTAACCTTTTACCTTTGACCTTTGACCTTGACCTTGACCGTGACCTTGACCTTGACCTTGACCTTGACCTTGACCTTGACCTTGACCTTGACCTTTACCTTGACCTTGACCTTGACCTTGACCTTGACCTTGACCTTGACCTTGACCTTGACCTTTCACCATTCACCTTGACCTTTGACCTTGACCTTTACCTTTACCTTTACTTTGACCTTTGACCGTTGACCTTTGACCTTTGACCTTTGACCTTTGACCTTTGACCTTTGACCTTGACCATTTACCTTTGACCTTTGACCTTTGACCTTTGACCTTGACCTTGACCTTGACCTTGACCTTGACCTTGACCGTGACCTTGTCCTTGACCTTGACCTTGACCTTGACCTTGACCGTGACCGTGACCTTGACCTTGACCTTTGACCTTTGACCTTTGACCTTCGATCTTCGACCTTTCACCTTAGACCTTTGACCTTTGACCTTTGACCTTTGACCTTTGACCTTTGACCTTTGACCTTTGACCATTGACCTTTGACCTTTACCCATTAACCTTTTACCTTTGACCTTTGACCTTGACCTTGACCGTGACCTTGACCTTGACCTTGACCTTGACCTTGACCGTGACCGTGACCTTGACCTTGACCTTTGACCTTTGACCTTTGATCTTCGACCTTTGACCTTTGACCTTTGACCTTTGACCTTTGACCTTTGACCTTTGACCTTTGACCTTTGACCTTTGACCTTGACCTTAACCTTGACCTTGACCTTGACCTTAACCTTGACCTTGACCTTGACTTTGACCTTGATCTTGACCTTGACCTTGACCTTGACCTTGACCTTGACCTTGATCTTGACCTTGACCTTGACCTTGACCTTGACCTTTGACCTTTGACCTTTGACCTTTGACCTTTACCCATTAACCTTTGACCTTCGACCATTGACCTTGACCTTGACCTTGACCTTGACCTTGACCGTGACCTTTACCTTGACCTTGACCTTGACCTTGACCTTGACCTTGACCTTGACCTTTCACCATTCACCTTGACCTTTGACCTTGACCTTTACCTTTACCTTTACTTTGACCTTTGACCGTTGACCTTTGACCTTTGACCATTTACCTTTGACCTTTGACCTTTGACCATTGACCTTGACCTTCACCTTTACCTTTACTTTGACCTTTGACCTTTGACCGTTGACCTTTGACCTTTGACCATTTACCTTTGACCTTTGACCTTTGACCTTTGACCTTTGACCGTTGACCTTTGACCTTTGACCATTTACCTTTGACCTTTGACCTTTGACCATTGACCTTGACCTTGACCTTGACCTTGACCTTGACCTTGACCGTGACCTTTACCTTGACCTTGACCTTGACCTTGACCTTGACCTTGACCTTGACCTTGACCTTGACCTTGACCTTGACCTTGACCTTTCACCATTCACCTTGACCTTTGACCTTGACCTTTACCTTTACCTTTACCTTTACTTTGACCTTTGACCTTTGACCGTTGACCTTTGACCTTTGACCATTTACCTTTGACCTTTGACCTTTGACCATTGACCTTGACCTTCACCTTTACCTTTACTTTGACCTTTGACCTTTGACCGTTGACCTTTGACCATTTACCTTTGACCTTTGACCTTTGACCTTTGACCATTGACCTTGACCTTCACCTTTACCTTTACTTTGACCTTTGACCGTTGACCGTTGACCTTTGACCTTTGACCATTTACCTTTGACCTTTGACCTTTGACCATTGACCTTGACCTTGACCTTGACCTTGACCTTGACCTTGACCGTGACCTTTACCTTGACCTTGACCTTGACCTTGACCTTGACCTTGACCTTGACCTTGACCTTGACCTTGACCTTGACCTTTCACCATTCACCTTGACCTTTGACCTTGACCTTTACCTTTACCTTTACCTTTACTTTGACCTTTGACCTTTGACCGTTGACCTTTGACCTTTGACCATTTACCTTTGACCTTTGACCATTGACCTTGACCTTGACCGTGACCTTTACCTTGACCTTTGACCTTGACCTTTGACCTTTGACCTTTGACCTTTGACCATTTACCTTTGACCTTTGACCTTTGACCTTTGACCTTGACCTTGACCTTGACCTTGACCTTGACCTTGACCGTGACCTTGTCCTTGACCTTGACCTTGACCGTGACCGTGACCTTGACCTTGACCTTTGACCTTTGACCTTTGACCTTCGATCTTCGACCTTTCACCTTTGACCTTTGACCTTTGACCTTTGACCTTTGACCATTGACCTTTGACCTTTACCCATTAACCTTTTACCTTTGACCTTTGACCTTGACCTTGACCGTGACCTTGACCTTGACCTTGACCTTGACCTTGACCGTGACCGTGACCTTGACCTTGACCTTTGACCTTTGACCTTTGATCTTCGACCTTTGACCTTTGACCTTTGACCTTTGACCTTTGACCTTTGACCTTTGACCTTGACCTTAACCTTGACCTTGACCTTGACCTTGACCTTGACCTTGACTTTGACCTTGATCTTGACCTTGACCTTGACCTTGACCTTGACCTTGACCTTGATCTTGACCTTGACCTTGACCTTGACCTTGACCTTTGACCTTTGACCTTTGACCTTTGACCTTTACCCATTAACCTTTGACCTTCGACCATTGACCTTGACCTTGACCTTGACCTTGACCTTGACCGTGACCTTTACCTTGACCTTGACCTTGACCTTGACCTTGACCTTGACCTTGACCTTTCACCATTCACCTTGACCTTTGACCTTGACCTTTACCTTTACCTTTACTTTGACCTTTGACCTTTGACCGTTGACCGTTGACCTTTGACCTTTGACCATTTACCTTTGACCTTTGACCTTTGACCATTGACCTTGACCTTCACCTTTACCTTTACTTTGACCTTTGACCTTTGACCGTTGACCTTTGACCTTTGACCATTTACCTTTGACCTTTGACCTTTGACCTTTGACCGTTGACCTTTGACCTTTGACCATTTACTTTTGACCTTTGACCTTTGACCTTTGACCATTGACCTTGACCTTGACCTTGACCTTGACCTTGACCTTGACCGTGACCTTTACCTTGACCTTGACCTTGACCTTGACCTTGACCTTGACCTTGACCTTGACCTTGACCTTGACCTTGACCTTGACCTTGACCTTGACCTTGACCTTTCACCATTCACCTTGACCTTTGACCTTGACCTTTACCTTTACCTTTACCTTTACTTTGACCTTTGACCTTTGACCGTTGACCTTTGACCTTTGACCATTTACCTTTGACCTTTGACCATTGACCTTGACCTTGACCGTGACCTTTACCTTGACCTTTGACCTTTGACCTTGACCTTTGACCTTTGACCATTCACCTTGACCTTTGACCTTTGACCTTTGACCTTTACCCATTGACCTTTGACCTTTGACCTTGACCTTGACCTTTACCTGGACCTTGACCTTGACCTTGACCTTGACCTTGACCTTGACCTTGACCTTGACCGTGACCTTGACCTTGACCTTGACCTTGACCTTGACCTTGACCTTGACCTTGACCTTGACCTTGACCTTGACCTTGACCTTGACCTTGACCTTGACCTTGACCTTGATCTTGACCTTGACCTTGACCTTGACCTTTCACCATTCACCTTGACCTTTGACCTTGACCTTTACCTTTACCTTTACTTTGACCGTTGACCTTTGACCTTTGACCATTTACCTTTGACCTTTGACCTTTGACCATTGACCTTTGACCATTGACCTTGACCTTCACCTTTACCTTTACTTTGACCTTTGACCTTTGACCGTTGACCTTTGACCTTTGACCATTTACCTTTGACCTTTGACCTTTGACCTTTGACCTTTGACCATTTACCTTTGACCTTTGACCTTTGACCTTTGACCATTGACCTTGACCTTGACCTTGACCTTGACCTTGACCTTGACCGTGACCTTTACCTTGACCTTGACCTTGACCTTGACCTTGACCTTGACCTTGACCTTGACCTTGACCTTGACCTTGACCTTGACCTTGACCTTTCACCATTCACCTTGACCTTTGACCTTGACCTTTACCTTTACCTTTACTTTGACCTTTGACCTTTGACCGTTGACCTTTGACCTTTGACCATTTACCTTTGACCTTTGACCTTTGACCATTGACCTTGACCTTGACCGTGACCTTTACCTTGACCTTTGACCTTGACCTTTGACCTTTGACCTTTGATCTATGACCTTTCACCTTTGACCTTTGACCTTTACCTTTGACCTTTGACCTTTGACCATTCACCTTGACCTTTGACCTTTGACCTTTGACCTTTACCCATTGACCTTTGACCTTTGACCTTGACCTTGACCTTGACCTTGACCTTGACCTTGACCTTGACCTTGACCTTGACCTTGACCTTGACCTTGACCTTGACCTTGACCTTGACCTTGACCTTGACCTTGACCTTGACCTTGACCTTGACCTTGACCTTGACCTTGACCTTGACCTTGATCTTGACCTTGACCTTGACCTTGACCTTGACCTACGACTCCAGGATCTACCCTTACGCCCTCAAGTTCACGTTTGACGATAATGATCGAATTATGCCCTACGGACGAACACCTTTCTTGCCTAAAATGTATTTTATTTATTGGATATTCTCAATTATATAAGCTCGCAACAAGTTTTAATCTAAAACATTACCAAAGTCAAAGTGCTTTATATTCTTTTAGAAACACAAATTAAGGGTTTTAACATTAAGTGGGTTGTATAGAGATTCTTCTAAGACGACTATGTGGGTTGTTTTTGTTAATTTTGAAAGAGGCATGCAAAGTTGCTGCATGAATTTCAATTGTACGAGGGCGCTCCATTTATCAAATGACAGTATTACAAAGTTCCAAGACAGTTCCTCAAACAAAATTACGGCTTTTGTCGAACTCTTCTCGAAAAGTTTGTCATGCTCTGTCAATCGCGGGGCCGTTCCTAGTTGACTAAATATAATATAAATAGTCTATTAAATGGGATGACATTTTAATGCCCTGAATCTGAATGCAATGAAATTGGATGAAAAAACATCCATTTTATGTACATCAATATCAAAAAGTGAAAGCCCCTTTCTCACCCATAGGATATCAGCCCACTCATGAGGTTTTTATCGAAACCAATACTTCCATTGATCTTATGTCTCCACTTAAAACACATAAAGTGGAAAAAAAAGTGTTTCATAAAAAATTTGCTAAGTTGAAGAATCGCAGGACAATGGCGGTCAACTAGTCAACGAAGCGGCCGCTCAATATGAACTCCAAATCACAAGAGAGTCCAACTAATGATCTTAGCCGCAAAAGCCCTACAACAGCTCCCAAAAAATCATGCTCTACAAAGAACAACAAAGCGGATGCGAATCTGGGAGAATCAAAGATTCTGATAACGAGCAAATAGTAATAGTAGTGTCCAAGTTTATTAATGGATTTAAAGAGCAGGTTTGAAAGTTTGTTTTGACTAAACTTGATGGTTTCGTTTTGGTGTTAAGGTAAAAGAGATAAGGTCGGGTTTGGTCGGAATATATTTTGAAAATGTTCCGCGAATGTGCTTTCACTATCTTCGTCGATACGTACTCAGCTGCTTAAAGGATTTCTACCAGGCACAACAGATGCTTGTGGGGTTAAGCTTATCCATTTCAGATTTTCTATCTGCTCATACATTTTCAAAAGCAGTTGCCGCAGCATTAAAACAGCGGGTTAGTGGTCATTTGCAGCCACTTGGTTTTTTTTTGGCAAGGCGACTTCCCTCAGTACCGAACACTGATACAGATTATAAAAATGCTTCCCCGTTTTTTCATATGTTTAATGTGTGAATTATTAATGTTTGAAAGAAAAAGTTACGAAGTAAATAAAATGAAATTATACTTTTTATAAATAATATGAAATAAAATAAATTGAATAATTAAATACTTTTTAGAAAATTCAAATTTTAAATTATAATACCTGTAGAGATAATGTAGAGATTATATAGAGTTAATATAGATTAATATATTGGAAGAGAGAAATGGAATTGTTTGAAAGTCTAGTATAAGTTAGCATAGGACGGAGCGGGAGCGCAAGAAAATCTCTCATGCTCTCTTAAGCGGGAGCGCGAGGTATATGCACATGAGGTATATGCACATGAGGTCCGTTCGTGTTACAATTGTGCCGGCGCTAGCACTTTATGTGCATAGCGATCGGTTCATGTTTTGTGTTACAGTGTTTACCCTTTAAGTACTCTTGGTACTGTGGCTATTTAATATGTGTGCATACTACATCTCCCTCCTATTGAAAAATAACGTAATAATATGAAGTTATTTTAATAATAATAATTTTTATTTAATAATTTTTTATGTAGGTTTTTTTTTTTTTTATATTAGCAAAAAAGAAATTGAAATTATGAAAAATATTTGTATCTATGCATGGCCATACTAAATACGATTATGAAATAAACATTTTTAATCTATCCTTATGAACTGTTTGCTTTTTATTTTTATTATTTTATATTATTATTTTATCTCTGTCTCCAATTTTCGTTACTTTATACGGACCAGTATTTGGTATCTAACTTATGACCTGTTTCGTTTTTTAGTAAAACTTTATCCCCCACTGATGTATCTATATTTTTTACTTTCTAATCATATAGTTTTTTATTTCTATACTTATTTTCTTCTAACATATTTCTAGCTCTTTTATATGCTACTTCGGGTCTATATTTGCTCTCTTTAGCATAGTCATCTATGTTATATATTGTTTCTATGTTATCTATACTATTGAATTCTTTTGGTAAATAATTTGTTTTGCCAAATACTAACTCATATGGACAATAATTATGTACCATTGAGGGGGTCGTGTTGAAACAAAAGACGAAATATTGAAGCCATACGGATCAACCGATATGTAAGATCGTATGTATTCATTAAAAGTTCTATGACTTCTTTCGATTGTCCCAACTGTCTGGTGGTGGTGTGCGGTAGATCTTATGTTTTTGATGTTCAAATATTTGCACAAGTCATTTACAATTGAATTCTTGTATTCTGTTCCCATGTCCGTAATGAACGTCTTCATTGGTCCGTACATCAGAATAAATGATTTAAAAATTGCTTTAGCGACAGTATTTGGGATTTTATTTGCAACTGGTATGGCAACTAGATATTTTGTTAAGTCACAAATTAACGAGACTACATATTCATTGCCATTTTCTGATTTTGGTAATGGACCAATAGTGTCCACTATCACTCTGTCGAAAACATTTATAGGTGTATCAGTTATTGTTAATGGGGTCTTTATATGCGATATAATTTTCGCTTTCTGACATTTTTGACATTTTCTGACGTACTCAGTTATATCTTTAGACATCCATTTCCAGTAATAGTGTCTTATTACTTTGGCCAAAGTTTTTGATATGCCAGTATGACCCCCTTGAATTGGATCGCTTCTTGGATATTGCTTCTTTATCTTTTAAACTTTTTATTTGGGTCACCGGGCTGAGTAGCGCTACTCTTAAAGATTTTAATATTTTATTGCCCATATTTTTGAAAGTATCAATTGATATTTGATCAAAGATATTTTCCCACGGAGCCAGTTTTAGTTGGCCGATTTTATTTATACCGGCTTGCATTTCAAGCCTTTGGAAGAATTTACCTAAGTCAATAATCCCATTAGTATATAAATCGCTAACATCATATCTTGCGATTATTTTCCTTCCATGTTTAAATAAACATAGCATATTTTTAATCTGCAATGTCACTACTTTACGTACTTCGTCATTTTTGATGACTTCATATACGTTGGGCTTAGAAGCTTTTCCAATGGATTGCTTAGGCAATTATATTTCCTTATTTTTCGCGCGGAATTTTTGTCTACTTTGATATCTAGTAGTGACTTTCATTATATGTCTTGTAATATTCTGTGGCTCTTTAATGATTATTCTTGATAACGCATCAGCTACATGATTATCTTTTCCCTTTAAATATTCGACTGTAAAATCATATTCTTCTAATTCGAGCTTCATACGTGTCAGTTTGGAACTTGGGTTGATCATTGAGAATAGAGATATTAGAGGTCTGTGGTTTGTTCTAATTATAAAATGTTTTCCATAAATATATGGTCGAAAATGTAATATTGCCCAATGAATTGCAGCTAGTTCCTGCTCAGTAGTACACTTGTTACTTTCTCCTTTTGTAAATGCTCTTGTTGGAGACCATTATGGTTTTGAGTAAAAACTGCTCCACATGCTTGCTTAATTGCATCTGTGATTATACAGAATTCTTTAGTAAAATTGTAGTAGGGTATTGTAGCAAAGTGGGTTCCATAAGTTTGGTTTTTAAATATTGGAATTCTGACATTCTGACATTTATCAGACCATTGAAAAGGGACATTCTTTTTACATAATCTTGTTATGTGCCTTGAATAGTCGGCGAAGTTTTGCCGCGGCGAAGCGGCACTGGGTAGTTCATAATGACATCATATTTCTTCTCGTCCGGAAGTATTCCTTTGTCAGTGCATTTATGACCTAAAAAAGTCACTTCATGCATAAAAAATAAACATTTTTCTGGATGAAACTTCAGGTTATATTTCCTACATTTCTCAAAACATCTGTTAAGTTCTTAAGCATATGTTTTTCGGAACAACGATCGGTTGTTCATGGATGACTATTAAGTCATCCATGTAAAGGAATGATTGAGAAGGTTCTAGTCCAGAAAATGCAATAGTCAACATTCTCTGAAATGAGTTAGGAGCTATTTTTAATCCAAAAGGTAATCGCGTGAAGCGATATGAGCCGTTGCTCGTTGAAAAAGACGTTATATCTCTGGAACTTTTTTCTAGTTCAATTTGATGGAATCCTGACATTAGGTCAAGGCATGAAAAGTATTTTGCTCGACCAAGTTGGTCCAAGATATTATCAATTCTAGTTATTGGAAATTTATCAGATAGTAATTTTTTATTTATCTGGCGATAGTCAATCACTAACCGCTATTTCTTTTCTTCTGACCCGGGGTATGGTTTCTTAGGAACAAGTTACAATGGGCTATTATATTCGGATACGGATGGTTCAACAATCCCTTCGGAGATCAACTTTGCCTCTTGCTTTTGTATTTCATTTACCTGACTATGTGGGCATCGATAATTTTTTATGTACACTGGCTCATCATCCTTTAATCTAAGTTTTTGCTTATAGAAGTTGTTTTGTAGTTATTGGTTCGGTTTCCAATCCGAATACGTCGCTATATTGGGTGCATAAGCTAGAAAGCTGCGACTTAAATTATGGAGGGAAGTTTTTTGAAAGTTGAGATAATACACATTTTTCTCTATATTCTAGATTGGTTTTGACTACGTCGTAGTTCGAAAGTGATTCATATGTTAGATTATCTGTACTGACTACTTGGTCGTAATTTGTTGTATTAAGTAGCCTTATGAAAGCGTTATTGGATTTTGCTATGGTATTTGCAATGTAAATACCATGCAGAATTTCTTGATTTGGAATTAATACACTGCCTTCTTTTAAATTAAGTTGTATTTTTCGAATAACTTGGGATCTTGGTGGCAGAAGTATTGAATTTCCAGAACGGTGAGCTATTGCATTACAATTCATTAATTGGGAATTTAAAGTTATTGGGTCTAATTATAAGCCAATCTTCAGATGGCTTAAAGACTAACTGACAGTTGTATTTGATTATAAAATCGATTCCTAATATTCCATCACATGGAATAGGGAATTGAAAAGTCACGATATGAAAATCGTGTGGAATTATATATTTAGTCGTCTGTATTTCAATAGAAAACAGACCTTTGGATTTGGTTATTTCTAAATATAGCATGTGATGTTAGGTTCATTGGTTTAAAAGTTACGCGTTTCTTACATTTAAGAGTCTTTTTAATTTTTTAAGGTAACCATGAGTAATTTCAAAAAATTGTAATACAAACGTTGCTTAGATTTTGGTAACTAACATACTCCAATTTTTTCAAAATTTTAAAAAACAAAATAAGGCAACCGCGGACGGCACATTTTTTCGGAGTAAAATTTTAAAAACATTTTCATTTGGGAAAATCTTTAAAAATCGTTTTTAAAGGTGTATTTATACTATATATTTATTATATATATATATTTATAATATATTTACAGGTTTTCCTACCTATCGTTCTGTATAGCTTTACGGGCTACACTTCTAATTGGGCAGAAAAGTTTCCGCTCAATATTACATAGAGTCGTTTATAAATATAATGTAACGCAGTCCATTAATAATGCAACGCAGTGCATTAAAAAAAAATTATTTCTTGTTTGTTGTGCGCTCTTTGTAGCGCTGACTTTTCACTTTTCCGGGTTTGACTTGGTACGCCAGACGGTGCCGGTGCTGGCTGCACAGTCTGCTGCTTCTAGTTGGGGCACCGGTGCTGGTCCTCGCACAGGTTATTGTCTTCTTCCGCATGTAAACTCGCAAAATACCGAGTAAAGAGGTCCAGGGCAATCCTTAGGGCACTTGTCCGGCTTCCTTGGCAAAGGCTTTGGGGAAGGTGGTTTTGTAATTACTGGTTCATTTTTAGTTTTTATTTTCGCTGAGTGAGTTATTGAGTTCGGCTTTCTTAGCCGGAGGCTTTCAATCAGAAAATAAAGCTCTTCTGTTAGCTTTTGTGCCGTTGCCCATGGGGGTGGCGTTTTTTGGGTATATAATAGCCACTTTATGTGTGCTATTCTTTTGGTTATTTTATTTTTCTGACCTCCGCGCTTGCCCATTTCTTTAACTCTACTCACTCAGACTTTTATCCGCCTCTTGCCGCCTTGATCAATGCAAACGTTTGCACCGTCTATTTCCAATGTGTCGTGACGATTTCTTTACATCCGTTTTGAAACCATTTTATAATTGGGAGCGTTCACTCTGCATTCAAATAGCAGTCGTTTTCCATCTTCTTCCTGTCGTATGACTGGTTTTTTCGCGAATGTCGGCGCGAAGACGTCGATTTGTTGTCAAAATTTAGACTTATAGTGCATTGCTTTCACCCAATTCGTTTTTTGCATTCACTTTATATTTGCCAGCATCCTCAACTGTGACATTCTGTATCGCAAGTGTTGCAAAATAGGAATGACCGTCTGTTACGCTATTAATAATTTTTAATAGCGGCCGAATAAACACACGATTTTATGTTTGAATTTCAATATTTATTTCGAGGGTTCAATTTAACCAAAACCCAGCTGATCAAAACAAATGCCGAAAACCAAGTCCCAAAAGCTTGCGCTACAAAGAACCACAAAGCGCATGCGAAACTGGGAGACAGACAGACAAGAAAGGTGATAACAAACGCTGCAGATAAATACATTACAATTATGCACAAATGTTTTCTTCTGGTGGCTGCTACTTCACATCCTCCGGTATAGGCTATTCCAGTCTCCTCTCTAGCACAGGACGCCGACGATTCCCGTAATAGTCCACCGCGTCCAAAAATCACCCAGCCAAATCGAGTATTCTGAGCAATGGGGAGCCCGTGGCCTAACTGGATTTGGCCGGCTGACAACAAGTCAAAGAATAAGCTGGCCCCAATCAGCAGGTCCACTCGCTGCGTTCCGAGGAAGTTGGGGTCAGCCAGATCCATGTTTCCAGGAATCTTCCACCTCGAATCGTCTATGTTGAGGTTGGGCTGATAGTCCGTAATATGAGAAGCCACAACAGCCTCAATTTTCACAGAGTATGTGCTATGGCAGGACTTCACCCACACACTAACAGCGACTCCGTCCGTCTCAAACTCACCGCCGCCGAGGCCGGCTATCGTGGTAGTACATTCTGAGCGGCAAAGCTGAAGTTGACTTGCCAGCCGCGTCGAGATGAGATTCACTTGTGAACCGGAATCCAATAACACTCGGCAAGGTAGGAGGGCTCCAGATCGACCACGAACGAGTACATTGGCAGTTGGCAAGAGTACTGGCTCAGCATTGCGATACTGGGTCACGATAGTGCTGATTGAGCGGGATGGTGGGTTCGCGAGGGAAACTGCATTGATGCGTGAAGCATTGGTGGAACTGGAAAACTTCCCGCGATGGTGCAACAGCAAATGATGACGGCGATTGCACGCTGGGCAGCGGGAAGCTGAGCATCTACGAGCGAAATGGCCATCCTCTAGGCACACAAAACAGCGAGTTAGCCGCCGCACTTCGTCGTACCGTTCCTCAATTGGCAAAGCAATGAACCTAGGACAAGCTGGCAAGGGGTGAGCCACAACACCGCACAGGGTGCACAAAGCAGGTCTAGTAGCAACCATGCACGACGATCGGTTGGTATGTGATCCACATCGGCTCCGGTTTCCGGCCAAAAACTCCACACCTTCAAGCGTCCGGCACCTTTGCTCCAAGAATTGAGCCATAGATTCCCAAGTTGGTAGGCTGTCATCACGGCTTCCTGCGAGAGAGTCTTCTCACTTGGCCGTTGTGGCAGGATCCAGCTCTTGGAAGATGATCTGGATGAGGAGGCATCCTTGAATTTCGGCTGGTGTCCCGGAGCTCATGAGGGACCGCTTATGACCATTGAAACGGTCGGATAACTCCCGAAGCGGTGCAACGGATCCTGGCTCAACCACCCTTAGCTGCAAGATCTCGTTGATGTGAGCCTGGAATATTAAACGGCGATTACTAAATCTGTTGCGCAAAAGATTTTTTTTTTTTTTTTTTTTAGCAGGGTACATATTTTTATTTAAAACTGTCCGTTGCGGACAACCATTAAATTGTTTTACATCGACTTCACTCATCATTAGCAATACATGTTGAACTAAGTAATTCTAGACTAGGGTACATTAGGGTATATTAACAAAATGTAGAATGTGGAGCTATAAATGTAGGAGCACAAGGCCGTTATTCTAGTTTAGTATAAATCTGTTACATCTATGTTAAGTACAGGCGAGGTCTATTGGGTGCTTCCTTTTTAATCTTCTGGGCTGCTCTGAGTTGTCCAGCAAGGCGATGGCCGTCCGATTTGGGTGGTCGTGCAGCCTCTGTATGTAGCGCTCGCTGCTTTTCTTGATTTCATCTCTCACCCATGGGAACTTCAGGACCTCGTGGATGGTGTGGTTGTCGTGGAAGGGGTGGGCCCCAGTGGCGATCCTCAGAGCTCTATTTTCAAACCTTTGAATGATTTGTACATTCGATGGCTTAGCAGTGCCCCAGAGTTGGATGCCATATGTCCAGATTGGACGTATTATGGCCTTGTACACAAGAAGCTTCGAAGACGTTCGGAGCTTCGATCGTTTGCCCATAAGCCAGTAGAAGGAACGAAGTCTTTCGCAGGCCTGCTTACGTTTCTTCTGTAGGTGCGGCCTCCAGGTGAGCCTCCTATCAAGTGTGAACCCCAGGTAATTGGGAGTGTCCACCTGCGGGATTGGGAAGCCGTTTAGGTAGACTGTAGGGCAGTTGCCTGGCCGGAGGGAGAATGTGGTGGTGGTGGACTTCTCATTGCTAACTTCAATATTCCACCGCGTTTGCCATCTGTTGAGCAGGTCGAGCTGTGTTTGCATGACGGCGGCAGCCTCTATGGCGCTGTCCGAAACGGTCAAAAATGCGGTGTCATCTGCATAAGTTGCAGCCATCAGGTCCCGGTTCTGTAGAACGGGGAGGTCAGCCGTGTATAAATTGTAGAGCAGTGGACCAAGAACGCTGCCTTGGGGCACTCCGGCGTGAACCACTCTGAGCTGTGAGATGGCTTCGCCGCATCTTACCGCAAATTTACGGTCTTCCAAAAATGACTTCAAGAATAGGAAGTATGGTCGGGGGAGGGCTGTCTTGAGTTTGTAGAGGAGTCCGGGATGCCAGACCCGGTCGAAAGCTTGCTTGACGTCCAGCATGACGGCCATGCAGTACTTTTTGGTTTCAAAGGCGTCCAGAATGTACTGCACGACCCTATGGCACTGCTCAGGTGTTCCGTGTCGCCGCCTGAAGCCAAACTGGTGATCAGGGATCAGTCCAGCCTCGTCCAGTACAGGCAATGCCCTATTCAAAAACACTCTTTCGAGTATTTTGGAGAGCATTGGAAGCAAACTTATTGGGCGGTATGATGCGAGGTTGGCTTCAGGTTTACCAGGCTTAGGTATCATGACTACTTGGGCACGTTTCCATGAAGACGGAAAGTATCCTATTTCCAAGCATCTATTGTAGATTCTGGTGATTAGCTGGATGCTTGATGGTGGTAGAAGCTTTAATGCAATTGCATTGATACCATCATCACCCGGGGCCTTGGTGTTGCTCATGATGGATATAAGCTCGGCTGTTTCTTCAGTAGTGACTGGACGAATCGGGTCGGCATCCTGGAGAGGCTCAGCTAGTAGCCGCGCGGTTTCCGCTGCGTCCTCAGTTGAGCAACGATTGTGGGGCGTAAAGACCTCTTCTAGGTGTTCGGCGAAGGCATTGGCCCTGTCAGTCTCAGATCTGCACCAGATGCCGTCGGTTCTTTTTACGGGTGGGATCCTTTTCAGGGGCCGTCTGATGCTTTTTGTGACCCGCCATAGGTTGTGCTGAGGGTCACCTGGCTCGAGTTGCTCAGCGAACCCGTCGAAAGCTTCCTTCCTTACCCTCGCCAGCGTATCCGACAGAAGTTTGGACGCTCTGTTAAGGGCGGTTTTATCTCTGGGGTTCCTTGAAAGCATCCATACTCTCCGGAGTCGCCGCTTTTCGAGCTTGAGCTCTTCGACTTCCGGGCTCCAGAAGTGAATATCTCTGTCGCTAGCTCTTGGGCGGTTGGAGGGTCTTGGTGCAGCTACTGAGGCTGCTTGTTGGATGTAAGCGGTCATTGTTTCCACGGCCGTTTCGATGTCATGAGGAGAGTCAAGAGGCAGGCTGGGGTCGGTGAAGATGTTTAGGTGAGATTGGTACTTGCCAATATCTGTTGCTTTAAAAATTAGCCTTTTACGGGCTGACCTGAGCAGGGCAGGGCTGTAGAGTGATACGGCGAAAGCGCTGTGGTCCGAAATGAGATCGACCACTTCTCTGGTTTGGATTCCAGCAGAATCCAGTCCTCCTGAGATTACGAAGTCCAGCACGTCTGGGATCTTATGTGGATCCGTGGGCCAGTATGTGGGTGCCCCTGTCGCGTGACAACTCAGATTTCTGTCCTGTATTTGCCTGTACAGTGCAGTGCCTTTCGGGTTCCTGATCCTAGAGCCCCACCAGGGGTGTTTGGCATTGAAGTCCCCGCCAATTATGAATTTGGGACCAAGACAATCAAGGAGCAAACCAAAGTCCTCGACGCTAACGTTGTGTCTGGGTGGGCAGTAGGTAGCAGCAATGGTGATGTCTCCGTTGGTGGTGGTGACCTGAATTTGGGCGCATTGGACCCAGTCTTCTGTGATGGCAGGAAGGGCCTCATATTTTATACTGCTTCGGATCAGAATAGCGGCGCCCCCACGACCTCTGCCGTTGGGGTGGTTGGCGGCAATGATGTCGTATCCTCTGATTTTTAAATATGATCGGGTGGTAAAGTGCGTTTCCGAAATTAGGAGAACGTCGGCTTGATTGGTCCTACAGTAGAGTTCGACTTCTGGCCTGGAATTGACCAGACCGTTGGCGTTCCAAACTGTAACATCTAGTCCCGTTTGCATAGGGAGCTGCAGATGGTGGCCATCATTTTGGTCATTTGGCTCATGACCTTCTCCATCATGCGCTCAAACATTGATTCCATTCTGGCCATTAAGGCGTCCATCAGATTGCCTGTAGGACTAGAGTCGGGATTGGCATTGAAGTCCATCTGTGGAACTCCGCTTTTGGCAGCGCTGGCATAGCTTATATTTGGGTTGACCTTGCTGAAATGAGGTTGCTGGACTCGTGGTACTGTCGGCTTTGGGGCGAACGCGCCTTTGGCCCTTTTATAGGTTGGACAACCTTTGTATGAGGCTGTGTGAGGCCCATTGCAGTGGAGGCAAAGGGCTGGTTCGCTAGAGGCCTTAGTGCACTCAGCGGTGGGGTGGCGATCTCCGCACTTGACGCATCGGTGTTCCATTTGGCAGTAGCGCTGAGTGTGGCCGAACGCCTGGCAACGATAGCATTGAGGCACGTCATTGAATTTGATTGGCGGCTCGACGGTGACAACGGTGCTGCATAGCCGTTTAATTTGGAAGACTTCTTTATTATTTTTCGCAGGCTCGAGGTTAACGAAGAAGAGGTTCAACGGCTTCTTCGTTCCTTTTTGTGTAGGATTGTGTATGTCCCTGACGTTGTGCCCGTGGAAGCTGAAGCCCTCCTTAATGTCGTCCGGGACAGTGGAGAAGTGAAGGCCTTTTACGACTACTCGGTAGGCGCGTTCGTCTCTGGGCTGAAAAGTGTGGTATCGCTTGTTGTTTTCACTTAGGAATTGCTTCAATTTAGTGTATGTCTCCTTGTTCGGAGTCATAACTCTTGTGGTGTTGTTCATGCTGGTCTTAAAAGTGACGTCAACGTTATCGCCGAGGACGTCGTAGATGGCTTTAGAAAAGGCTTTAATGTTGGTCACGTCTGGTATAAAAATCGGAGGCGGCTTTATTTCCTTGGGGGTCTTCTTGGGAGCGTCGGTCTTTGAAGCCGTTGGAGGAGTTTCTATTTCAGCTTCGGAGTCCGAAAGCTCATCGTCGTCCGAGAGAAGGGCAAAGGAATTACCTTTGAGCTTGAGCTTGGTCAAAATAGCGGCTCTAGCTGCCGCGCTGGTGCTGGGTTTTTCGTCATCCGTCTTCTTTTTGGCTGTCTTCCTTCTGATATCCCAAGGCTCGCAGGAGTCATTGGAGTCAGTACTGGCAATTCTACCGCTGCCTCTTTTTCTTGGCGGTTGAGTAGATGAACTGGGCAATCCTTGCCAGTCCATCCTTGGGCTTGGGCGCGAATTTGAGTTTTAAAATGAGTCTCGAAATTCGCCAAACTACCAAAGTTATCGATAAGATATCGAGTTAAAGTTGATTCGATACTTGGTTGAAACGGTATAAAATGAACCGATAAATATATCGATATATCGATATACCGAACCGGACTCTGCTAGATGTATTTTCAAGACTTTGGCCTCTGGTCACACTTTTTTTTTTTTTTTTTCTCGTCTTTACGGCACTTGTCAAAATTTTATTCATATAAAAAAAAACGCAATTAAACAGCGTATTGTCAATGTGGCTGCCACAAAAATATGTCTGTTCGGTGGAGCCGAAGCTCGCGCACGCGATCAAACACAGCACGACTTTCTTAGATGCGTAGTTCGGCCGGAAACGATTTTACACACGGAGCGCACGGAAGGCACGTCTGTTCACTTCGGAATCTGGATCGTGACTGCGCAAAAGATCAAGGGCAAAATCATAGTTAGCGTCAGTTATCTCCAACGCTCTAACAGTCTCCAAGGCTGACTCCCGCAGACATGAAATAAGCCACCTTAGCTTCTCCATCTTGGTCAAGTGAGGATGGCTGTCGATCGTCGTCTTGAATCAGGCCATTCGGCGTAGCCGCCGCTAAATGTGGGCATCGGCAACGGGGGCAATGAGGGAGCAGGCCTGTATGGAGAGGGTGAAATACCAGCACCACTAGTACCATCCAACAGTGTAGAGTGCGCAGCAACTCTAATGGAGCGCTTGGCAACCTCTACTTGGATGTCAACATGCACGTCCGTGGCTAGCTGCGAGAATTTCCAATATAGATATAGAGAAGTTGAGCTCCTCCAGTTCCTCCTGCAGCGTAGTGAATAGCTCGCGCAGGCGCTTTTCCATTGACTCGAGGGTCAGAATGGATAAGTCGTCGGACCGCACCGCAGCCTTGACCTTCTTATGCAGGACCTCCATTTCCTGACATGTAACCTCTGCTCGCTTTCGCAGCACCCTCTCCCTGCATGAAATGGCAGATCCAGTAGCTTCAGCTCCAGACTCCATTATGCAATCACGTGAAATTTTATAAAAAGAAAGGCAACAGTTTCCGCGGCACTTATTAACGCTGATCACGACAACCAAATGCGGGATGTGATCACGTCGGGGTCACCAAATGTTACGCTATTAATAGTTTTTAATAGCGGCCGAATAAACACACGATTTTGTGTTTTAATTTCAATAATAGTTAGTTTTTGTCTCGTGTTCGAAGACTGTCACGGTCGCCATGATGTATTAGACGAGGTAATTGAAATAGTCCATTTGATATTTAAGGATTTTATTTATTTATTATTTGATTAATTGTAGGAGCAGCAAAGGTGCCGCTCCAACGCTTCGATTGTATCTGATTTTACATTATTCTTTTAATTCTAAGTAAGGCTAAGTCTCGTCGCTGCGCTGCCCACAGACGGCGGCAGCAAGACGGCTATGTATATGCTTATGCTCTCTTAAGCGGGAGCGCGAGGTATATGCACATTAGGTCCGTTCGTGTTACAATTGTGCCGGCGCTAGCACTTTCTGTGCATAGCCATCGGTTCATGTTTTGACCATTTAAGTTTTTTTTACACTGCAACAAAGTGTTACAGTGTTTACCCTTTAAGTACTCTTGGTACAGTGGCTATTCAATATGTGTGAATATTACAATATATTGCGGTGGAAAAAAGAGAAGAAAAAACAACTAAAATTCCGCGTCGCGAAACAACACTTTCATCGCCAACTAGTTGCAACTGGAAGGATTCGTTGTAGCGTCCCCATGCTCTGCACCTGCGTCGACTATAAATACCACAGTGTTTCAGAACCTCAGGTATTTGTGCAAAAAATTTAAAGTCGAGAAAAGACAAATTAAAATCCGACAAATTAAAATCCTAAAAGAATCGGATCGTCGGCGAGTGCAGACGTGTTTATTTTTCTTTTCTTTTTTTTCTTTCTTTTTTTGTTTCCTATCTTCTTATCGTCAACAAGTAATTTAAATAAAAGCAGTGCAAGCTATAAACAACAACACACAGTGGGGAAAAAGACGCTTAGTGCGATGAATTTCGTACATTTTGTGTAAATAAACAAGATGAAAATCCAAAACATTAAGATATGAGTGAATTCGACACTCATACGGTGCTCCAACGTCAGCAAGACGACCGTCGGCTCTCTCTGCAACGAAACAACGCATACCACTCAATCGTGTCATCCCAAGACAACGCGACCGCCAACCCAACAAAAACTACCCCACCGCGATCAATAACTCCAAGCCCGAGTAATGAACTTAATCCAACATCGCTAGGCCGGGCGCGCTCTTGCTCTCCAGCGCTCTTGTTGGACAAAACCTCATACCCCTCCCTCATGCCAACCTGCTTAGCCACGGTCACCAGTACAGTGACGTCACTAGCAACTGCAACGGCTACTTCTACAACAACTACATTAGTATCGACTGCTCGCGCAATACCATCTACTGCATCAACGAAATCTGCTGTGTAAGCAAATAATGCAGCACCTTACACCAGCGTTCCTCTAAACAACGTTCGGCCGTACAGACTGGCATGGATCGGTACATACAAATAAATCGTAAGCTCAGCCCGCAGAACTCTAGACTTAATTTTAATTCTGCTAAAATAACTCGCGGCACCTCAAAACAATCCACATCAGAGAAGCCCATAGAAGCAAACAGGTATGCTATTTTGGCAGATAAATCCGATGAAATACCCCCTGAACACATCGTACAATAAAAAGCCCAAACCGCCGCCGATTTACATTCGAGAGAAAAGTTCTAATGCTCTCGTAAGCTCAATACAGAATCTAATCGGGCCAGACAATTTCCACATAATTCCACGAACAAAGGGAAATATTCACGAAACAAAAGTTCAGACTAATACGGAAGTAAATTACAAAATTTTGTCGAAGTATTTAAACGACAACAATAAAAACTTCTACACGTACGAATTAAAAATCAGTAAAGGCCAGCAAGTAGTACTTAAAGGTATTGAACCGGAAGTATCACCAGCTGAAGTTACAGGCGCACTGAAGGAGAAAGGTTTTAATGTAAAAAATGTTACTAACATTTTGAATAGAGAAAGAAATCCCCAACCTCTGTTCAAGGTAGAACTTTAACACGAAACCAAATCCAAGCCTCTGAAAAAAAATGAAGTCCATCCAATTTTTACTCACCAGTTCCTACTTCAACGCAGAATAACCGTAGAAGAGCCGCATAAAAGAAATGGGCCGGTGCAGTGTAATAATTGTCAGGAATACGGCCACATAAGGTCTTACTGCACGCTTCGTCCAGTATGTGTTGTTTGTGGAGAACTTCATGACTCCCACAAATGCCCAAAAAACAAAGAGGATCCCAGCAGCAAAAAGTGTGGAAACTGTGGAGGCAACCATACGGCTAACTACAGGGGCTGTCCAGTCTACAAGGAACTGAAAAGTCGTACACACCAAAGAGTGACCACTGCTCGCTCACACATTACACCTATGAAATCTACGCGTGATGTCTTCCCCCCTACAGCCGTGAAACCTTCAGCTTATAATGAGTTCTCCGACAAACCCGAATGCTTTGCAGCTGCTCTAAAAATGGGCCTGAAAAGCACCGCCCCCACCAAGCCACGATCATCAGTTTCCCCTCACCAACCAGGAGAACAGTCTACGAACCAATTTGGAGCAATATGTAATCTTCAACAAAGTATAATGGATTTCAAGTCATTCATGCAGACAACTATACAAGATCTTGTGCGAAACCAGAACGTTTTGATTGAGCTGCTTGTTGCTTAAAACCAGACAAAGTAATCAATGGCTCCACTTCGTATATCACTGTGGAACGCCAACGGCGTCTCAAAGCGCAAACTTGAGTTAGCTCCATTCCTTAATAACAACCATATCGATGCAATGATACTCGCAGAAACTCATCTTTCAAATAAATTCAATTTCCAAATTCGAGACTACTTCTTCTACAACACGAATCACCTAGACGGGAAAGCACACGGAGGCATCGGGATTCTGATTAGAAAACGTACTGCTTCCACAATAGTTTCGCCACTAACTACATACAAGCTACATCTATAGAGGTACAGATGGACCACCGTTCCCTAAAGCTTGCGCCGTATACTGTTCTCCTCGGTTTACAATATCCGAGTCCCAATTCATGGACTACTTCAACTCTCTAAGCGAAAAATTTATAGCGGCAGGAGACTTTAATGCCAAGCATACGCACTGGGGATGTCCAACTAGTGACTCCAAAGGGAAGGGAATTGTACAACGCAATAATAAAACTAAGCAACAAGCTAGACTGTGTGTCAACTGGGACACCTACATATTGGCCAACAGATCCCAGAAAATTGCCAGACTTGATAGACTTTGCAGTCACAAAAAACATTCCACGCAACCTGATAAGCGCCAACTCCTTACCAGATCTATCGTCTGACCACTCGCCTGTACTCCTCCAACTAAATCTACATCCAGTTGCGGTAGATAAACCATTCAGACTAGCAACGAATCAACTGGCTCAAGTATAAAAAATTTGTAAGTTCGCACATCGAGTTTAATCCACGTTTGAGTGACGAAGCTGATATCAACTTATCCACAAACGCCCTTGAATCCGTCTTGGTCGCAGCAGCTCGCATGTCAACCCCACAAACGCAAGAAACCTCGTACAATCATAGATACACGAACGTTAAAATATAACAGCTTGTTCAAGCAAAGCGACGCTCACGGCGAGACTAGCAATCCAACAGATCACCATCTGCAAAACAAAGGTTAAAAGATGCTACACAAAGACTCACAGCTGCACTCCGTCAAGAAGAAGAAAGGTCCCAAAAACATTTCATAGAGCAGTTATCCCCAACGAGCTCCAAGTTCCCACTTTGGAGAGCACACTCATCACTCAGCGCACCAATAGAACCTGCAATACCAATTAGGACATCCACAGGCAACTGGGCGCGCAGCGACGGAGAAAGAGCCGAGAGATTTGCAGAACATCTTCAAAATGTATTTCAGCTCAACACAGCATAAAATGGAATCTCACTGCCAGCAAAATCAGATATCGACACATCTACGTATGATCCAATTGTATTCAGACCACACGAGGTACTCAAAATCATAAATGAACAACTCAACCCAAAAAAAATCCCCAGGATGCGACCTAATAACACCAAAAATGATTATCGAACTTCCTCTCTGCGCAGTTCGAGCTATTTGCCAACTCTTTAATGCAATAACGAGACATGGACACTTCCCAGAGAGATGGAAAAAGTCGATCATCATAATGATACCAAAACCTGGCAAAGACCGCACAATTGCTTCATCATATAGACCAATTAGTTTACTAACGTGTCTATCAAAAATGCCTCTTGGCACATATTACCCCATATCTCAGAACACACAACAAAATCCCGACTCATCAATTCGGTTTTCAAGAAAAACATGGAACCATCGAGCAACTCAACCGCATAACTTCAGAAATCAGAAATGCATTCGAACAAAGGGAGTACTGCACTTCGATATTTCTGGACGTATCACAAGCTTTCGACAGAGTATGGCTACAAGGTTTAATGCACAAAATAACAGAAATCACCCAACCAACACTCATAAACTTCTGAAGTCATACCATTACAAGGACATTTTCAGTAAGATGTAATGCTGCCATGTCCGATGATTACATCATCAGTGCCGGAGTTCCTCAAGGCAGCCTGTTAGGACCAACACTCTACCTTATCTACACTGCGGACATCCCAACGAGCATGCAACTCACCACATCCACTTTTGCTGATGACACAGCGATCCTAAGCCGCTCGAGATGCCCTAAGTAAGCAACGGCCCAACTTGCTAAACACCTGGTGGCAGTGGAGAAATGGCTATCCGACTGGCGAATCAAAGTTAACGAACAAAAATGCAAACACGTAACGTTCACACTTAACAGGCAAGACTGCCCCCAATATTTATTCTAAACAACACAGTGGTTCCGGTAGCAAATGAAGTGACATATCTTGGCGAACACCTCGATAGACGTCTTACTTGGCGCAGCCACATTGAAGCCAAAAGAACTCATTTAAAGCTCAAAGCCAGCAACCTCCACTGGCTTATCAATAGCCGCTCGCCCCTTAGCCTGGACTATAAGGTACTCCTATACAACACAGTCCTGAAACCAATCTGGATGTACGGCTCTCAGTTGTGGGGGAATGCCAATAACAGCAGTGTGGATATAATGCAAAGAACACAGTTAAAAATTCTCAGAACCATCACCGGGGCACCGTGGTACGTTCGGAATGTAAACATTCACAGGGACCTTGACATACCACTCGTCAGAGAAAAGATAGCACAAATCACAACAAAGTACTACAACAGGCTATCAGTACATACAAATCATCTCGCGAGAGCCCTCACGCGAGTTTCTAGCAGTTCCCGCCTACACCGCAACGACCTTCCAATCCAGCGCTAATTACTAGGACAACGTTAGACGTTGATAACGTATTATTTGAAGATTTGCAACCTTATTGTTAGACTCATAAAGAGAAGATCCAATAAATAAAATCAAGCTTAAAAAAAAAAAAAAAAAAAAATCCGTCTTGTGCTGGAATATTGCACCCTCCTTTCAATTCTTGGCGCACACGTACAAAATATACGTATAAATATAATATTTTTAGCATACGTTAAAAATTTTTAAAACCCGATTTTTAAAGTTGTTTTTGTTCTGCCAGCCTATGGTGCTTGCATACCCTTCTGATAGATGATTTTTAGGGGAGTGAGCATAAACAAAAACAGCTGATTTTTAGTTTGTGTGGTCATCAGTAGGGTATGAAAGCATCATCCGTTTGAAAAACAACAACATAAAAACAATTTGGGTGTTAAGTGAAACCGACTGAGATACCCTATTCCTATCGTAGTACAATTATTTTCATACTTTTTTAACTATATATATATATATACATATATGTAAAGCCTTTTACTGCTACCATTTAATTGTTTTTTTAAACATATATAAAATTTACGATGAAATATTAAAAAATAGAATATAACATATAATAAAATTGTTTCATCATTAACACAATAATGCATACCCTCATTTTAAGGGTAGCAAGCCTAAAAAGTTACAAAAATCTAAATTTTGGCTGTCTTCAAAACGAAATCTAACACACACACATGAAACCGTGTATGTGAATGTGTGCGCACGCATACTTATAAAGATCAATTTAACCGCGGATCAACTTTCTTGATGATGCGCCCCTCAGCGACTGAACAACCAAAAATTTTCAGTGAGATTATGAGCGTAAGAAAGAGCGTAAGAATGAGAGTAAGATTCTCTCTGGGGCCTGCTGGGGCCTGTCGCAAGAAATTTTTGCGTCCATTTTCGTTGTATGAAATGGGTAGTCTATATGTTGTATGGTTAGTGGTATTATTCTACAATCACTGTAGAATCACCCAATCCCTCGTTCTTGGTAATATAAAAATTTGCCAAATAATAGTTAAAGTGCAGCCAAAAAATTATAACACATAAAAATAAATGTGCATAAATTATTTGGTGTACATACAATAGAAGCAGCGGTAATATTCTCTTTTTCGCTTCCCACCGTTATCCGCTGTTGTATGTATGTATGTATGCAAATTAACTTTGTCCTTATTGATTTATTTAAAAAAAAATAGAATATTTTTTTTAAAATTTTTTTTGGTGTTAGACTTTTATTCGTAAACGTATTAAAACATCAAGACACTTATTATTGCTGAATGCTTATGACCGATCGCTACTGCATCCAGGAAACGACTGACTTCTTAATTCTCAATTCTTCTCCAATAAACCTCGGCCAGAAGCTTTTCTTTTTTAGCTTCCAGAACTTTTCTTTTGTTTTTAATAAAAGCTTATGCTGAAACTGTCGCATCTCGTTGTGAAATTAAATTATGCTGAGCGATGCAATTTGATTGAAAATCGGAACTCAATATTCTGGGCTTCGATCGTCGGAACGGAAGCTTGTGTTTACTTTATGATTGGTTTGTTTATATCTAGCCAGATGGTCAAGCGCGGCTCTTGAAGTTGCTGAGATTGAATTTTAAAATTTGTTTATTACCTCCATAAGTGGAATAAGCAAAGGCAAAGGCAATAAGCCGAGATTGAATTTTAAAATTTGTTTATTAATTCCATAAGTGGAACTGTTTCATGGGTTGGATAACTCTCCCCCTTCTAAAATGGGTCGTCCCGATTCATTATGGATTTCGTTTAAATGATCTCTTAATTCGGTTATAAAAATGTCTTCGGTAATAGGTTTTTCTAGTTCTGGCCGTTGTTTTTTGGTTACAAATATGTTTTTGTGTTTAAAAATAGTTAGAGAAATCAAGTATATAATGATTAAAATTAATAATATAAATGATATCGATATTTTGGTATTCTTAATTTTAATGAATGGATTTAAAATGTTAATATTATCCAAAGACAGTTCCGAGTTATTTGATAATATATAATCGGATATTTCATAAATTTTGAAGTGGTTTGTAGTTACATAGCTTAGAATTTTGTTCTCTAGATTAGTATTCGAAACATTATTAATTACGGTTGTACCATTAAATGTTATTAAAAATGAACCATTTAATTCGGAGTTGTTGACAATATTGTTACCATTTATGAAAATGGCACCATCTTGGATAAGGTCTTTTTTTTTTTATTTTTTTCTCTTATTTTTTTACAAATTGCTTTCTCCCCGTTTAATAATCGGGTAAAACATGTTTTTTCTAAACTTAAGTGCAATAATTATTAAAGCGTTTGTTGAGCCAAGCAGAAAAGGGCGAAGCTGCGTAAAATAAGCTATATATATTATAAGTCTGAGTAGCGGCGGCGGGTTATCGGCAGTTCTGATTTTTGTTTACTTCTCCCCCATTCGCATGCGCTTTGGTAGTAGTTGTAGCGCATGCGCTTTGGGGAGCTTTTTTGTAGAGCTGCTGCACACTAGCAAATATTGCATTTGTGTGCGTTCATATTGCTAAGCTTGGCTTCTTGTATGTTGTTATTGATTGGAGCGATTGCAAGTTGGTTAGAGTTGAACTCTCGAGAATAAATAAAATAAAAATATAAACCTCTGGAATTATAATTCGTTTGGCGGCTATTAAAAACGATTAATAGCCTAACATTTGGTGACCCCGACGTGATTTCATCCCGTTCAATTATCGTGATCAGCATTAAAAGTGCCACTGAAACACCGTTGTTGGTTTTGTTGTAAAAAAGTTGCATTTCAATTTAATTGCACAATGGAATCTGGAGCTGAAGCTACTGCATCTGCTGCGTCAAGCCGTGAAAGGATGCTGCGGAGACGCGCCGAGGTAACATGTCAGGAAATGGAGTTACTGCATCGGAAGGTCAAGGCTGCGATGCAGACCGACGATTCAACCATTCTGACCCTCGAGTCTATGGAGAAGCGTCTGCGCGACCGTTTCACCACGCTGCAGGAGGAATTGGAGGAGCTAAACTACAGCGAGATCGGGAGCGATTTATATTGGCGATTCTCTCAGCTGGCTACGGACGTGCACGTTGACATCCAGTTGGAGGTGGCCAAGCGTTCTATGCGGGTTGCTGCTCACTCTACGCTTTTGGATGCTACCAGTGGTGCTGGGATGTCAAACGCTCCATATAAGCCTGCTCCCTCATTGCCCCCGTTGCCAATGCCAACATTTAGCGGCGGCTATGCCGAGTGGCCAGATTTCTGCGCCCTATTTAGGACAACCATTGACAGCCACCCGCACCTGACCAAGATGGAGAAGCTCAGGTGGCTCATTTCCTGCCTGCGGGACTCAGCACTGGAGACTGTGAGGGCGCTTGAGATTACCGACGCGAACTATGATGTTGCCCTCGACCTTTTGCGCAACCGTTTCAGCAACCGTCGTTTAATCTTCCAGGCTCACATCAACGAGATCCTGCAGTTAAGGGTGGTTGAGCCGGGATCCGTTGCTACTCTTCGAGAATTATCCGACCGATTCAATGGACATATGCGGGCCCTTATGAGTTCCGGGACGTCGGCCGAAATTCAAGGATGCCTCCTCATCCAGATCATCTTCTAAAAGTTGGACCCTGCCACAAAGGCCAAATGGGAAGACTCTCTGGCAGGAAGCACTGATGATAGCCTGCCAACTTGGGAATCTATGGCTCGGTTTCTGGAACAAAGGTGCCGTACCCTGGAGACGGTGGATTTGGCCTTAGCTCCGCATTTGTCAGCGAATCAAGCGGGCCGACGTAGGCCATTTAACAACCGATCCTGCATGCTCCTGAATGCTCCGCCTGCTTCGTGTGCCCTGTGCGGCATCCTGGCACACGCTGTGCCTTCTTGCCCAAGGTTTCTCGCCTTGTCAGTTGAGGAACGATACGATGAGGTCAGACGTCTTGCCCTCTGCTTTGTGTGCCTCAAGTCTGATCACTTAGCTCGTGGATGCTCATCCTCCCGCTGCCCAACTTGCAATCGCCGACATCATGCGCTATTGCATCCTTGCGAGCGCCACTTCCGTTCCTGCTTCTGGATCAAATCCGGCCAATGTAGCTGGGGTTGCGACCTCTCAGGCTCCTCCTGCTAATGCTCTTGTTGCACAGGATCGCAGCGCTGAAATAGTGTTCTTGCCCACCGCCCACATTCTCGTCCGTGGCAGATCAGGAGCCTTTCTTCCTTGTCGAGCGCTACTTGACTCCGGCTCCCAAGTTCACCTCATCACATCGCGGCTGGCCAGCCAACTGCAGCTTCATCGATCCAAATGTTCTGTAGCAGTGACTGGCCTTGGAGACGCTGAGTTTACTACGGATGAAGCCTCGGTTAACGTTTGCCTGAAGTCTCGCCTATCCACGTATTCCGTTTACATTGAGGCAATTGTGTCGTCTCACATCATAGAGCGTCAACCTGGCATGAACTCAGATGTGTCCAATTGGAAGGTTCCCGCCAATGTGGTTCTAGCTGACCCGGACTTCCACAGAGCTCAGCGTGTGGATCTGCTGATTGGAGCAAGCCTGTTTTTTGATCTGCTCTCAGTCGGGCAAATCCAGCTAGGAGATGAACTGCCTCTGTTGCAGAAGACACGTTTTGGATGGGTAGTTTCTGGAGGAGGTTGCACCCCGGGAAACCCTCGCTTGGCCGCCTCATGTAGGATGATTCCTGCTGGCCCAGCAAACTCTTTTGACGATCGCCTCGATTATCTTCTCCGCCAATTCTGGGAAGTGGATGCCTGCACTGCGCCTATCGTTCAGACTACTAAGGAGGAGCTTGATTGCGAGGCCCACTTCGTCATGCACCACGTTCGGCTTGAATCAGGTGCCTATTCAGTTCGCCTTCCAATCAAGCACAGTGTGGAGCTGTTAGGGGAATCCTACGCACAGGCTTTGCGGCGGTTCCATTCACTTGAGCGCAAGCTGGATCGTCATCCGAATTTAAGGACCCAATATTCGTCTTTCATCAAGGAATACTTGGATCTGGGTCACATGTCTCTGGTGCCGCAGGAATTGCGAGGTAAGTGCCAGTATTTCCTTCCCCACCACTGCGTCCTGAAGGAAGAAAGTTCCACTACTAAGCTGAGAGTTGTGTTCGATGGTTCGGCTGCTACGGCCTCTGGCTATTCCCTCAATGATGTCCTGATGTCCGGCCCCGTGATTCAGCCTAAGCTTTTTCACACATTGCTTCGGTTTCGGTCTCACCTTGTAGCTTTGACTGGGGACATTTGCAAGATGTACCGCTGCGTAAGGGTCTTTCCGGATGATAGTTTTCTGCAGTGCATCCTCTGGAGAGATTCTATCCACGATGACGTGAAGGTTTTTAAGCTCGACACCGTGACGTATGGCACAAAGCCAGTCTTTTCTATCTGTTCGCTCAATGCACCAGCTGGCTAAGGATGAAGGTGCCGGTTTTCCCGTTGGCTCTCGTGTTGTCCTTCAGGATTTTTATGTGGACGACCTTATATCTGGTGCCCCAACGAAGACTGAAGCGCTTGAGATAATAGCTCAGACATCGAGCCTGTTGAACAAGGGTCAGTTTCAATTAAGGAAATGGTGCTCCAACATCCCAGAGGTTTTGGAAGGCGTACCCGAAAGTGATAGAGAGTCATACTTGAAATTTGACGATGGCAGTCCGTTCACAAAGACTCTTGGATTAGCATGGGAGCCTTCTGCTGACCTGCTGCTGTTTTCCTTTGAAGCTCTTCAGCCCACCGCCAAACCAACCAGGAGATCTATACTATCTTCCGTCGCTCGGTTTTATGACCCAATGGGCTTGGTAGGTCCTGTCGTCACTAGAGCAAAGATCCTATTGCAGAAGCTGTGCCGAGAAAATTTGTCATGGGATGAAAGCCTTCCTCAATCCCTTCTCTCCGAGTGGTTACAGTTCTGCTCCAGTTTTGACCAAATTCAGCGAATTAAGTTTCCTCGGTTAGTCATTCCCTGCCAAGAAAGGCTGGAGGTCCACGGATTCTGCGACGCTAGCTTAGATGCGTATGGAGCTTGCGTGTATGTAGTGTCAGGTTCTGATTGTCGGCTGTTATGCTCAAAGAGTCGAGTGGCACCCATTAAAACTCAGACAATACCGAAGCTAGAGCTATGTGGAGCTGAGTTACTAGCAAGACTGATGGCTGAAGTTGCTGATCTTGGAACATATAAAGGAGATTATTATTGTTGGTGTGACTCCTTGGTTGCCCTATCCTGGATTCAAGATGAACCTGCTCGGTTTAACGTGTTTGTTTCTAATCGCGTTTCTTCCATTCAGGAGCTCACCAAGGCAATGAAATGGCTTTATGTACTGTCAAGAGGTTCTCTTCCCACTGAGCTATTAAATTCCCAGCTTTGGTTCCAAGGCCCTCCATTTCTTCGTGGTTCCAAGGATGATTGGCCCATCGCTATTGTGACCGAAAAGGCAACCATCGAACTTCGCGCCAGGACTTTATTGGCTACGGCTCCACCCAGGGATATCGCCGCATTGTCAAGGTTTGCCAACTCGTTTCCCTCCCTACAGAGAGTGTTCGCCTACATTTACAAATTTTGCCGCCGCATCCGTCACGAAGGGATTTCTGTTCAGGATCTCAAAGGAGGAACCCATCTGCTGTTGCGCGTCGTCCAGCTTACCGAGTTTAAGGAAGAGATAAGCTTACTAAGGTCACGCAGATTGGTTCCGCCCTCAAACCCTCTGGCCTCGCTTGCTCCCTTTGTGGATGATGATGGTTTGCTTCGTGTTGACGGGCGATTGCGGAACTCTGCATTGGATTTTGACGGACGTCACCCGATCATTCTTCCCAGAGGCCATCCCGTCACTTCGGCTATAGTAACTCACTTTCACGAGAAGAACCTGCATTCTGGCCCTCGGGCACTAGTTGCGAAAATCCGTTCTCAATACTGGCCCATTGGGGGGAGGAAGACCGTTTCAAGGGTTGTGAATAAATGCGTACGCTGTTTTCGCGCAAAGCCTCGTCTACTGGAGCATGTCATGGCCGATCTTCCTACCGAGAGAGTTAAAGGATTTCAATGTTTTGATGTCACAGGTGTGGATTTTTGCGGACCGTTTTTCTACAAGGCAGAGACTCGGAATAAGGGCCCTATTAAGTGTTATGTAAGCGTATTCATCTGCTTCAGCACGAAGGCAATCCACTTGGAGTTAGTTAAGGACCTTTCCACCGCTTCGTTTCTGAGCGCCCTCCAACGGTTTATTTGTACGCGACGTAAACCCAGACAGATATGGTCGGATAATGCCACCAATTTCGTGGGTGCCAAGAATGAGCTTATGGAGTTGAAGCGAAGATTCCTCAGCCAGGATCATCAGGCTTCTCTGCACGATTTTTGCCTGTCTGAGTCTATCGAGTGGCGATTTATTCCTCCACGTTCTCCCCATTTTGGTGGTCTGTGGGAGGCAGCAGTGAAGACGGCTAAGCACCATCTTTATCGTGCAGTTGGTCCCGCAGTTCTTGGCTTCGAGGAATTAAGGACTTTGTTGTGCCGCATCGCCTCAATTATTAATTCTCGGCCCCTTGTGTCGATTTCAGAGAATCCTGCGGATCTAGATGTTCTGACGCCCTCTCATTTTTTAAATGGCGGACCGCCTTCAACATTCATCGAGCCGGACCTTACTGCGTTAAACTTTAATCGGCTGGATGGGTGGCAGAGAGTCTCCTTCCTGCAGCAGGTTTTCTGGGCTCGTTGGAAGGAGGAGTACCTCACGCTGTTGCAGCAGCGTTCCAGATGGCGCACCCCTGGCCCTGTAATTGCTGTTGGAGACATAGTCCTGGTGAAGGATGAAAATCTACCCCCAATGAGGTGGCCTCTGGCCAGGATACTGGAGCTGGTTCCTGGGCGTGGCGGAGTGAACCGTGTAGCCGTTCTCAAAACAGCGGTTGGAATGACGGGTTATCGGCAGTTCTGATTTTTGTTTACTTCTCGCTTTGGGGAGCTTTTTTGTAGAGCTGCTGCACACTAGCAAATATTGCATTTGTGTGCGTTCATATTGCTAAGCTTGGCTTCTTGTATGTTGTTATTGATTGGAGCGATTGCAAGTTGGTTAGAGTTGAACTCTCGAGAATAAATAAAATAAAAATATAAACCTCTGGAATTATAATTCGTTTGGCGGCTATTAAAAACGATTAATAGCCTAACAGCGTTCTTTCTTAAATGTAGACATTTCATAATATGTATTGTCGCATTTTGCAACTTGATTACTTAATAATAGTTTTCCATCGTTTTGGGAAATGGATCGAGCGTAAAATATTTCACATCTATTATTTATTATTGGGTATTTTATATAAATTATTAATAGTTCGTTATGTAGTACTATTTTGAACACAGAGATATCCATTAAGTCAGCGATAATTACTGGCTTTTGTTCATGTTCTAATATTTTTTTTTATATCTTCAATGTTTAAAATTTTTGTATTGAAAACATCAATTTTGGCAAGGGTAATGGTATCTATTAAATTTTGTAGGTCAAATGTTAACAATCGTAAGCGATGTTTTCTTAGTGGTAAATCTTGATCAATAAAAACTTTTTTAAAATCTTCGGAAAGTGATTTTATTTCTTTAAACAATTTGGAATTTATAATGAATTGTTTATTATTATTTTAAATTAAGTCATTCATTTTATTTTGTACTTTAATGAAATCATCATGATCTGGAGTTCCAGCTAACCACTTCCACACGGTGCCCAACTCATTTATTCCCCTTTTTGGTCTAGCTGATATTAACTGGGATAAAATTAATTTGATTACTTCTATGTCGTATTTAATTTCCCATTGTGACCTTTTATTTGTGTCTCTTTTTATATTATCTGTTTCTATATTTATTATTTCTTTATAAAAACTTAAGTTAGTAATGTGGAATAAATCGTTGTACGATTCGTAAGTAAGAACATCCTTGTTGTCTTTGAACAGGAAATATTCATGGTTTGAATAATCAATTATTTCTGAACTGGCCATTATTATGATCGATAATATATGTATTAAAGAATGCATTTTCTGTAAGTTAAAAAAAAAAATTGTTAATTCTTAATATTATCTTTATGTATAATTCTGTTCCTACAGTTTATTATTATTTTGTTAGGCATGACGTCCTTAACTATTTGCTTTTTATATCTTGGTTTAAGTTTGTTTCTTTCTCCGTATTTCTTTTCGTAAACAACTTGACCTACATGATATTGTTTTTCCTTTTTATTATCATTATGTGTTTCTAACATTTTATCTTGAGCTCTTTTTAATATTTGAGGAATATGATCGTGTTCGATTTTATTGTAAAGAATGTCAAAAGGTTTTTTATTTGTTGTGGAATGAATACTTTGATTATATTCCTGAGCGGCTCTTATTACAATTTCGGAATAATCGATTAGATTAAATTCTTCCTTTATACATCGTGCTAATTCTGTCAGTGTCGAATGTGCTCTATCAACCTGTCCGTTTGAGGTACTGTGCCTAGGGTCTGCGCAGTGTAAAGTTAATCCGCACCTTTGTGCAAAATATTTAAACTGGGCTGATGTAAAGCTAGGTTCATTATCTGTCATAAGTTCTTTGGCTTGGGGAAATTGTTGAATTAGTTCCATTACTTTATTTTCAATATTTAATTTGTTTTGAATTTCCTTAACTACGAGGAATTTAGAGTATGCGTCAATACAAGTTATAAAAGTTAGACTTTGGGCATAGTATATGTCAATATGTAAATTTTCTCCTTCTTTAGTTGGTATTGGGGATTCTCCTATTGGAATTTTAATGGGGTGTCTGTTGTATTTGTTCTCATTGCAAATTTTACAATTTTTTATGTATTCTTTTAGTTTTTATATAAATTTGGCCAATAATATAAGTTACTGATTTGTTTATAATTTTCGTCTAGTCCCCTATGAGCTCGACTGTTTGTTTCTTCTATTATAATATATCTACGTCTTGCAGAAATATTCGTGTAAACAGAAATTTGTTAGTAAAACTGTTTTTGAAAGGTACTTGAATGTGGTATAAATCTTCTAAGCTACAATGAATTCCAACCGTTATATTAGGTGGAAGATATTCCCTTAATATAGTTACTAAGTTCTCAACTGTATCATATTCGATGATGTGTCTTGTTTTTCCAAAAACTACCAGTGACTCATGTATTGTATACCTCCCCTTTGTTAATAACAATTGTTGTTTAAATTGATTTAATGGTTTTCGGGTCTCTTGTATTACATTTTCAAAACTACTTTCAGCAGAGTGCTGTGTGTCTTGATCTGAGTTTGACTGTTCGGATTCTTCTATATCGCTATTTGTAATATTATTGATTTGGATTCGTGATAATGCATCGGCTACAACATTTGTTGTTCCAGGTTTATACTTTATTTTTGGAGTAAAGCTCTCAATAAAAGAATACCATTTTTTCATATCTACATTTGGATTTTTATCTGAAATAGTGAATGATAAGGATTGATGGTCTGTTTGTATTTCTATGCCAATTACTCCATATAAATAATTCCTGAGAGTTTTTAAGGCCCATCCTATGGCTAACAATTCCTTTTTATTTGTTGCATAAAGTTGTTACGTTTTGTTTAATGTTTTAGAAATAAACGTAATTGGTTTTTCATCTTGTGATAGTACTGCCCCGATAGCTACGTCTGATGCGTATGTTGTTAAAACGAATTTTTTATTATAATCTGGCTGAACCAATTCAATTTGGCTTATTAGATTCTCCTTCAGCTCGTTAAAAGCTTGTACAGCTGATTCATTAAACTGTATTGCAATTTTTGTAGACATTCTTTTAGAAACTTTTCCATTTTCCCCACCTAGATATTTTGTTAATGGTTTAGCTATTTTTGCATAGTTTCGGACAAATTTCCTATAATACCCTGTTAGACCAAGAAAACTTCGGAGTTGTCTTATATTGCGTGGAATTGGATAATTGGAAATTGTGGAAATTTTTTCTGGATCAGTTTTAATTACATTATAAGAAACCATGTAACCTAGAAAGGCGGTTTCTAATTTAAAGAATTTCGATTTTTCGAGAGAAATTTTCATATTTGCTTTTTGTAAAATATTTATTATTTTAATTAAGTCAGCGTAGTGTTGTTCGATGGAGTTTGAAAAAATAATAATATCGTCCATATAAACATGGCAAGTTTTTCCTACTTGTTCCCTTAAGATATCATCCATGGCTCTTTGAAAAATTCTGGGTGCGTTTGTTAATCCAAATGGCATTCTCAAGAATTCAAATTTCCCATTATTTATGGAAAGGCTGTCTTTTCAATGTCTGAGTCCTTCATTAAAACTTGGTGGAATCCTGATTCCAATTCGATTGTTGAGAAATACTTAGCCTTCCCTAAATTTGCTAATATTACAGACGGATCTTGCATCGGATATCTGTCTGGAATAGTATTCTCGTTTAATTTTTTATAATCTATAACTAATCTATGTTTGGGTGTTCCATCTTCATTTTGACCCTTTTTTGGTACTACCAATACTGGTGAATTATAAGGACTTCTACTTGGTCTTATTATTTGATCATTTAGCATTCGATTGATTTCGTTGATAACAAAATCTGAAACCGACAAGGCGTAAGGATATTGCTTACTATATATAGCCCTGTCATTTATCGTATTTATTTCACTGCGAATGTCCGTTCTGAACGGTATTTGTAAATTTATTTTCGAGTGTTCTTCTTCAATTTTGTTAATTATTTTTCGTTCCAAAAACTCTACTCGATTTTCGTTTGCAATATGAGTATTATTAATTTTGTCTCGATTGGACCCTCTTGTTCCTACCTTTTCTAATTTCTTATTGACGGATAATTCAACGTCGGGGTATTTAGGATTTGTTGATCCTAAAAAACTAACTTATTTGTTGACGGTAATATCATCGTCGGCGTGTTCGGGATTTGTTGATCCCAAACTTTTCTCGCTGCATTCCACTAATATTGAATCTGTGTTTTTGCAACCTTTATCGGCAAAATATTTATTTAAAATAAATTCTTTTAGCGGAAGAGTATTCTTTGTCTCGATTAAACTTGTTTCATCTTTTTCTTCACTATCATGATATATCAATTTTTCTGTTTTTCCATTATACTCCAACACTCCCTTCTCTGTATTTATTATAGCTCCAATTTTCCTTATTAAGTTAATTCCAATTAGAAGATCTGATACCAACCCTTCTATTTTATAAAACAAATGTCTTTTTTCGAATATATTTATATAATGGTAATATTTAATAATTGAGTACCCATGAACTGTAGATACCTTTTTGTAAATTGGTAATTTATTTTTATTTTCGTAAATTCCCTTCCTAATATAACAAGCTGTGGCTCCCGTGTCTATTAAAATGTTTAACTCCTTCTTAGTTTTTCTATCTACTCTTTTTACATAAGGCATTCCTCCGTAGGGGTCTGATCTAAAAAATGATCTTCATTTATATTGTTTAATCTTGTCACCTTTATTAGGTTAGATGATACTTCTGGATCTCTTTTTTGAGCTTGAGTTTGCTCCCTGGTTTGGTTCGGGCGATAATAGTTTGGGCGATTATTATTTTGGTAATAATTATTATTATACCTGCCTTGGTTGTTATTCGTCTGCCAATTATTCCTAGGCCTATTTTGAATTTGGAATGAGGTCAACCTCCATTGGCTCAATAGTTTGCTGTTTTGGATTGGTATTTTGGTTTTTTGTTTGCCAAAAATTCCTGTTCTGTGGCCAATTATTATTTTGGTTATGGTTCCAATTATTTCCTACTCCCTTTGTATTATTATTTTGTATAGAATTTACTGGATTAAATCTTAAATTGTTTCCCTGATTTTTATTTTCATTTTTAAATCCATAATAGCTGTGTGCGAATTGAGCACGGAAATTGTTTGATTCTAATTCCTGGACCTTTGCCAAAGCATTGGGTAAGTCCGGTGGATTTAATGAAAAAAGTGTTTCTGATATTGAACCATTTAGTCCAGAGATAAAAATCCGTAGGGCATTGCTTCTAATCGTTTTGTTTGTTTCTTTGGTAATTTCATTGTCCTTCCCGTATGTCATTATAGTTTTGTTTATTAACAAAGTAATTTTTTTATTGACTTCATTATAGAATTCAGCAACTGTCATCCTACCTTGTCTAAGAATACTTAATTCGGACTCCAAAACATGAATTGGTCGTTTGTCATTGTATATGAAATCTAGTCTTGATAGGATGGCTTGAAAATTTAAAACAGTACCATGATTGGTTAAACAGTCATGTGCTGCGCCCCTGATTTTATTCCGTAAAATTGTTAATGCAATAAAATACTGCTGACTCTGAATTTTGTAAAGGCTCATTACAGTCTCTGCTGCTTCTCTCCAACCTACGTATTGTGTTGGCTCTCCGTTAAACTCCGGTAATGATTTGATTACTTCTAGAGTAGTTTCACATTTAACATTGGGGTCGACCTCTTGAAGTTTATAGTCTTCTACAATATTTGTTTCTGAAACTATCTTTAATTCTATCCCATCTATTTTTTTTGTTCACTTCACTCAATTGGACACTAATTAATCTGTTAATTAATTCCACCGTTAAATTACTGGATGTAGCTAAGCTACCTGCAGAAAAATTAACCGAACCTCCAGTTGCCATGGTTAAGTTAAGTTCACAGAAACTATCTATTAAATTTTCCAGATTGTTTTTTTTTGTTGTGTTTTGCTCTGATCCTTTTTTATCTAAACGGTGATCTATCTTAAAATTTATAGAACTTACTAAAAATTATAATTTTTTATTTTTAGAACTTTTTATGACGCAGCCCCACGTTGGGCGCCAATTAACTTTGTCCTTATTGATTTATTAATAAAAAAAATATAACATTTTTTATTTTATTTTTTATGGTGTTAGACTTTTATTCGTAAACGTATTAAAACATCAAGACACTTATTATTGCTGAATGCTTATGACCGATCGCTACAGCATCCAGGAAACGACTGACTTCTTAATTCTCAATTCTTCTCCAATAAACATCGGCCAGAAGATTTTCTTTTTTAGCTTCCAGAACTTTTCTTTTGTTTTTAATAAAAGCTTATGCTGAAACTGTCGCATCTCGTTGTGAAATTAAATTATGCTGAGCGATGCAATTTGATTGAAAATCGGAACTCAATATTCTGGGCTTCGATCGTCGGAACGGAAGCTTGTGTTTACTTTACGATTGGTTTGTTTATATCTAGCCAGATGGTCAAGCGCGGCTCTTGAAGTTGCTGAGATTGAATTTTAAAATTTGTTTATTACCTCCATAAGTGGAATAAGCAAAGGCAAAGGCAATAAGCCGAGATTGAATTTTAAAATTTGTTTATTAATTCCATAAGTGGAACTGTTTCATGGGTTGGATAACTCTCCCCCTTCTAAAATGGGTCGTCCCGATTCATTATGGATTTCGTGTAAATGATCTCTTAATTCGGTTATAAAAATGTCATCGGTAATAGGTTTTTCTAGTTCTGGCCGTTGTTTTTTGGTTACAAATATGTTTTTGTGTTTAAAAATAGTTAGAGAAATCAAGTATATAATGATTAAAATTAATAATATAAATGATATCGATATTTTGGTATTCTTAATTTTAATGAATGGATTTAAAATGTTAATATTATCCAAAGACAGTTCCGAGTTATTTGATAATATATAATCGGATATTTCATAATTTTTGAAGTGGTTTGTAGTTACATAGCTTAGAATTTTGTTCTCTAGATTAGTATACGAAACATTATTAATTACGGTTGTACCATTAAATGTTATTAAAAATGAACCATTTAATTCGGAGTTGTTGACAATATTGTTACCATTTATGAAAATGGCACCATCTTGGATAAGGTCTTTTTTTTTATTTTTTTCTCTTATTTTTTTACAAATTGATTTCTCTCCGTTTAATAATCGGGTAAAACATGTTTTTTCTAAACTTAAGTGCAATAATTATTAAAGCGTTCTTTCTTAAATGTAGACATTTCATAATATGTATTGTCGCATTTTGCAACTTGATTACTTAATAATAGTTTTCCATCGTTTTGGGAAATGGATCGAGCGTAAAATATTTCACATCTATTATTTATTATTGGGTATTTTATATAAATTATTAATAGTTCGTTATGTAGTACTATTTTGAACACAGAGATATCCATTAAGTCAGCGATAATTACTGGCTTTTGTTCATGTTCTAATATTTTTTTTATATCTTCATTGTTTAAAATTTTTGTATTGAAAACATCAATTTTGGCAAGGGTAATGGTATCTATTAAATTTTGTAGGTCAAATGTTAACAATCGTAAGCGATGTTTTCTTAGTGGTAAATCTTGATCAATAAAAACTTTTTTAAAATCTTCGGAAAGTGATTTTATTTCTTTAAACAATTTGGAATTTATAATGAATTGTTTATTATTATTTTAAATTAAGTCATTCATTTTATTTTGTACTTTAATGAAATCATCATGATCTGGAGTTCCAGCTAACCACTTCCACACGGTGCCCAACTCATTTATTCCCCTTTTTGGTCTAGCTGATATTAACTGGGATAAAATTAATTTGATTACTTCTATGTCGTATTTAATTTCCCATTGTGACCTTTTATTTGTGTCTCTTTTTATATTATCTGTTTCTATATTTATTATTTCTTTATAAAAACTTAAGTTAGTAACGTGGAATAAATCGTTGTACGATTCGTAAGTAAGAACATCCTTGTTGTCTTTGAACAGGAAATATTCATGGTTTGAATAATCAATTATTTCTGAACTGGCCATTATTATGATCGATAATATATGTATTAAAGAATGCATTTTCTGTAAGTTAAAAAAAAAATTGTTAATTCTTAATATTATCTTTATGTATAATTCTGTTCCTACTGTTTATTATTATTTTGTTAGGCATGACGTCCTTAACTATTTGCTTTTTATATCTTGGTTTAAGTTTGTTTCTTTCTCCGTATTTCTTTTCGTAAACAACTTGACCTACATGATATTGTTTTTCCTTTCTATTATCATTATGTGTTTCTAACATTTTATCTTGAGCTCTTTTTAATATTTGAGGAATATGATCGTGTTCGATTTTATTGTAAAGAATGTCAAAAGGTTTTTTATTTGTTGTGGAATGAATACTTTGATTATATTCCTGAGCGGCTCTTATTACAATTTCGGAATAATCGATTAGATTAAATTCTTCCTTTATACATCGTGCTAATTCTGTCAGTGTCGAATGTGCTCTATCAACCTGTCCGTTTGAGGTACTGTGCCTCGGGTCTGCGTAGTGTAAAGTTAATCCGCACCTTTGTGCAAAAGATTTAAACTGGGCTGATGTAAAGCTAGGTTCATTATCTGTCATAAGTACTTTGGCTTGGGGAAATTGTTGAATTAGTTCCATTACTTTATTTTCAATATTTAATTTGTTTTGAATTTCCTTAACTACGAGGAATTTAGAGTATGCGTCAATACAAGTTATAAAAGTTAGACTTTGGGCATAGTATATGTCAATATGTAAATTTTCTCCTTCTTTAGTTGGTATTGGGGATTCTCCTATGGGAATTTTAATGGGGTGTCTGTTGTATTTGTTCTCATTGCAAATTTTACAATTTTTTATGTATTCTTTTAGTTTTTTATATAAATTTGGCCAATAATATAAGTTACTGATTTGTTTATAATTTTCGTCTAGTCCCCTATGAGCTCGACTGTGTGTTTCTTCTATTATAATAGCTTTATCTGTACGTCTTGCAGAAATATTCGTGTAAACAGAAATTTGTTAGTAAAACTGTTTTTGAAAGGTACTTGAATGTGGTATAAATCTTCTAAGCTACAATGAATTCCAACCGTTATATTAGGTGGAAGATATTCCCTTAATATAGTTACTAAGTTCTCAACTGTATCATATTCGATGATGTGTCTTGTTTTTCCAAAAACTACCAGTGACTCATGTATTGTATACCTCCCCTTTGTTAATAACAATTGTTGTTTAAATTGATTTAATGGTTTTCGGGTCTCTTGTATTACATTTTCAAAACTACTTTCAGCAGAGTGCTGTGTGTCTTGATCTGAGTTTGACTGTTCGGATTCTTCTATATCGCTATTTGTAATATTATTGATTTGGATTCGTGATAATGCATCGGCTACAACATTTGTTGTTCCAGGTTTATACTTTATTTTTGGAGTAAAGCTCTCAATAAAAGAATACCATTTTTTCATATCTACATTTGGATTTTTATCTGAAATAGTGAATGATAAGGATTGATGGTCTGTTTGTATTTCTATGCCAATTACTCCATATAAATAATTCCTGAGAGTTTTTAAGGCCCATACTATGGCTAACAATTCCTTTTTATTTGTTGCATAAAGTTGTTACGTTTTGTTTAATGTTTTAGAAATAAACGTAATTGGTTTTTCATCTTGTGATAGTACTGCCCCGATAGCTACCTCTGATGCGTATGTTGTTAAAACGAATTTTTTATTATATTCTGGCTGAACCAATTCAATTTGGCTTATTAGATTCTCCTTCAGCTCGTTAAAAGCTTGTACAGCTGATTCATCAAACTGTATTGCAATTTTTGTAGACATTCTTTTAGAAACTTTTCCATTTTCCCCACCTAGATATTTTGTTAATGGTTTAGCTATTTTTGCATAGTTTCGGACAAATTTCCTATAATACCCTGTTAGACCAAGAAAACTTCGGAGTTGTCTTATATTGCGTGGAATTGGATAATTGGAAATTGTGGAAATTTTTTCTGGATCAGTTTTAATTACATTATAAGAAACCATGTAACCTAGAAAGGCGGTTTCTAATTTAAAGAATTTCGATTTTTCGAGAGAAATTTTCATATTTGCTTTTTGTAAAATATTTATTATTTTAATTAAGTCAGCGTAGTGTTGTTCGATGGAGTTTGAAAAAATAATAATATCGTCCATATAAACATGGCAAGTTTTTCCTACTTGTTCCCTTAAGATATCATCCATGGCTCTTTGAAAAATTCTGGGTGCGTTTGTTAATCCAAACGGCATTCTCAAGAATTCAAATTTCCCATTATTTGTGGAAAGGCTGTCTTTTCAATGTCTGAGTCCTTCATTAAAACTTGGTGGAATCCTGATTCCAATTCGATTGTTGAGAAATACTTAGCCTTCCCTAAATTTGCTAATATTACAGACGGATCTTGCATCGGATATCTGTCTGGAATAGTATTCTCGTTTAATTTTTTATAATCTATAACTAATCTATGTTTGGGTGTTCCATCTTCATTTTGACCCTTTTTTGGTACTACCAATACTGGTGAATTATAAGGACTTCTACTTGGTCTTATTATTTGATCATTTAGCATTCGATTGATTTCGTTGATAACAAAATCTGAAACCGACAAGGCGTAAGGATATTGCTTACTATATATAGCCCTGTCATTTATCGTATTTATTTCACTGCGAATGTCCGTTCTGAACGGTATTTGTAAATTTATTTTCGAGTGTTCTTCTTCAATTTTGTTAATTATTTTTCGTTCCAAAAACTCTACTCGATTTTCGTTTGCAATATGAGTATTATTTATTTTGTCTCGATTGGACCCTCTTGTTCCTACCTTTTCTAATTTCTTATTGACGGATAATTCAACGTCGGGGTATTTAGGATTTGTTGATCCTAAAAAACTAACTTATTTGTTGACGGTAATATCATCGTCGGCGTGTTCGGGATTTGTTGATCCCAAACTTTTCTCGCTGCATTCCACTAATATTGAATCTGTGTTTTTGCAACCTTTATCGGCAAAATATTTATTTAAAATAAATTCTTTTAGCGGAAGAGTATTCTTTGTCTCGATTAAACTTGTTTCATCTTTTTCTTCACTATCATGATATATCAATTTTTCTGTTTTTCCATTATACTCCAACACTCCCTTCTCTGTATTTATTATAGCTCCAATTTTCCTTATTAAGTTAATTCCAATTAGAAGATCTGATACCAACCCTTCTATTTTATAAAACAAATGTCTTTTTTCGAATATATTTATATAATGGTAATATTTAATAATTGAGTACCCATGAACTGTAGATACCTTTTTGTAAATTGGTAATTTATTTTTATTTTCGTAAATTCCCTTCCTAATATAACAAGCTGTGGCTCCCGTGTCTATTAAAATGTTTAACTCCTTCTTAGTTTTTCTATCTACTCTTTTTACATAAGGCATTCCTCCGTAGGGGTCTGATCTAAAAAATGATCTTCATTTATATTGTTTAATCTTGTCACCTTTATTAGCAGGTTGGTTAGATGATACTTCTGGATCTCTTTTTTGAGCTTGAGTTTGCTCCCTGGTTTGGTTCGGGCGATAATAGTTTGGGCGATTATTATTTTGGTAATAATTATTATTATACCTGCCTTGGTTGTTATTCGTCTGCCAATTATTCCTAGGCCTATTTTGAATTTGGAATGAGGTCAACCTCCAATGGCTCAATAGTTTGCTGTTTTGGATTGGTATTTTGGTTTTTTGTTTGCCAAAAATTCCTGTTCTGTGGCCAATTATTATTTTGGTTATGGTTCCAATTATTTCCTACCCCCTTTGTATTATTATTTTGTATAGAATTTACTGGATTAAATCTTAAATTGTTTCCCTGATTTTTATTTTCATTTTTAAATCCATAATAGCTGTGTGCGAATTGAGCACGGAAATTGTTTGATTCTAATTCCTGGACCTTTGCCAAAGCATTGGGTAAGTCCGGTGGATTTAATGAAAAAAGTGTTTCTGATATTGAACCATTTAGTCCAGAGATAAAAATCCGTAGGGCATTGCTTCTAATCGTTTTGTTTGTTTCTTTGGTAATTTCATTGTCCTTCCCGTATGTCATTATAGTTTTGTTTATTAACAAAGTAATTTTTTTATTGACTTCATTATAGAATTCAGCAACTGTCATCCTACCTTGTCTAAGAATACTTAATTCGGACTCCAAAACATGAATTGGTCGTTTGTCATTGTATATGAAATCTAGTCTTGATAGGATTGCTTGAAAATTTAAAACAGTACCATGATTGGTTAAACAGTCATGTGCTGCGCCCCTGATTTTATTCCGTAAAATTGTTAATGCAATAAAATACTGCTGACTCTGAATTTTGTAAAGGCTCATTACAGCCTCTGCTGCTTCTCTCCAACCTACGTATTGTGTTGGCTCTCCGTTAAACTCCGGTAATGATTTGATTACTTCTAGAGTAGTTTCACATTTAACATTAGGGTCGACCTCTTGAAGTTTATAGTCTTCTACAATATTTGTTTCTGAAACTATCTTTAATTCTATCCCATCTATTTTTTTTGTTCACTTCACTCAATTGGACACTAATTAATCTGTTAATTAATTCCACCGTTAAATTACTGGATGTAGCTAAGCTACCTGCAGAAAAATTAACCGAACCTCCAGTTGCCATGGTTAAGTTAAGTTCACAGAAACTATCTATTAAATTTTCCAGATTGTTTTTTTTGTTGTGTTTTGCTCTGATCCTTTTTTATCTAAACGGTGATCTATCTTAAAATTTATAGAACTTACTAAAAATTATAATTTTTTATTTTTAGAACTTTTTATGACGCAGCCCCACGTTGGGCGCCAATTAACTTTGTCCTTATTGATTTATTAATAAAAAAAATATAACATTTTTTATTTTATTTTTTATGGTGTTAGACTTTTATTCGTAAACGTATTAAAACATCAAGACACTTATTATTGCTGAATGCTTATGACCGATCGCTACAGCATCCAGGAAACGACTGACTTCTTAATTCTCAATTCTTCTCCAATAAACCTCGGCCAGAAGATTTTCTTTTTTAGCTTCCAGAACTTTTCTTTTGTTTTTAATAAAAGCTTATGCTAAAACTGTCGCATCTCGTTGTGAAATTAAATTATGCTGAGCGATGCAATTTGATTGAAAATCGGAACTCAATATTCTGGGCTTCGATCGTCGGAACGGAAGCTTGTGTTTACTTTACGATTGGTTTGTTTATATCTAGCCAGATGGTCAAGCGCGGCTCTTGAAGTTGCTGAGATTGAATTTTAAAATTTGTTTATTACCTCCATAAGTGGAATAAGCAAAGGCAAAGGCAATAAGCCGAGATTGAATTTTAAAATTTGTTTATTAATTCCATAAGTGGAACTGTTTCATGGGTTGGATAACTCTCCCCCTTCTAAAATGGGTCGTCCCGATTCATTATGGATTTCGTTTAAATGATCTCTTAATTCGGTTATAAAAATGTCTTCGGTAATAGGTTTTTCTAGTTCTGGCCGTTGTTTTTTGGTTACAAATATGTTTTTGTGTTTAAAAATAGTTAGAGAAATCAAGTATATAATGATTAAAATTAATAATATAAATGATATCGATATTTTGGTATTCTTAATTTTAATGAATGGATTTAAAATGTTAATATTATCCAAAGACAGTTCCGAGTTATTTGATAATATATAATCGGATATTTCATAATTTTTGAAGTGGTTTGTAGTTACATAGCTTAGAATTTTGTTCTCTAGATTAGTATACGAAACATTATTAATTACGGTTGTACCATTAAATGTTATTAAAAATGAACCATTTAATTCGGAGTTGTTGACAATATTGTTACCATTTATGAAAATGGCACCATCTTGGATAAGGTCTTTTTTTTATTTTTTTCTCTTATTTTTTTACAAATTGATTTCTCCCCGTTTAATAATCGGGTAAAACATGTTTTTTCTAAACTTAAGTGCAATAATTATTAAAGCGTTCTTTCTTAAATGTAGACATTTCATAATATGTATTGTCGCATTTTGCAACTTGATTACTTAATAATAGTTTTCCATCGTTTTGGGAAATGGATCGAGCGTAAAATATTTCACATCTATTATTTATTATTGGGTATTTTATATAAATTATTAATAGTTCGTTATGTAGTACTATTTTGAACACAGAGATATCCATTAAGTCAGCGATAATTACTGGCTTTTGTTCATGTTCTAATATTTTTTTTATATCTTCAATGTTTAAAATTTTTGTATTGAAAACATCAATTTTGGCAAGGGTAATGGTATCTATTAAATTTTGTAGGTCAAATGTTAACAATCGTAAGCGATGTTTTCTTAGTGGTAAATCTTGATCAATAAAAACTTTTTTAAAATCTTCGAAAGTGATTTTATTTCTTTAAACAATTTGGAATTTATAATGAATTGTTTATTATTATTTTAAATTAAGTCATTATTTTATTTTGTACTTTAATGAAATATCATGATCTGGGTCAGCTAACCACTTCCACACGGTGCCCAACTCATTTATTCCCCTTTTTGGTCTAGCTGTATTAACTGGGATAAAAATTGATTACTTCTATGTCGTATTTAATTTCCCATTGTGATTTTATTTGTGTCTCTTTTTATATTATCTGTTTCTATATTTATTATTTCTTTATAAAAACTAGTAGAACGTGGAATAAATCGTTGTACGATTCGTAAGTAAGAACATCCTTGTTGTCTTTGAACAGGAAAATTCATGGTTTGAATAATAATTATTTCTGAACTGGCATTATTATGATCGATAATTATGTATTAAAGAATGCATTTTCTGTAAGTTAAAAAAAATTGTTAATTCTTAATATATCTTTATTATAATCTGTTCCTACAGTTTATTATTATTTTGTTAGGCTGACGTCCTTAACTATTTGCTTTTTATATCTTGGTTTAAGTTTTTTTTCTCCGTATTTCTTTTCGTAAACAACTTGACCTACATGATATTGTTTTTCCTTTCTATTATCATATTGTTTCTAAATTTTATCTTGCTTTTAAATTGAGATACGTGTCGATTTATTGTAAAGAATTAGTTTTATTTGTTGTGGATGAATACTTTGATTATACCTGAGCGCTCTTATTACAATTTCGGAATAATCGATTAGATAAATTCTTCCTTGTATTACATTTCAAAACTACTTTCACAGAGCTGTGTGTCTTACTGAGTTTACTGTTTTCTTCTATACGCTATTTGTAATATTATTGATTTGGATCGTGATAATGCATCGGCTACACATTTGTTGTTCCAGGTATACTTTATTTTTGAGTAAAGCTCTCATAAAAGAATACCATTTTTTCATATCTAATTTGGATTTTTATCTGAATAGTGATGATAAGGATTGATGGTCTGTTTGTATTTCTATGCCAATTACTCCATATAAATAACCTGAGAGTTTAAGGCCCATCCTATGGCTAACAATTCCTTTTTATTTGTTGCATAAAGTTGTTACGTTTTGTTTAATGTTTTAGAAATAAACGTAATTGGTTTTTCATCTTGTGTAGTACTGCCCCGATAGCTACGTCTGATGCGTATGTTGTTAAAACGAATTTTTTATTATAATCTGCTGAACCAATTCAATTTGGCTTATTAGATTCTCCTTCAGCTCGTTAAAAGCTTGTACAGCTGATTCATCAAACTGTATTGCAATTTTTGTAGACATTCTTTTAGAAACTTTTCCATTTTCCCCACCTAGAATTTTGTTAATTGTTTAGCTATTTTTGCATATTTCGGACAAATTTCCTATAATACCCTGTTAGACCAAGAAAACTTCGGAGTTGTCTTATATTGCGTGGAATTGGATAATTGGAAATTGTGGAAATTTTTTCTGGATCAGTTTTAATTACATTATAAGAAACCATGTAACCTAGAAAGGCGGTTTCTAATTTAAAGAATTTCGATTTTTCGAGAGAAATTTTCATATTTGCTTTTTGTAAAATATTTATTATTTTAATTAAGTCAGCGTAGTGTTGTTCGATGGAGTTTGAAAAAATAATAATATCGTCCATATAAACATGGCAAGTTTTTCCTACTTGTTCCCTTAAGATATCATCCATGGCTCTTTGAAAAATTCTGGGTGCGTTTGTTAATCCAAATGGCATTCTCAAGAATTCAAATTTCCCATTATTTATGGAAAGGCTGTCTTTTCAATGTCTGAGCCCTTCATTAAAATTTGGTGGAATCCTGATTCCAATTCGATTGTTGAGAAATACTTAGCCTTCCCTAAATTTGCTAATATTACAGACGGATCTTGCATCGGATATCTGTCTGGAATAGTATTCTCGTTTAATTTTTTATAATCTATAACTAATCTATGTTTGGGTGTTCCATCTTCATTTTGACCCTTTTTTGGTACTACCTGTTTGATCATTAAGCCTTTTTAATGACCTTTTCCCTTTTTTCCAAAATAACACAAAAAGGGGAAATTGTTTATTTTCACAACGTTATAAATTTTTGTTTATTCGCATATGGCAGGGAGTGAGAAAGCTCCGATTATATGATGCGTATGCACTGATATAAAAAGTATGAGTGAGACCGACTTTGAGCATAGGCCGGGCGAAAGCTCGTTAACTTAAAATGACAAAGATAAGATAATAAAAAAGATAATAAAGCCGAGCGGCCGAGAAGAGTCGGCTTGCGACCAACAATAGCAATGAGGAAATGATTCTAAACTATAGTTATTACATTTATTAATATAAGTTACATTTCTATTGATTCAATTTATGCCGTGGCTGGTGCCTGACCCGACATACTCCCCCCAGTTGAGGCCTGTTCTTCAACTTCATCCTTAAGGGGCAATAGGCAAAGCTTGGTCACTGCGCGCTTGGTAGTTCCAGATGCGGTTTTAACCACCGCCACTCGAGGCACTCCATCTCGACCAGGGACTAGCTCCAGAATTCTAGCCAACGGCCACTTCATGGGGGGTAGGTTCTCGTCCTTGACTAGCACCACATCGTTAATCGCCAAGGCAGGGCCGGACGCACGCCATTTGGAGCGCTGCTGAAGAAGGCTTAAATACTCCTCCTTCCATCGGGCCCAGAAAGACTGCTGCAGGAAAGACACACGCTGCCAGCTGTCCATACGATTGAAATTCAGCTTTGTGACATCAGGCTCGATAAAACTGACTGGCACTCCACTCGAGGCACTCCATATCGACCAGGGACTAGCTCCAGAATTCTAGCCAACGGCCACTTCATGGGGGGTAGGTTCTCGTCCTTGACTAGCACCACATCGTTAATCGCCAAGGCAGGGCCGGACGCACGCCATTTGGAGCGCTGCTGAAGAAGGCTTAAATACTCCTCCTTCCATCGGGCCCAGAAAGACTGCTGCAGGAAAGACACACGCTGCCAGCTGTCCATACGATTGAAATTCAGCTTTGTGACATCAGGCTCGATAAAACTGACTGACGGGCCACCAGTTAAAAAATGGGATGGCGTTAGAACATCAAGGTCTGCAGGATCCTCTGAAAGAGACAATAAAGGCCGTGAGTTTATGACAGCACCAATGTGACAAAGCAAAGTTCGCAGCTCGTCAAATCCAAGAACTGAGGACCCAACAGCCCGGTAAAAATGATGCTTTGCGGTTTTGACAGCCGCTTCCCAGAGTCCACCAAAATGCGGAGATCGAGGAGGAATAAAATGCCACTCGATGGACTCAATCGCGCAAAACTCCAGAAGCGCTCGTTGATGCTCATCGCTTATGAAGAGTTGGAGCAGCTCCTTTAGCTCGTTTTTAGCTCCAACAAAATTGGTCGCATTGTCAGACCAAATGTGCTGAGGCTTTCGGCGAGTGCATATAAACCTTTTTAAAGCATGTAAAAACGCAGATGTGGATAGATCCCTTACAAGCTCTAAGTGCACGGCTTTAGTAGCAAAGCAAATGAAAACACTCACGTAACATTTTACGGGAACTTTATTGCAAACTTCTGGCTTATAGTAAAATGGCCCGCAAAAAAAAAAAAAAAAAAAAAAAAAAAAGAAGGGGAAAAAGTCATTAAAAAGGCTTAATGACCAAACATTGGTGACCCCGACGTGATCTAATTAATAAAATTATATATATATAATATATAATTTATAAAATTAACAATTCCACGATCATAAAACAGAACCAGTGCGAACATACCTGATTCAGTTTTTGTGCGGTGTATTAACATATGTATGTGCATTTTGAACATAAACGGCATACAGTGCATCAGTGAAACAATTATTTTGTATTTATACACAAATCATATAAAATACATAATCGCATAAAATACAATTGTTATCCGGTCCGCCAACATACATACATACATACATATATACGTTCCACTTGCAAGTGCATTCGCCTCACACAAGCGTTCATATATATATACATTCCACAACTCAGCGTACGGTTCTGAGCGCACAGTGGGATAAATCGTGTTCGCTGCGCTCAAATAAAATTAAATATAATAAAATAATCAAGAGCCATAATTTGGCGCCAAAATTAATTTGTGCGTGTTTTTACTTAAAGTGAGCGAATTTCAATCATAGTGGCGATGAACTCCAGCGGCGCCGTCACAGGAGAACCCACTCCATCTCGGAGTGCGATTTTAAAATGCAAGGCAAAGGGTATCCTCCAGGATTTGAAGAGGATCCAAGGCGTCCTGCAGCCAATGTCAAAGGTGGAGGACGCTATGCTCCATGTGCGTCACGCCCAGTTGGTCGCCATGTACGAGGATTTTAAGGCCATTCACGGGGAGCTGGAAGAGTTAGATATTGCTCCAAACACACTCTTCGCTCTCTGAATTGCTGCCCATTCCACCCTGGCCAGCGGAGTTTCCAGTATCCAGGTGGACCCAGCGCTCAGTCGGAGTTTTCAAGCCTTGCCTCCTCTTCCTCCTCCTACTTTCAGCGGAGGATATTCAGAGTGGGCTGAGTTTCATTCGGTCTTTTCGACGATCGTGGGCTGCAATCCTTATATAAGTAAGGTGGAAAAGTTTCAGAGGTTGCGATCGTGTCTTCGGGACTCCGCTTTAGAGGCAGTCCGTTCCTTGGAAATCTCCGAGGAGAATTATGATGTCGCAGTGCAGCTTTTGGAGAATCGTTTTAATAACCGTCGGTTGATATTTCAGGCTCATGTGAACGAGATTCTGGGCCTCAATCTATTGGAAGGTGGGTCAGTGGCAGCGCTTCGAGGGCTGTCCGATAAGTTCAATGCCCATATGCGAGCCTTAAAAAATTTGGGGACGACAGTTCAGATCGCCGGCTGCATCATCGTCCAGGTACTTCTGAAAAGGTTGGATCCAGCCACTCAGGCCAAGTGGGAGGAAGGTCAAAATGCCTCGAACTCGGATCTCATCCCTACTTGGGAGTCGATGGCAGAGTTTTTGGAACAGCGTTGCAGGACTTTGGAGGCTATGGATGTGGCCTTGGCCGCCTACGCGCCGGGCACTCAGGTGGGAAGACGTAGAGTCGCAAATAATAGTAGAGCGTCCTTTATTATTACTAATTCGCCTGCCTCTGCCTGCATATTATGCGGTGGGTGGTCCCATGTAGTTTCTGCATGTCCAAGATTTTTGTCATTGCCCCCTGAGAGCCGCCTTAGCGAGGCTAGGCGACTAGGTCTATGTCGCAAATGTCTCCAAACTGGCCATCACCTGCGTGAGTGCCTCGCTGATAATTGTCGCTGTTGTGGGAGGAGGCATCACAGTCTGTTGCATTTCTTGGAGTTACAGTCTTCCAGCAGCCAGCCTTCGGCAGTGCCGTCTACATCAGCCGCAGCTGAGTGCGCCGAGCCAATAGGCGCTTCACCATCCACGGCTAATGCACTAGTTGCCCAGGGTCGCAGCGGTGAGATAGCCTTACTGGCCACAGCGAACATTCTCATTCGGAGTTGTGCTGGGGTTTTTGTTCCTTGCCGGGCTCTTTTGGATTCAGGATCGCAGGTGCACGTGATTACGTCCCGACTGGCTAGTCAGCTGCAGCTTCGTAGACGCAAATCGTACGTGGCAGTGTCGGGCATTGGCGACACTGGTTTCGCGACAGACGGATTCTCTGTTGATGTGCTCTTACGATCCCATTGCTCTGAATATTCGGCCCTCGTCAACGCTGTAATCGCCACCAACATCACGGACCTCCAGCCTAGTTTTAGCTTGGATGTCTCCAGCTGGAATATTCCATCAAACCTCACTTTGGCTGATTCCCAGTTCTTTCGACCGCAGCGGATCGATTTACTTATCGGAGCCAGTCTATTCTATGAACTGCTGTGTGTTGGTCAAATCCAGCTCTCAGCTGGCCTACCGGTGCTGCAGAAAACCCGGCTTGGATGGGTTGTGTGTGGAGGTGGCTCACATCTGGAGAGAAAGTCGTTCGCAGCCACTGCCCGCAAGGACGTTGTGAAGAGCCCAAGCCAGCTGGATGAGCGCTTAGAGTGTCTGCTCCGTAAATTTTGGGAAATCGAAGACTGCTCCGAGCCCATTGTGAAGTGGACGAAAGAGGAATTGGATTGCGAGACGCATTTCGTGAAGCATTCTGCTCGGCTCGAGTCAGGCGCCTACTCGGTGAAGCTGCCGTTGAAGGTCAGCTCTGAGTTGCTGGGTGATTCGTACTCACGAGCCGCGCGGCGATTTCTCTCCCTCGAAAGGAAGCTTTGCCATCAGCCTCAATTGAAGGATCAGTATGCTGCGTTCATAAAGGAGTATTTGGATTTGGGGCATATGTCTCTAGTCCCGCCTAGTCCACGACCTGCCAGACAGCATTTCCTGCCACATCACTGCGTTTTGAAGGAGGACAGTTCAACAACCAAGCTCAGGGTTGTTTTTGATGGTTCGGCTGCCACTACGTCTGGGTATTCATTGAATGACGTTTTGATGTCTGGTCCAGTTATCCAACCAAAGTTGCTGCACATTCTTATAAGGTTTCGTTCCCATAGAGTGGCCATTACAGGAGATATTTGCAAAATGTATTCTCTGGCGGAATTCCACCCAGGATGAGTTGCAGGTTTTTTAAACTGGATACGGTCACTTATGGGACAAAGCCGGCCTCATTTTTATCAGTTCGAGCAATGCATCAGTTGGCAGAGGATGAGCAGTCTATGTTTCCAAAGGGTGCCGAAATTCTGCGTCGCGATTTTTATGTTGATGATCTAATTTCCGGAGGTGACTCCATAGAGGAGGCTCCCAACATAATGCAGCAAACATCGGGGATCCTCGCCAAGGGCCAATTTCGGTTGAGAAAGTGGTGCTCCAATTTTTCTGAAGTGCTCTCTGACGTGCCGGAAGAGGATCGACAGTCGTTCCTAAGGTTTCAGCAATTTTACGATGACTCTTGGCCTCGCTTGGGATCCTTCTACTGATCGCTTGCTATTTTCGTTTGAAGGGCTTCAGTCAACCTCGAAGCCCACTAGGCGTATCATCCTCTCCTCAATCGCCCGGCTTTATGATCCGATAGGGCTTGTTGGACCTGTCATTACGAAGGCGAAGATCTTTCTTCAGAAGCTATGCCGTGAGAAGTTGTCCTGGGATGAAAGTCTACCTCAAGCTCTTCACTCCGATTGGGACATGATTTGTTCCAGCTTTGCCATGGCGCAGCGTGCTGAATTCCCGAGATGGTCACTATCATCACAGTCTGAAGTGGAGATTCATGGATTTTGTGACGCCAGCATCGAGGCTTATGGTGCTTGCATTTATGTCGTATCGAAGGGTACAAGGTCAGAAAGTCATTTACTCTGCTCAAAGTCCCGAGTCGCACCTCTAAAAACAGTTACGGTACCGAAACTGGAGTTATCTGGAGCAGAGTTGCTGGCTCGGCTTATGTCGGAAGTAGCTCAGTTGAAGGTCTACGATGGGAGGTATTTCTGCTGGTGCGACTCTGCTGTGGCGTTGTCCTGGATTCGGGAGGAGCCCGCTCGGTTTAATGTTTTCGTCGCCAATCGAGTTTCAACAATCCAGAAATTGACCAGAACGATGGAATGGCGTTATGTTCCTACGTCTTTGAACCCGGCAGACATCCTCTCGCGTGGTGCTCTTCCCAAGGAGCTAGTTACTGTCAACCTGTGGTCCCATGGTCCTGCGTTTCTTCTTGGACTTCAAGAACAGTGGCCAGCAGCGGTTCTATCTGAAAAACCCACTCTGGAGCTAAGGGCAACGTGACAGCTGGTTCCAAGTATGCCAACTCGTTTCCAGCACTGCAGCGTGTGTTCGCTTATGTGTACAAGTTCTCACAGCGAGTCCGTCACAAGGGTGTCACTGCTAGCGATATCAAGGCTGGAACCCACCTACTATTGCGACTGGTGCAGCGTGTGAATTTTTGGGATGACATAAAGACGCTTCAGAATGGAAAGGAAATTTCGTCAGCCAGCATACTTGCCACATCCTCTCCTTTTGTAGACAAGTTTGGCCTGTTGCGTGTGGACGGTCGTTTAAGAAATTCTACATTGGATTTTGATAGTCGTCATCCAATTATATTGCCTAGAAGCCATCCAGTTACTCGGGCTATAATCGTTGATTTCCATGAGCGTAATCTACACACGGGGCCTCGTGCTCTGCTGGCTATTATTCGATCCCAATACTGGCCGATCGGGGGGAGGAAAACGGTGACGAAGGCATTGCACAAGTGTATCCGATGCTTCCGCACCAAGCCTCGGTTGCTGGAGCACATTATGGCTGATCTCCCGGAGCAAAGAGTCAGCGGTTGCCAAGTTTTCGGAGTGACTGGTGTGGATTTTTGCGGGCCATTTTACTATAAGCCAGAAGTTCGCAATAAAGCTCCCGTAAAATGTTACGTGAGTGTTTTCATTTGCTTTGCTACTAAAGCCGTGCACTTAGAGCTTGTAAGGGATCTATCCACATCTGCGTTTTTACATGCTTTAAAAAGGTTTATATGCACTCGCCGAAAGCCTTAGCACATTTGGTCTGACAATGCGACCAATTTTGTTGGAGCTAAAAACCAGCTAAAGGAGCTGCTCCAACTCTTCATAAGCGATGAGCATCAACGAGCGCTTCTGGAGTTTTGCGCGATTGAGTCCATCGAGTGGCATTTTATTCCTCCTCGATCTCCGCATTTTGGTGGACTCTGGGAAGCGGCTGTCAAAACCGCAAAGCATCATTTTTACCGGGCTGTTGGGTCCTCAGTTCTTGGATTTGACGAGCTGCGAACTTTGCTTTGTCACATTGGTGCTGTCATAAACTCACGGCCTTTATTGTCTCTTTCAGAGGATCCTGCAGACCTTGATGTTCTAACGCCATCCCATTTTTTAACTGGTGGCCCGTCAGTCAGTTTTATCGAGCCTGATGTCACAAAGCTGAATTTCAATCGTATGGACAGCTGGCAGCGTGTGTCTTTCCTGCAGCAGTCTTTCTGGGCCCGATGGAAGGAGGAGTATTTAAGCCTTCTTCAGCAGCGCTCCAAATGGCGTGCGTCCGGCCCTGCCTTGGCGATTAACGATGTGGTGCTAGTCAAGGACGAGAACCTACCCCCCATGAAGTGGCCGTTGGCTAGAATTCTGGAGCTAGTCCCTGGTCGAGATGGAGTGCCTCGAGTGGCGGTGGTTAAAACCGCATCTGGAACTACCAAGCGCGCAGTGACCAAGCTTTGCCTATTGCCCCTTAAGGATGAAGTTGAAGAACAGGCCTCAACTGGGGGGAGTATGTCGGGTCAGGAAGCAGCCACGGCATAAATTGAATCAATAGAAATGTAACTTATATTAATAAATGTAATAACTATAGTTTAGAATCATTTCCTCATTGCTATTGTTGGTCGCAAGCCGACTCTTCTCGGCCGCTCGGCTTTATTATCTTTTTTATTATCTTATCTTTGTCATTTTAAGTTAACGAGCTTTCGCCCGGCCTATGCTCAAAGTCGGTCTCACTCATACTTTTTATATCAGTGCATACGCATCATATAATCGGAGCTTTCTCACTCCCTGCCATATGCGAATAAACAAAAATTTATCACGTCGGGGTCACCAATGTTTGGTCATTAAGCCTTTTTAATGACCTTTTCCCTTTTTTCCAAAATAACACAAAAAGGGGAAATTGTTTATTTTCACAACGTTTTCTCGATTGGTATTTAGGATTTGTTGATCCTAAAAATCTAACTTTTTTGTTGACGGTAATATCATCGTCGGCGTGTTCGGGATTTGTTGATCCCAAACTTTTCTCACTGCATTCCACTAATATTGAATCTGTGTTTTTGCAACCTTTATCGGCAAAATATTTTTTAAAATAAATTCTTTTAGCGGAAGAGTATTCTTTGTCTCGATTAAACTTGTTTCATCTTTTTCTTCACTATCATGATATATCAATTTTTCTGTTTTTCCATTATACTCCAACACTCCCTTCTCTGTATTTATTATAGCTCCAATTTTCCTTATTAAGTTAATTCCAATTAGAAGATCTGATACCAACCCTTCTATTTTATAAAACAAATGTCTTTTTTCGAATATATTTATATAATGGTAATATTTAATAATTGAGTACCCATGAACTGTAGATACCTTTTTGTAAATTGGTAATTTATTTTTATTTTCGTAAATTCCCTTCCTAATATAACAAGCTGTGGCTCCCGTGTCTATTAAAATGTTTAACTCCTTCTTAGTTTTTCTATCTACTCTTTTTACATAAGGCATTCCTCCGTAGGGGTCTGATCTAAAAAATGATCTTCATTTATTGTTCAAGCATTGAACACGATTAGAATCCAAAGATAGAGTCTCAAGGGATCGGAGCCATGGAAATAAGAGATAGGCATGATTTGAGACCGATCCCCTGCAGCCTAAGTACATATGTACATATGTGGTGCACTTGAAGCACTTAGAAAAGGGTCACATAGCATGTCAGCGTAGAGTTCGTTGATAAGTATTTTTAAATAGATTTAAGATTTTCATGTATCTTTCTTATAAGAGAATGGAAATAAATAAAAACAGTTTTAAAACGGAACTCATTGGAGTAACACAAAAATTATTGGGCTCCTCTTAACATTTATATTGTTTAATCTTGTCACCTTTATTAGGTTAGATGATACTTCTGGATCTCTTTTTTGAGCTTGAGTTTGCTCCCTGGTTTGGTTCGGGCGATAATAGTTTGGGCGATTATTATTTTGGTAATAATTATTATTATACCTGACTGGGTTGTTATTCGTCTGCCAATTATTCCTAGGCCTATTTTGAATTTGGAATGAGGTCAACCTCCATTGGCTCAATAGTTTGCTGTTTTGGATTGGTATTTTGGTTTTTTGTTTGCCAAAAATTCCTGTTCTGTGGCCAATTATTATTTTGGTTATGGTTCCAATTATTTCCTACTCCCTTTGTATTATTATTTTGTATAGAATTTACTGGATTGAATCTTAAATTGTTTCCCTGATTTTTATTTTCATTTTTAAATCCATAATAGCTGTGTGCGAATTGAGCACGGAAATTGTTTGATTCTAATTCCTGGACCTTTGCCAAAGCATTGGGTAAGTCCGGTGGATTTAATGAAAAAAGGGTTTCTGATATTGAACCATTTAGTCCAGAGATAAAAATCCGTAGGGCATTGCTTCTAATCGTTTTGTTTGTTTCTTTGGTAATTTCATTGTCCTTCCCGTATGTCATTATAGTTTTGTTTATTAACAAAGTAATTTTTTTATTGACTTCATTATAGAATTCAGCAACTGTCATCCTACCTTGTCTAAGAATACTTAATTCGGACTCCAAAACATGAATTGGTCGTTTGTCATTGTATATGAAATCTAGTCTTGATAGGATTGCTTGAAAATTTAAAACAGTACCATGATTGGTTAAAGAGTCATGTGCTGCGCCCCTGATTTTATTCCGTAAAATTGTTAATGCAATAAAATACTGCTGACTCTGAATTTTGTAAAGGCTCATTACAGTCTCTGCTGCTTCTCTCCAACCTACGTATTGTGTTGGCTCTCCGTTAAACTCCGGTAATGATTTGATTACTTCTAGAGTAGTTTCACATTTAAAATTGGGGTCGACCTCTTGAAGTTTATAGTCTTCTACAATATTTGTTTCTGAAACTATCTTTAATTCTATCCCATCTATTTTTTTTGTTCACTTCACTCAATTGGACACTAATTAATCTGTTAATTAATTCCACCGTTAAATTACTGGATGTAGCTAAGCTACCTGCAGAAAAATTAACCGAACCTCCAGTTGCCATGGTTAAGTTAAGTTCACAGAAACTATCTATTAAATTTTCCTGATTGTTTTTTTTGTTGTGTTTTGCTCTGATCCTTTTTTATCTAAACGGTGATCTATCTTAAAATTTATAGAACTTACTAAAAATTATAATTATCCTCACGATAATGTTTGATAAGGTCTTCCTTTAAATTGGGGATGTTCTGCAAATCTTCCTTCCGTCTTTGGATTTCCTTGGTAGTTTTACGGGTGGGTTTAGAGGGTGGGTTGTTTGGTTTTGTTGTTTAAAATATTTATTCTGCAAATCTTCCTTCCGTCCTAGGATTCTCTCGGTAGTTTTTAAGGTAGAGGATGGTTTCTTTGTTATTGTTATTTAAAATATGTTATGCCGCTTTGAATTTTTAAGTGTCTTGATGTTTAATTGATTAATTTTTAGTCCACCTTTTATAAAACTTTAATGGATTATTTCATTTATTGTTTTCCATTAATTTGTAGATGGATTTTTTAATTTTGCACTAAAAATCTGTGTTCTTGACTGCGCGAGTTCCGTTTATTTATTTAACTTTTATTTCGTTAAGTTTTTTATTTTTAGAACTTTTTATGACGCAGCCCCACGTTGGGCGCCAATTAACTTTGTCCTTATTGATTTATTAATAAAAAAAATATAACATTTTTTATTTTATTTTTTATGGTGTTAGACTTTTATTCGTAAACGTATTAAAACATCAAGACACTTATTATTGCTGAATGCTTATGACCGATCGCTACAGCATCCAGGAAACGACTGACTTCTTAATTCTCAATTCTTCTCCAATAAACCTCGGCCAGATTTTCTTTTTTAGCTTCCAGAACTTTTCTTTTGTTTTTAATAAAAGCTTATGCTGAAACTGTCGCATCTCGTTGTGAAATTAAATTATGCTGTGCGTGCAATTTGATTGAAAATCGGAACTTAATATTCTGGGCTTCGATCGTCGGAACGGAAGCTTGTGTTTACTTTACGATTGGTTTGTTTATATCTAGCCAGATGGTCAAGCGCGGCTCTTGAAGTTGCTGAGATTGAATTTTAAAATTTGTTTATTAATTCCATAAGTGGAATAAGCAAAGGCAAAGGAAATAAGCCGAGATTGAATTTTAAAATTTGTTTATTAATTCCATAAGTGGAACTGTTTCATGGGTTGTATAACTTGCACGTATATGCATTTTTTGTCGCATTTAGTTTATCGGAACGCTACCATGTCACTGGTACCCTACAACTTGGTTGGGTTATTTGGTTTCGGTGTCATTGGCGATCAACTATTTTTTTGGATACTTAGTGTCTCGACTATCAATTTATTTATTTATTAAAATAAAAAATTATAATAATACGCGTTTTACTTTAAAATAGAAATTGTATGATAAAAGTAATATTTTTAAATTAATTAATTATTTTCATTTTCACCCTTTCTCTTCTTTACTGAAAAAATACATCATGTTTTATAAAATGGAGAGTAATAAACAGAAACTCGACCCTTAATGATTTAAAAAGAAGATTAAATGTTAAAGTAAAAAGCATTCGCCGGTTGGAGGAACGTTTGAAAGCTGGATCACTTCCTCAGAAAAGACCGAGCTAGAGTGCAGGCTTCAGGTTTTAGATGCGACAATTTCTAAAGCATATGAGTTGCAAGACCAGATCGAGCAATTAGATGAAATGGATGATTTCGGAGCCGAGTTGGAAGAATTAGAAATAACAACCAAGGCAAGGATTATGTCCTTATGTCCTTTAATACAGCTGAAGACTCCCGTCCAGCTACTGCAATTTCTCGAGCTCAACTTCCCAGTTTGGCATCACCAAAATTCAATGGAAACTATTCGGAATTCAAAAATGTTATGTCTTTTCGAGACCTTTGTTGACAAAGATGTCAACATTCCTGTCATCGAGAAATTTAATAATTTAATTTCTTGCCTCTCTGGTGAAGCCTTAGGAACTAAGGAGGAGGAGAGTTATTAAGGAGAGTAATTATGACAAAGCTATCGCTAGTCTAAAAAGAGTCTATGATAACGAATGTCTCATCTTTGCGAACCAAATAAGTCCGAACCAAATTTCAGCTTTCCGAAAATTTCCCAACAAATTGCAAACTCAATGATTATACATTTAGTTTTGAGTAGAGTTGATCCATGGACCAAGCAAAAATAGGAAGAGTCCCTGGATTATGAGGAATTGGTCGGTCCGATTTCGAAAAAACTTAAATCGTAGGTACCAGCACATGTCCGCTGAAGAGACAGGCAAACCAAAAAGGGAAAAAACTGGGTTTAGCAAGCAACTTAATATTAGATCGTTGGCTTGCTCCTCTGCCATCGCCAAACAATCTTGCAGTTATTATAACGCTCAAGACAATTTTTGGCCCAGTGCAGTCCGTTCGCTTGCCTTGCTGTAATGCAAAGGTTTCAGTTTGTTAAGTCAGCCTCCCTCTGTTTAAATTGTCTGCGAAAATGACGGTAGCGAAGTACAAATCGACTAGATGTCAAATCTGTGCAAGATCGAACCATAAACATCTGCACCGATTTACTATGAGTGAAAATAACTTAGCGTTACCACCACCCACAGAAAATCCTCCTCCAGCGTTAACGAATGATGGTCCGCCTACTGCACATGCTAAGTCGTAACGTTAGCAACGTCGATCGAATAATAGAGGGAGGCCGAGGCCTTTTGAGGCCTTTTTGATAACGGCCGAATTAAACACGAATTTCCGATTCAATTTCAATATTTATTATGGGTTCAATTTAACCCCAATATATACAGCCGCACAAAAAATTTCAGTCTATCACCCTGATAGGTAAGTGAACGTGAAAGATTGGACCCTACCAAACAACTAGCAAACAATTTGAAAAAATTGTGGTCGTTGGAAGAAGTTCCATCTTCTAAAAAGATGTTGTCACCAGAACAGGAGCTGTGTGGGGAACATTAACGGTAGACTACTAGAATACTGCCTTCAGGTCGATTTGAAGTCAGACTTCCATTTAAGTCTGATCCAAGCGTTTTGGGCAGCTCATTCGAGATAGCTAAACGCCGTTTTCTGTCGCTCGAGAGAAGATTATCTCGAGATCCAAACTTAAAGAAAATGTATTTGAAATTTATGGAAGAAAACGAATCTCTTGGCCATATGTCCCCTGCAAGCAATGATGTTATTGCTACTGCACACTACGTTATACCCCACCAGTGTGTCTTACGGCCTCAAAATACAACGACCAAGCAACGAGTCATTTTTGATGCGTCTTGTAAGACGCATAAAATATATACCCTCGAGCTGCTAAAGTTATTGGGTCTGACTTTCACGTCGACGACATGATAACGGGTGCTGGTTGCGTGGAGGAGTTAAAAACACTTAAGTCTGGAATAACTCAGGTTCTTCAAAACGTTGGGTTTGAATTGAGTAAGTGGTTTTCAAACTCGCCTGAGTTACTGCATCCGAGAGCACCGTTAAGCCAATAACACTTTCGAACTCAGAGCTGACAATAACACAAGGAGTCGCTTGGGTTCCTAAAGTCAGTCATGGGTCAAAGGGCGACTAAGCGGAATATTCTGTCGGTGACATCAAAGCTCTTCGACCCCCTTGCCTTATTAAGCCCAACCCTTATTAAAGGAAAGATCCTGTTGCAGGAACTTTGGCTTCATAAGCTAGATTGGGATGAGTCGATTCCACTGCATTTGGAAACCGCGTGGAACAAAATTCAGCTTGCGTTGTCACAGTTAGAAGATATCTCAGTACCGAGATTTATTATGAGTGAGCCGATGTCACCAATTCAAATTCATGCCTTCTCTGACGCATCGATGAGAGCCTATGGAGCCTGCGTCTATATTCGTTGCAATTCTGCAGAAGGTATTAAAGTTTCATTGGTGACTGCAAAGTCCAAAGTAGCGCCGCTCAAGACAAAGACGCTCCCCCGTCTTGAGTTATGTGCCACTCACATTCCCGCAGACCTCTGCCGCAAAATCAACAACCTATTATTAAAGCACCGATCGAACGAAGTGTATATTGGTCAGATTCAGAAGTTTGTCTTCATTGGATTCGTTTCTATCCAGTGTCGTTGTCAACGTTCGTATCAAATAAAGTTGCTGAGATTCAAGAGTGGTCAGAGGATAGCACGTGGCGGCATGTACCAACTAAACAGAACCCGGCAGATACTGTGTCAAGAGGTGGAGACGTAAAGGAAACCGTAGAATCAATCTGGTTCACAGGTCCATCGTTTTTAACGGAGCCGGTAGATAAGTGGCCAACGAGTCTCCGGTTTGATCCGTCACCAGAGATTTTGCAGATGGAACCAAAGAAGAATGGGGTCGGACTGACCGTTATGGTCTCCACCTCATATTTTTTGGAAGTGATAGCAGGATTTTCCTCTCACTTCAAACTGCTGCGAGTGTTTGTTTAGTTTGTCCGCTTTATAAAGAAGTGTAAAAAATCTGTAGTTACTTCTAATAGTGTACTTAGCCTGTCGAATATTAAGAAGCTTTTAATAAAATTGTCCAGATAGTCCAAGAGCACGATTATTAAGAGGAAATGAAAAATATGCGAAAAAACTTGGTTGTTAGCCCAAGCCTACAGAAGCTAAATCCGTTTGTCCATGAAGCCTCTCAGGCTGGGCGTACCTATTCATTGTTGCGGTTCGGGTGGCGACTAGCTACCCGTATTTCGTATTTCGTACGATGCCAAGTTTCCATGATTGTTGACGAAGCGCTTTCAATTTGTTCAGAGCTACGTCCGATGTCCCGGACAGCAAGCGGACTAAGGTGTCACTCGACCCGTGCCGAGAGTCAGCCTGGCTGGGGGCCCGGTATATAAACTCAGTCTCAAACGGAGGGCTCAGGGTACCAGGTGACCCCCCGTTCAAAGAAGCCTTACTCGGGCGTCGCGAATCTCCGCCCGGGTGGACCGTCCCTCGTGGGATCAAGATATGGAGAAAATAAATAATACAAATACAAACAAGGAGTCAGGATCTCAATGGCAGCAAAATGCTTCGAGCTCCTGGCCAAGGAACCAGGACCCCCTCTTGTCTGCAAAGACGTGGTGATAGCAGTGTGAAGGTGATAGCCTGCGACGATGAGAGGTCTGCAGAGCTATATAGGACAGCGGTAGACGAGCTTGAAGAAGTTTACGAGGGCGCCAAGCTTGTTGCGCTGAGCTGGCGAGACGTCCCAAGTAGACCCAGAGCAAGGATCTGAATCGCGGCCTCCTTTAAGAAACCAAACCAGATCCTAACAATGCTTCAAAGGTGTAACCCGCATCTTCCTACGACGGACTGGCGTGTGGCGAAGGTGGAGGAGATGGCTGGACCGACAAATCAGGCCGTCCTCATAATAAACAAAGAAAGTTTAGCTCCCATAGAGGCTGCTCATGGGGAGCTAACTTCGGTTTTAGCTCCATGTTCGTAAAGGTCTACAAATTTGACCCAAGCGATGGAGCAAATACAGCCACTACTCATGAGAAACTGACCTCAGAGATAGAGGCCTCGGACATCGAAGACGGCTACAACACTGACGGGTTGGTGCTGCGCAGGATGGCTGCTAGTCCAACTATCGACGAAGACATCTCCGACGACGAAGAGGCGGAGATCAAAATAGTGGAGGGTAACCTGTCAGATGTCCTCACGGATTCTGCAAATAAACATCCACCATTGTAAGGCAGCCTCAGCTGCTCTGCTACTCCATCTGGCCGAGGATGGAGCCGACATAGTCCTAGTCCAGGAACCATGAATAGTAGGAGGTAGGGTTTCTTAACTAGCGACCAGGGAGTACAAGCTACTAGTAGTTAACACTGAAGGTAAAATCAGAGCCTGCATCTTACATAAAAAGCACCTCAGCATATTTGCTACATAATAACAGTGACGCGGACAACGCGGCAGTCAAGGTCCGTGGAGTCACAGATGACTCCTATCCGGGCACTGTCGTCCTACACCCCCCGACGAGGTAGTAGGCAAACTAGCACAAGACAGCGAACGGCTCAATATAGGTTTTCTAATAGGATGCGACTCAACGCTCACCACTCACAATGGGCGAGCTCCAATACAAATGACCGGGGTGAGTCTCTCTTTAGCTTTATTCTCAGGTCAAACCTCTTAATTTGCAATAAGGGATATGACCCCACCTTTTTCATAGTAAATCGCAGGGAATCCATTGACCTCACGCTCATATCTAGATAGCTCCTTAGCCACGTAACTCTTAGGAAGGTCCTAGAGAAACACTCTTTCTCCCACCAAAGGTACATAGGAACATCCCTTAATTCCAAAACCCCCAACCTGCGGTTTTTCGAAATCTTAAAAAAACCAATTGGGTCCAGTATCACCAAATCCTTTTAAACACCATTGCACCACAGCCGCCTGACTATCCTCAAACCGTGAAAAGTCTAAACATTCTCATGCGCATGCCCAAAAACTTAACCTAACAAGCGAAATAGGCCACCGTGGTCTACGGAGCTAGCAACCCTACAGGCAGCAAGCAGAGCCCTGTTCAATAGGGCTAAAGCCGGAAGCGAGGAGGCACTCTGAACCGAATACAAGGTCTCTTTGGCCTCTTACAAAAAGGCCATCCGTAAAGCGAAGCGCTCATGGAACTCCTTCAGCTCGGACATCGAAAACACTACCCAAGCTGCGAGGCTTAGAAAAATTCTGTCCCAATCAGCTAAAACTCTAGGCAACCTCAAAAAAGAAGATGGAACTTGGACCAACACTAGCGTGGAATCTCTAGCCGCACTCCTAGAAACCCATTTTCCAGGCTCCTCATCGGAAGCAGCCGTGCCGACAAATAGAAATGTCAGCCCCACAAACTTCAATCTTGATATTGACCAGAAAACCCTACACTGGGTAATACACAGTTTCAACTCCTATAAATCGGCCCGTCCTGACGAGATAATACCGGCACAAATCCAACAAGCAGGAGACACTGCCACAAACTGGCTCCTAAATATCTTTAACAGATCTCTACCGCTGGGCAAAATTTCGCAAAAGTGGCTCAAATCGCGAATAATCTTCATACCCAAAGCAGGCAAACCATCGCATATGACCCCAAAAAAATGACCCCTTCATCCTTCCTGCTTAAGACGCTAGAAAGAGTCATAGGACTACACCTAAGCTCAACTCTCAATCTCACCCACATCTCCAACGCACAGCATGCTTACAAAAAGGGTAAATCCACCGAGACTGCCCTCCACACGCTCATCTACAGAATAGAGAAAGATTTCCTTCAGAAGGAATACGCCCTAGTAGCCTTTCTAGACATAGAAGGGGCCTTCAATAATGTTCTCCCAAACACCATAACTAGCTCACTAAGTACTCTTGGGGTATATGATCACCTGGTAGGACTCATTGACCAGCTGTTAACACGCAGAACAGTGACGTCCTCTCTAGTAGAGGCACACCGCAAGGCGAGGTCCTATCCCCTCTCCTATGGAACATAGCAGTCAACACGATTCTATGCAAGATGGAAGAAGGAGGCTGCAGGATAGTGCAGGCGACGTCGCAATCCTGTTTACAGGTACCCTCAAACGCTCTGCGATCTCATGAGCGAAAAATTGCAAACCCTAGCCGAATGGACAAACAGTAATGGCCTAGGAGTAAATGCGCAGAAAACAGAGTTAGTCGTCTTCAGCAGGAAATACAAACTCCCACCCCTCGTGGGGAAAAAAAAAGCTGGAAAAAATCCAGCGATCAGCAGCACTATGCATCAGCGGTGCACTACGATCCACCCCAAACGAAGCCCTGAATGCCATACTCAGCATACCAAATCCAGGACTAGCTGGAATAGAACAAGCGAAAGAATCGGCAATCAGGCTAAAGAGAAACCCAGCAATGGAGCCACCATAATAAGGGTCACTCCACCATTCTGCTTAACGATTCTCTCATTCCCACTAGTACAGACTACTGCATTCCCAGGGAGTATCAGCTATTAAACCGATTAGCTCGGTCACCAGTAACTTTAAAACAGTCACAGGGACATCACAGGCAACTGCATAGCAGATGAACTGGCACGCAAAGGCACCACCACACCGCTCCTGGAAGAACTGGAGGGTACCGGTGTACCAATAGCCTCATACAAGCTCCAACTTAGGGAAGCCGAAAAAGAGAACCAGCTCAGCTGGGAAACCGTCCCCAATTGCCGGTTGGCCCGCCAACTCTGGCTCAAAATCTCTATAAAACGAACATCACTACTTAGGATGGACATAACATGCATCGGCACGGCTATAAGAGTCATCACGGGCTATGGCTAGTGGGAACACATGCTAAGCGAATGAATTCACCCCACAACGACTACTGCCGCAGCTGCAGGAACGAAGAAGAGGAAGAAACTGTCGAGCACCTTCTTTGCCACTGCCCAGCCCAGCAGTCTCTCAGACTTCAACACCTGGGGGTCAGGTTCATCAACAACATCTCAATGATGTCAGAAATCCCAAAAGGATAGCAAGATTCACCAAAGCCTGAGGGTGGGGGAACTGCTAGACCATACGACCTTCTTCTGCGTGTAAAGGGATTTTAGATGCAGCCCACGGTATCACAAGGGACCTACGTCCGATACTTGCACGAGTCGAATTTTTATGTGGGTCCACGAGTACTGGTGAGTCTCTTGCGAAAGCGTGTTTAGACAGTAAATTCGCAGGAAGTCTGCAGTCAGATAGTACGGTCATGCATACGCTGATTTAAATGCAAGCCTCACCTGATGACTCAAATCATGGGAGATTTACCCTTAGATCGAGTCCGTGCTCTCCGCCCATTCTCCATATGTGGCGTGGATTTCTGTGACCCTTTTGAGACGAAATTTCGTGGTAGGCCACCCTACAAGTCCTACATTGCCCTGTTTGTTTGTTTTGCGTCCAAACCAGTACATATAGAAGTAGTTTCCGACTTGTCAACTGATTCCCTTTTATTGCGATTTCAAAGGTTCATTGGGCGCCGAGGATGTCCGCAGATCGTGCACTGCGACAACGCGACGAACTTCGTCGGAGCAATTAGTTATTCAATATACTTAGTCTCACAGTTTAATTTTATCAAATGTTATAGGAGTTATATTCGCCGCTGCCTGATTGTACTTTGAAAACACTAAGCGTAAACAGGAACTAGCCACTAGCGGAACGGTATATGAAGAAGGTAGGCTTAACGCATGATGCGTTAAACTAATGGTCAGGATACTCAGCGATAAGGTCAGGGTGCGTTGAGTCAGCGGCTGGAAGCCTGAAGTGATTTCCATGACATATCAAGTAAACGATGTTTGCCAAGTTGAAGAATCACAGGACAATGCCGGTCAACAAGTCAACGCAGCGGCCGCTCAAGATGAACTCCAAATCACAAAAGAATCTAACTAATGAGCTTAGCCGCAAAAGCTCCCAAAAAATCATGCTCTACAAAGGACAACAAAGCGGATGCGAATCTGAGAGAATCAAATATGCTGATAACGAGCAAATAGTAATAGTAGTGTCAAAGTTTATTAATGGATTTAAAGAGCAGGGTGATAGGCGCAGTATGGAAGCCACAGTATGGAGGTTATCATTTGTTTTTTTTTGAAAGTTTCTTTTGACTAAACTTGATGGTTTCGTTTTGGTGTTAAGGTTCAGTTGTTAAAGGGATTTCTAACAGGCACAACAGTTTCTTGTGGGGTTAAGCTTATCCATATCAGCTTTTCTATTTTCTCATACATTTTCAAAAGCAGTTGCCGCAGCATTGAAACAGCGGGTTAATGGTCATTTTCAGCCACTTGGTTTTTTTTTTTGGCAAGGTGACCTCCTCAGTACCTCAGTTCATACAGATTATGAAAGTGTGTAAATTATTTATGTGTGAAAAAAATTGAAAATATAAAATGAAATTCTTAAATGAAATGAAAACTTTAAATTATAATACCCTCTGCAAGGGTATAAAAATACTATTTACAAATACTACAAATACTTAAATACTAAAAATAAGTATTTAAAGTACACATAAACGCTTGCTGAGTGCGACTAATGTTCTGTTGTCTCTCGTATCGGTCTTTTGGCATTATATGAAATTCTTCTTCTACGTCTATCGTTGATGAAATTTGATGTTTTCTTATATTTTTCATGCCGTATCGATTACACATCCATTCTAAGCTTCATCCATTCCAGAAAATAATAAAATTAAATACAAATAATCTAACTTATTTAGATTAAAAACCTAAAGTAAAAGTTAAAAATAAAACACGTTTTCATTACAGGCATAATACAACTTTTAATAGCCATAAGTAGTACAAATAGGTTGAGTTTTTACCGATCAATCTCACCAAATACGACGTCTAATGTGCCAATAATGGCCACGACATCGGCCAGCATATGTTGCTTTCCGATCTTCTCCAGCGCTGCCAAGTGGGCAAATCCGGGAGCCTTTATTTTACAGCGATATGGTCGGCTTGAGCCATCCGAAACAATGTAAACTCCAAATTCTCCTTTAGGTGCTTCAATTGCCGTATATGTAGCTCCTGGTGGCACTTGGTAGCCTTGAGTAAACAGCTTAAAATGGTGAATGAGAGCTTCCATAGAAGACTTCATTTCAAAACGAGATGGAGGAGCTACTTTTGCATCATCCGTTTTTATTTCTCCAGAAGGCATTTGATTAAGGCATTGATCAATTATTCGCAATGATTGACGCATTTCTTCAACACGACAAAGATATCGGTCGTAGCAGTCACCCTTTGTTCCAATAGGTACATCAAAGTCAACCAAGTTATATGCATCGTAAGGTTGCTGTTTACGAAGATCCCATTTAATTCCAGAGCCACGCAGCATGACACCGCTAAATCCATAGTTTAGAGCCTCTTCAGCCGTCACAATACCAATATCTTCGGTTCTCTGCACCCAGATTCGATTCGTCGTAAGCACATCCTCTACTTCGTCCAAACGCTCCGCAAACTTTGAAGAAAATTCATAAATATCGTCCAATAAACCAAGAGGTATATCCTAAAATAAATCTATGAATAGATTGTATTAATTGGATAATGGGGATATATTACTAATGAAACCCCTCCGGGTCGGATATAGGCAGCATGCATACGGGCTCCGGAAACGCGCTCATAAAATTCCATCATCTTTTCTCGTTCCTCGAAAAGCCAAAAAAAAGGGGTCAATGCACCAACATCCAAAGCATGTGTGCCCACAGCCATTATATGATTTAGAATTCTAGTAATTTCAGCGAAAAGGGCTATAAAAGAGAAAAAAACAATTAATATTTTTAGCTTCACTAAAAACGATAAAGAAAGCTAACTTCAGCCGATGCCCAAATTAAAATACCCTTACAGCTGCTTTTAAGACTAATAACATATAATTTTTTTGTATATCCTTGCAGAGTGTATTATAATTTTGGTCAAAAGTGTGTAATGCAGAGAAGAAGACATCTCCGACCCTATAAAGTATATATATTTTTTTGATCAGGATCACCTCCTGAGTCGATATAAGCATGTCCGTCTGTCCGCCAGTCTGTTTCTAGGCAAACTAGTCTCTCAGTTTTAAAGCTATCGACTTCAAACGTTGCACACATGCTTCTTTTATTTGAAGGCTGTCGGAACGGTCGACTATATCATATTGCTGCCATATAACTGATTGATCGGAAATTCTATAACATTGATGTTTTTTTGAGTTAGATGCATAGGACTTTCTATGGATTCCATTATGATAAAAATAACACAACCTTGGTATTTTTAAGAATACTTGGGGCTCAATTCCAATATTTTTACTAGAATATTGATTTGATATTGAAATTCTCATAAGGATCGGTCAACTATATACAATCCGATTTTTATCCTATGATATAATCTGCTACAACTATACATCAACTTTGGCTCAGCCGGAAGTTGGCTTTCCTTTCTTGCCTAAAATGTATTTTATTTATTTTTTTATTTTTTGGATATTCTCAATTATACAAGCTCGAAACAACTTTTAATTTAAAGCATTACCAAAGTCAAAATTCTTTAAATTCTTTAAAAAACACATATATGTATAGGTTTTTTTTTTAAGACGACTATGTGGGTTGATTTTGTTAATTTTGAAAGAGGCATGCAAAGTTGTGGTCTATACATGAGTTTCAAATTTACTAGGGCGCTCCAGTTATCAAATGACAGTATTACAAAGTTCCAAGACAGTTCCTCAAACAAAATTGCGGCTTTTGTTGAACTCTTCCGAAAAATGTCAAATGTCGTCTTAATTTGTCAATCGTAGGGCCTTCCTAGTTGACTAAATATAATTTAAATAGTCTATAAAAAGGGATGGCATTTTCAATGCCCTAAATATGAATGCAATTAAATGGGATGAAAAAACATCAATTTTAAATTATATACATCAATATCAAAAAGTGAAATCCCCTTACTCACGCTGAGGATATCATCCCACTCATGAGGTTTTTATCGAAACCAATACTTTCATTGACCTCATGCCTCAAAAATAATTTTAAAATTGAACATAAATTTTAAAATTGGTGCATAGCGAATAACCTAAAGCTTTAATTTAGTTTTATTGATCTATCCTTCACCAGGCTACGTTCTTTCTCTGGTCCTTGTGTCGGATCACTCAATACGAAGAACACCGGGATCACATCTGTACAAAAAAACGTCCTTATTTTCGCTCTTAAAGGACTTAAATCTTTCCGTCTTACCATAGAATAATTTTATTATTTACTTACATTCACTAACAAACGGTAGATCCGTCAATGGTAATGTGGACAGCCAGGATCTACTTACACGCTTAAACTAGCACGCTTCTATTCTACTCTACCCTTACTCTACCTCGGATCTATCCCCGCGATTCGAGCCGTACGATTTGCAGCAGCGCCCCTCGTTCGGTTGGGCGGGAGGTGGCCTAAACGTATGCAGGGGTAACCGCGCGAACAAAATCTATTGAAGGACTGACTAATGTATTATCTGGATTATCCTATGGGCCGCACGATAAGAGTAGAGATCCGACAACGGATGGCTGGCCTCGGAGGTGTGTAGATAGTGTTTCGGTTAATGATCATGCTGGTTGTCCTTCTGGCAACACGCTTAGGACATTTTAAGTACCGTGTAGCAAACTGAGTAACGAACCGTGTTCGGTTATAGCTCGAGACTGTCTTTTGTTATGGAGAAAGTGATATTTTATACGGTGCTTGATTACATATGTATATTATGGTTTAACTATGGTTAGAATGTTAACGAAACTATGTACTCGATAACTAGCTCTGGGTCTGCTGACTCAGATCGCTTGGTATTGGGTTTCTTCTGAGTTCGGTCATCGGTGGTTTTGCTCGCCCATTTTTTTTAACTCAATTTTTTTTAAAAATTGTAATTGAATTAAATATACATATGTTCACAATATGCACATACAATTTCGCCGCCAATACTTGCTTCCATTGTCTTGCGGTTCTTTAGAACTCCGCCCAACAGCTCTAAAAACTCGATTGCCTTCGGCTTTGCCGAATGTTTCATTCCATTCATACTCATTTCTCTAAAAGTTGAATGCTGTGAATTGGAGGAAATTCAGGAGTTCATGAGTGAGTATGCTATGAGTGATGCTAGTCATGAATATATAATTTTTATTGTATATAAATTTATAATTAAATTAAATGCTATTAAAAATTAATAAAAGCGCAAAATTTGGTGACCCCGACGTGACCGAGCTCCGGTTTGATTGTTGTGATCATTTAAAGTGTCACAGAAAACTTGTTGCTATCCTTATAAATTAAACAATGGAGTCTGAAGCTGAAGCTAGTGGATCTGTTGCCGCAAGCAGGAAAAGGATGCTGCAGAGTCGAGCAGAGGTAACCGGTCCGGATATGGAGGTCCTGCACCAGCAGTTAAGACAGCGGACCGAAAATACGACGATTATGACCTTCGAGTCAGTTGAGAAGCGCCTGCGCGATAGATTTACCACGCTACAGGCGGAATTGGAGGAGCCGAATGACAGCAAAAGGAGGTTCTCTCAGCTGGTCACGGACGTAGACGTTGACATCCAGATAAAGGTTGCCAAAGCGGTGGTTATGCCTACTGTTCGGGATTCTGTTCCCTGTTCCAAACAATCATTTACAGGCATTCTTACATGACTAAAATGCAGAAGCTAAGGTGCCGCGTACCTTGCCTACGAGATTTAGCGCTGGAGACTATAGAAAATAGATTAATTTCCGAGCCCTGGAAATTAATTGCGCTAACTATCTCTTACGAAACCGGTTGAGTAATCGACGTTTAATCTTCCAGGCTCATATCGAAGAGATCCTTCAGTAACTAGTTGAAAAAGGTTCCGTGCCGCCGATTCGGAAATTATCTGACCGATTTAATGGGCATATGCTGGCCCTAATGATCACCGGATAATCTTCCGAAATTCAAGGCGCCTGCTTATATAAATCATCCTCTAGAAGCTGGATCCTGCCACAGAGGCCCAGTGGGAGGATTCTCTCGCAGGAAACAAGGAAGACAGCCTTCCATCGTGCGAGTCCATGGCGTGGACTTTGTCTTGGCTACGCTACCTGCTAACCACGTGGGCTGCGGAAAATCGTATGACTATCGTACGCCTTGGATACGCCTCCACCAGCTAACAACGTGGGCCGACCTAAATCGTATTCCAATAGATCCTCGTGCATGTTCCGTAATGCTCATCCTGCTTTCTGCGCCCTGTGCGATGTCGTAGCGCACGACTTGCTTAGTTGTCAAACAAATATTGCCTTGCCAATAGAGACTCGTCGCGACGAAGTTCGGTGGCTCGCTCGTTGTTTTAATTTCCTAAAGGAGGACCATTTCGCTTGTGGATGCTCGCCTTCCTGCTGCCCAACATGCAATCGTTGTATCCTCGCTAGGCTGGTTTGCGCAATGCAGAAAGACGGAAAATACAGAAAAATCCACGTTGCGTCCCACGTTAAAAATCATCGTTATGTGCTCATGGCGAAAATTCGACCACAGCATTGGCCATAGGGGGGGAGCAAGCTCTTTTCTGGCTTTATTCACTGTCAGTGATATATGTTCATTGAACGCAAGCTTAGGATCAAAAAGGACCCAAAGATAATTTAAAACAGGAATGGAAAGCTAACTTAGGGCGAAGCCGAGGTTGATATACCCTTGAATTTAAGTGACAGCTTATTTTATTTGATATATATCGGATCTTATATAGTCGGCCGATCCTTATGATGATAATTTGGCAGATCGAAATAGTTTGCCCAAAATGGGACGCATATAAAGTCCCATCCTTCTAACATCAAAAACAACAAAGTAATGGCATTTTCGATCAATCAGTTATATGGCAGCTATAGGATATAGTTGACCGATCCTTATAAAACTTGACAGATCGAATAAGTTTGCCGAAAGTAGAATCCATAGCAGTCCCATCCTTTTAACTTAAAAAACAAGAATGGAAAGCTAACTTCGGGCGGAGCCGAAGTTGATATACCCTTGCAGATATGTGGCAGCTTATATTATTAGATATATATCGGATCTTATATAGTCGGCCGATCCTTATTAAACTCGGCAGATCAAATTAGTTTGCCGAAAGTAGAATCCATACAAAGTCCCAGTCTTCTAACTTAAATAACAACAGAGATATGGCATTTCCGATCAATCAGTTATATGGCAGCTATAGGATATAGTCGGCCGATCCTTATCAGTTTCCAATCAGTTATATTGTAGCTATAGGATATAGTTGACCGATCCCTGCCGTTCCGACTTATATACTGCCTGCAAAGGAAACAAGGATGTGGGCAAAGTTTGAAGTCGATAGCTTTAAAACTGAGAGGCTAGTTTGCGTAGAAACAGACAGACTGACATGCTTATATCGACTCAGGAGGTGATCCTGTTTTGCTGAAATCAGTATATAAAACGTTGGATTGCATGAGGCTCAGACAACCTCGATGCAGGATCGAGAAGGTTGGTTTTAGAAAATGGATGCTTGACCAAACCATGCTGTGAGAAGGATATATGCTTTTGCAAAAATTTTTCAACCACGATATAATAAGTAGGTAGGGAATCGCTGACAACTTAGCAATTCCGCGGTAGTTTTCAGTAACTTCTTTGAAAGCTTTCTTATGAAGCGGAATAATAAACGATGCATTCCACCGCTTGGAAGGGCATGCAAGCTCCAAGGATAAATTAATCAGAATAGTGTCAGGATAGCACAGGATATGCCTAAGCAGTGCCTAAGAATGTATCTTGGAACATTGTCAGGTCCAGCAGAACCTCAAACACATAATGATAATATGGTTGGAAGTGTAGGAAAATAGATGTTGTTTATGTAAAGCAATTGATAGGAATAAGTAGAGTTCAGATCATGTTCGTCCGTAGAGCGTTATGCGGCCACTATCGTCGAATTTGAACTCACAGGCGTAACTTTAGGTCCGGAGTCGTAGTCAAACCCCTATAGAAAGTCTGACTAAAGGTACCTGGCTTGTGCACGGGTCCGCTCGAGATGAACAGTCGCTAGCAGTGATCAGGATGAGGTCGGTATGCTGTAGGGGTAAGCTGAGTTCCGGTTGGCTGTCTGCAGCTGTGGTGGTGGTATCTTGGGTAATAATACCTCCGGCAGTTGAAAGCAACACACGGAGGCTACGTAGCGTATTGGTCCTACTGACGGTCCGTTTCACGGGAGCAACACTCAGAGGTGCTACGTAGAGGTGATTCCTACTTGTAGTCCGTTTCACGGGAGCAACATTCGAAGTAGGTTAGTTTTAAGTACCACACTTGGCACTGAGTAACGAGTGCTCGAGTGTAGAGAGCAGAGTGGATTAACTCTGTATTCGCAACTCTCTTCATTTTGGACCAGGTGATCTCTTATAAGATCATATAATTACATATGTTGTGACTTAACTATGGTTAGTTGGTCAATGTTAATGAAAGTCCGCGCCATAAGGTCAATATTAAAGAAAGTACGTGCTAAGTACTGGTTCTGGGTCTGCTGACTCAGATCGCTTGGTATTGGGTTTCAGTTGAGCTCGCTGATTTTGCTCGCTCCGGTCAGTCGGTCATTCTTACCGCTGATATTGCCCAATTCGGTTTCAGGCCCGATTCCGGTGATTTCCGGGGCGTCTATTGGCTATCAACAACCGCCTACGATCTTTGGAACAACATACGACCCTCATAAATAAGCAACGAGGACAGTACCAAGGCGCGCAATATTTGGAGCAAGCAAATGGTTTACAGCAAGTGCAGAGATATCCAATGTTCGCCATAAAACAATCAGTCCAATTTTAATATCACCTACACAGCTACGAGACCAACACGACCAAATTCGGGATAATTTACAACCCGTCCAGATCATTGCGGGTTGCCATACAACGCTTCAGACAACGATCATAGCTGTCAATGCCCATAGAGATTGTTTTATAGGTTTTAATGAGGACGAATTCAATAAATGCACACCTATAAAAATTGAGCAGCATATTTGTTTCAACAATGTTGCATATTAAAGGTATACAATGTTGACAGTAGGTGCGAATTTCAGTTATTCAATAAAAACACTAGAAGAGAATATAAAATCAATCCTGTGCACTTCGCAACCAAAGACCCAATGGAATTTCAGGCTGTCATCAGGCTTTCATCAACTGTCAACATAAAAGCAAGTGGTATACTAAATTTTCCCACTGGTTGCACAACCCGCGTTGTCAGTATAAGCTTAACTACTTTCAGCACTACCACTGAAATACGAACTTCGTTCAGTCGATTCGGATATATCTCTAAGCCCATAGAGGAACCATCAGAATACGCCGTAAGGGCTACCACCAAATCCACAAGTATGGCCGACACGGACACTTATGCTCCGGATGGCCAAGCTGAAGACCCGGCTCACCATGCCACCACCAATGATAACGATGCGCTTCTGTCGCCCCCGTTGCCCCAGTTCCGGTTCCCCGTACTAAGGTGTGGGAGACCTGCGTGGTGAGACCTGCGAGGTGAGCTCTTTAGCCGCCAGATAGCTGAGATGATGCGGGTCGTGTCTACGGTTCATTGGTTGAGCTCACATTGCCGGTCCGAGCGTATCCTAGGTTCGAGCGTATGCTTGCCATCGCTATGTGGAATTCGACCACAGGGTCCAGGTTAGCATACTCCAGTGTGTGGGGTACAACATGCTCTCGGCGGCCTGCCCGGTCTATAGCGCGTGTGAATTCGAGACACTAACATGTTACGGCTCCTGCACATTATGTGTTTGAAAAGGCCTGCGCTGTAGCCCTGTTGCAGGAACCGTACATCCGCTATGGCGAAGTACCTCTTTTGACCGCAGATATTTTGGTGACCTCTACCTTGGCTCTGGATGTGAATACTGGAATGAGCGATTCCATGTTTGCGAGGCACCGTTAGGTGACCCTCCGGTCTCTGAGAAAGAGATTGCAAAGGGCTAGAAAGGCCAATGCGGAAGGCGTGGTCCAGCATAATACTCGGGTTCTTGAGTACATGCATAGGCATTTGAGGGTGATATTTGAGAACGAAATAAACACGATCCTTAGGATCTTATTTACAAAATTCTGCAGGAGACTGGAAAGGATAGGGCAAGGGGAATTTGTGCCTTACAGGTTGAAGGAAAACCTGGATACTTTGTGGTAGGTTTATTATCCGAATTCTTTACTAGGAAGGATCGACAGCACTCAGTGCCTAGTGCGATGGATTTCGCCGAAAATTGTATGGTAAGTTTGTGAGGGAAATGGCCTTTCCAAGCCCATGGAAATTCACGAGATGAGTTTTTTTGTAAAGTCCCCCCATTTGTGTTAGGGGTCAATGAGGTAGTCAGAAAGGATGTGGCACGTGGTTGCCCACAGGACTCCTGTGGTCTATGCATATGGAACCTCATGATGAATCCCCTGCTGTGGCAGCTCGAGCAGGTATTGAACGTATTTGGACGATTTGCTCATCTTGGTTGAGGGTCAGTCTCGTTTAATGATTGAGGCAAGCGCCGCAGAGTGCTTGCGCATTATTTGCCAGTGCGCAGCTGTGTGGGTGTCAGCTTGGCAATGGACAAGTCTATATCAATTATTATTAGGAAAGGCCGAATGTAAAATACTGGGCCGAATGACTGGTAACGGAACCAGCGAGAAGTTAGTCCTAAGCAAAAGGTTAAAGCAGAAGCAGCAAATGAAGCCGCTAAATATGAACCTAAAGCTCCTTTGATCACAACGAAAAATCTTAACCAGACCGATATCAACAGATACATAAATTATAAATTATCTAACAACTCACTACACCAAAAACAACACACACCAAACTGGTACTAAACTATTACAAATCAAATAAACATCAATGATTTCTCTAAATGGAAAAATAAAATGGAATTGACCAAAATTATTTAAATTTCACTAGTTATTTGAATATTTTGAATTTCATTAGTTTTTAACTTTAAGCAAACAGAATGTAAATAGAATAAAGCAGAACAGATGCATTAGTTAATACCAAATATTTAATATGCAAAAACATTAAATAAACATTAAATAAGCCTATGGACAGAATATCTATTTTCAAGTCCGAAATTGCAACCCAAAAAATTTTAGGTTTTTTTTGGGAGTGTCCCAACATTCTGAAATACTTTGCCATCCGGAAAACCACGTACAAACCAACGGCTTCTGGAAAGCATTCCTTTGCCAAGGGTGTGAAAGGAGTGATGACGTAGTATACAGGACTATCTGGATCAATATCTGTTGACGCATTACCAGCCAGTGAAGAGTGGCGTAAAATTTTTTAAAATGGATGATGAAATGAGAAACGAGTCTGGCAATCAAAATAATGGAGTTGAAGACGGAGAGAAGCTCTGGGTGTAGTTTCACTGTTGGGTGTAGTTTGTAGTTTCGCTCAAAATGTTCAATGGGTAATAGCAGGAAAGAACTGCGCGAAATCCAATCCCAACCACGGTTACCCATTTTCACGGTCAAAGTATTAATGCAGTGCAAGCAGCACCAGCACCACCAATGAGCGCAGCCGGATTTATACTAAGTAATGCAACACAAACAGTTCCAATGTGGAATACGGCTGGATACATGGCAAATGATGTTGCACACACTGCACCACCCAAGGGCGCGGCTGTATGCATATCGTAAAGTGCTGCGTAGAAGGTTCCACCTCAGAATGCCGCTATATGGATGGGAAACGAAATTTGGATTCCAAGGCAACTCAGCAGGATTTGTACCGTCAGTTGCTAGAATAGGTCTTACACCTATCCAATCCCAACACGGTGGGTTCACACCCTAACAGTGCAGCATTTAATACTGGTGGAATAGGCGGTCACATGCCGAATACTCAGTTCGTACATGTAGGGTCATGTACCACAATGTTGACGCCGGCCCAAGTAGCGGCGCGACAAGTCATATCGCGAGAATTACCTATATTTACTGGTAAGTCGGAAGAGTGGCTGCTTTTTATAAGTAACTACAAACAATCGACGGAAAGATGTGGATTTAGCAACGAAGAAAATCTTATCAGACTCCAAAAGTGCCTCAGAGGAGCTGCTCTTGAAGCGGTACGAGGAAAACTCATGGTTCCAGCCATGGTACCATATGCGATCGGTACTCTAAGAATATTTTTTTATGGCCAGTCAGAAATCGTACATGCTAGCCTACAACGTTAGCTGAAAGATGAGCAGATGAGCCAGCAATCAAACCGAACAACCTGGAGTCTAGAATACGCCTAGCACTCGCTGTGCAGAATTATTGTGTCACAATTTTTTCAGTGGGGCTACAGGAGTACCTAAACGACTCTACCCTATTGAGTGAATTGGTTGCTAAGCTGTCCAGTGATCTAAAGCTGGATTGGGGCAGACATCGTTTAGCAGCAGGTTGGGGCAATCTAGTTGCCTTCGACAACTGGCTCTTTGGCGTAGCAATGTGCGCTAAAATGGTTACGCCGTATGATCACCAAACAACGGAAAAGGATAAAGGAGGCAGACATATTAAGGAGCGCTTGCTAGTGCACAATGTAGCGGAAGGTTTAAACAAGGACGAGCAGAAAATTGAAGATCCCCAAAAATCATTGTGCCCAGTATGTGACGGCGAGCACGATCTGACTGAATCTGAAGGATTTTTGAGTATGACAATTAGGACTAGACTAGAGTCATTAAGGCTAAATGTTTCTGCTGTTTTGGAAACCATACTGCTCGAAACTGCAGAGTGAAGAAGCCGTGCAATTTTGATGGGTGTAAATTAATGCATAATTGCTTCTGCACTCGGAACGAGTGCGGTCCTACGATAAAGGTCGACGTCGGTTCGGAGGAACTCAAAAAAGAAGAAACAATATATGTATACCATATAAAGATTTGCGATCTGGACCATATAAAGATTTGCATACCGCTAGAGGTACGAGAATCTGAAAATGATAAACTTTTTGCTGTGCGATGCAAACTGGGATGGTCTGTTTATGGGCGGTATGGACTGGACGAGATCATTCCTTCGCGGGTGCAGCATATTTGTTAGTGTACAGGTGGTACTCGAACCCTTGATGAAGCGGTAAAGTCGTATTTTTCGTTGGACTCTATCGGCGTAAGCGTTGCTGTAAAACCACTGAGATCCAAGGAAGACGAGCGGTCGCTGAAAATTATGAACGACACTACAAAATACATTGCCAATGAACGTCGTTGGGAGACCGGGCTGTTTGAGATTCGGTCTGTATGAGAATGGAAACTTGCCTGACTCTTACCCTATGGCTCTTAAACGTCTTAAGTGTCTCAAAGCAAAGAGGATCAAGGACCTAGATCTAAAAAATATCTTGATCGACACCATGCAAAAATACGTCGAAAAGGGTTACATTCGAAAACTACAAAAGGGTGAGTTAGTCACTAGCCGATGTTCTTGGTACATTCCTGTATTCGTAGGGACCAACCCCAACAAGAAAAAGAAACGTCTAGATTGGGATGCGGCTGCACAAGTGAATAGACTATCGCTGAATGATACCCTCATGAAAGGACCGGATTTAACAGGAGATATTCGAGAGATGTTTCACCAAATGAAAGTTCGTGCCTCCGACCAGTCCGTACAGAAGTTCTTATGGCGAAATGGAGAGATCGATCGCCCTCCGGATATTTTTGTAATGCAAGTAATGACCTTTGGCGCTTCCTGTTTCCCATCCCTGGCCAATTTTATACTGAAGAAAAATGCAGAGCAATTCGGTGACAATTGTCCAGATGCTATAAGGAATATTTTTCAGAATACGTTTGTCGACGATTGGCTGGAATCGGTGGATACTGACGATGAAATGATTCAACTAGCTAACAATGTCAAGTTGATCCACGTGAAAGACGGATTCGAAATGAGAAATTGGTTGGAATTGGAATTAGAGGTATTTTATCCAAACATTAGCCAAAAGTAGTTTGGCTTGGGAGAAATTTGCGCAAATGTAAAACACTTTCGATTCACTTAATGGGAGAAGGTGGGGACATTGGTGTCACCATACAATATATTTGTTTATATACACAGATTCTGCTTCAAAATATGTGTCGATTGGTACCTCAACCATCCCAATCCGAAGTTATTATTAAAAGTTATTCAGGAAACGATTTTAAAAGAATTTCCCAAATGAAAAAGTTTTTCAAGTTTTACATCGAAAAAATGTCTTATTTTTATACCCTTGCAGAGGGTATAATAATTTTGGTCAAAAGTATGCAACGCAGTGAAGGAGACATCTCCGACCCTATAAAGTGTATATATTTTAGATAAGGATCACCCTTGAGTCGATAGAAGCATGTCCGTCTGTCTGTCTGTTTGTCTGGAAAAAACTTTTGTAAAACTTGATTTGTTATTAATGGTTATGTCATTTGATATATAGTTCTTCCGAAAGAAGAACAGAACGTTTACAATAAGCCATAAATCAGATTTCCGGCTGACTACGATTTAATTATTACAATGTTTACTATTAATTTTATAAATATAAAACACTACTTAAGTGAACTTACTTCGAATATACTTGGCACGAAGAGGTACTTCAATGTTCAGAAGTTTTTCAACTGCCAATGAGTAACACTGTTCATTGCACATCATTGATACGTAGTCTAATCGATCAAAATAAGGTAACGCTTGTGTGTACGTTTTATACTCTATGAGTTTCTCCGTTCCTCGATGAAGCAGCCCGATGTGAGGATCAGCACGCATTACAGTCTACAAAAATGACATGTGAAATATGTTTAAAAAGTGTCGAATAATCACAACCTCTCCATCCAACTCCAGTACAAGTCGAAGAACTCCATGTGCCGCAGGGTGCTGCGGACCAAAGTTTAGAGTCAGGTTTCGAACAGACTTCTCGACAGGAATAACTTTACCTGATAAAAAAATAATCGTATATATGTTAAACAAGAAATTAAAGATAACTTCAGGTGCCTAAACGCAGTTCAATGGCGGTTTTTTTGTCAGATATAACATATCCGAATCGAACCCGATCCGAAAATTGGAATATCAAAACAATTCTGTAATCGATCCGCACAAACACAAAGGTTATGGAATTTCAGATTGTTCAATTATGTAGCAACTATAGGATATACTCCAGCCGATTCTTATAAAAGTTGCAGATCAAATTAATGATCTTTTCAAATTAACAAAAAAAAGTTATAGTCTTCCTATTAATCAGGTATATGCCAGTTAGAGGATAAAGTCGACCAACCCTAGTCTTATTTGCGTAAAAACGGACAGAGTTTATCCTGATCAATTATATATGTATATACTTTAAAGGATTGGAGTTGTCTCCATTTTAACAAAATTTTGATACCCATAACAAGGGTAAAAAAAACTACATTAAATACGTACTGTTCCATGGAGGTACTTTCCAAAGTGAAGTAATATCATCCGGGTACATTACCGGTCCACTAAACTGTTGCATAAATTCTGGATCAGGATACCATTTTGAAGCTTCACGTAGAGTTTGCTGAAAACTAAAGTACAAAAGCAATATTACAACTGCAAAATACACTATTGAACAGAAAGATTTTTTCGCTTATGTAAGGGGTGATTATTTACTTGGGTATGCCATATCTTGCTGACGCAGTTGGAAAACGTCGTTTTAATTGGGTTAATACAGGACTAACGGAACGTCGTGCAATGCTCGCAAACCCCATTTCTTTATAATCCTACTGCCTTCGACTAAATATATAATTTTTTTGCCCTTATTAACATGTCCGCCAAACTAGCGTCGCCTAGTTAGCGTCGAAGTGGTACGGTGGAATTGGAACACCGCAACAAACTTTTTTTTTTTCAATTTTTTCACTGTTTAGCCACTAATATGAATAAAATAAAGTCTAGAACTGTTGAGAATTTAATAATTTTTTTCAGTATTTTTTCTTACTTTTGGCGGGATAAACCAGCTTATAGGATCAAAATATTGAGAATTATACCTGGAAATTTCACAAAAATCTCTCGCTACGTTTTGGAGAAAATCGCATAAAAGTGGGCCAATCTCGTTCAGTCCATACAAAAATTACCCCAAAAAATTGTTTTTCATATTGTGAAGTTCTAAGAGGAAGTTCTTTATAGTATATCTGGATCAAAAATCATTCATATCGCTCCCTAAAATTTTCGGAAATTGCTTTACAGTTTCCCATTGATTTTAATTGATGAGAGCAATGCCAGCTCGTAAACCGAAACCAGTCCACGAACAAGGTTCACAAGATCTACTAGTTCCAAATTAAGGGACCGCCTCTGCTGGGCTTGAATACGATTATTGGGTTCTTTACAGAGGATAACCCATTATGCAAGGTATACCGTTGCAAAGCTTATTTTTCATAGAATTTGATAGGACTGTTTGTATTAAAATGGCTCGATACGATTTAACGCAGTTAGTCTTTAAAAATTTCAGAACAGGTTTTACCAACACCGGAACTTATCAGCATCACATATTTTGACGCTGCTCAACACAAATTGCGCCAATATTTAATTTGAATTGCCCTTTTTGCTTTCTTTCTCGAGGATGCCCCATTTCGGTATACCTTTTTAAAGCTTATTTTTTTCTGAATCGAATGAAATTATTTGTATCAAAATCGCTTCCTACAATTCGATGGAATCAAGTCTAGAAATTTTCTGAACCCAATTACTGACGGACCAATACTGTGTTCTTAACAGCATCACATTTTTTGACAATGACTAACACGGCTGCCGCCGTGTTTCGATCGAAATTGAAATCCCCATTATCTCCCCTTATAGAGGATGCCCCATTTTGCACGTTGTACCACGAGAAAGCTAATTTTTTGCTTAATCGATTGCCGGCCACTCCATTAAAATTAGGTAGCGCCCTGGAATTCCATTAGGGAGCGCCCTACAATTCGATGGAATCAAGTCTTGAAATTTGTACATGCTTAACAGGCGCTTAACAGCACAATGTTAAAGCTCACGTGTGTTGGCCTATTTCTAACACTGAATGGGCGCCATTCCCCATTTTTCTTTTGAAACAAGATGGATAGAAAGCCTTTGTACATTAATAATTGTGTATGTACATATTTTTTTTAAATATAATTTACAATTTTTATTTTTATTATTAATTCTAATTTTTATTATTAATATATCATTATTGTTCGTCCGTAGAGCTGAATGGTCGCTTGCGGTGATCAGGATGAGGTCGCTATGTTGTAGCGATGAGCTGCGGTCCGGTTGGCTGTCTGCAGCTGTGGTGGTATGTTGGATAATAATCCCTCCGGCAGTTGAAAGCAACACACGGAGGTTACGTAGCGTATTGGTCCAACTGACGGTCCGTTTCACGGAAGCAACACTCAGAGGCGCTACGTATAGGTGAGAAGATCTCCGGCGGTCCTTGGGTCTGGAGCAACACACGGAGGCTACGTAACGTATTGGTCCTACTGACGGTCCGTTTCACGGGAGCAACACTCAAAGGCGCTACTTGAGGTGATCTTTTATAAGATCAGATAATTACATATTTGGGGACTTAACTATGGATAGTTAGTCAATGTTAATGAAAGTCCGCGCCGTAAGGTCAATGTTAAAGAAAGTACGTTCTAGGAAAGAAGGGAAGTACGGATCTCATTCGGTTGTTGAAACATTGAGGGTGTTGGGGGCGGTGATTGTTCTGAGCACCGTATCATGTAGGCTGAGTAACTGCTCTGTTGACCCATTTGTCTTGGGGTGTGCAAATAAAGTTGCAAGTGTAGACTTGACTATAATTCTTCCATTTTGATATCGTATTATTAACCGCTGCCAGGTATCCTTGTAGTTGGGATGCCCCCCAAGTGTTGAGGAGATTAGGTTCTTGGATTCTCCGGTTACATGGTTTTCTAAGTGCCGGAATTTTACAGTCTCGCTATAATCTTGACTGTCGACTAGTTCTGTGAACATGTCATGGAACCGGGGCCATTGCAGTTTTTGAAATGGTACTGCCGTTGATGGTAATTCTTCGCTTAGAAATGAAAAATATTCCGCTCGCACGACCTGGAATCGATCGCCCCTATGTCCATCTGTAGTAATTTTTGGATCCAAATCAATAAGGTCATGATGGCCGTCCACAATATCCTTCCATAACTCTTCCATGTGTTGCCTGGTGTAAAAAGATACTTCCTTTCCTTCAATGAGATTACATAGGAAGTCCTCGAGATCGTAAAGGCGTCCTTCATGCCTTCTTTGTAATGATGGGACTTGAGGGTCTTCAGTACTTCCTGATCCGCTCTCCCTCGGATATACTTTTGGCTCCAGGTTTTCGCCGGTTTTTCGGGGACGCTGTGACGGGCCTGACCTTGGCGGTATTCCGTCTGAAAATATGGCTTCATATTTTCTGACAAGGTCTGTGAGTGCCTTGGCCTTTGAAAAATATTCATTGTCTGAACTCGGTGCCAGCTCATGCTGCTTGGCATCGTTTTTTTTTAATTGGGTCCACACATGGGTGAGCTGTTTTAGTCGCTCATCGAAGTACCCTTCTTTGAGTCGTCGCTCGGCTGAATCCTTTGTAAAGTTTCTTATAAGCCTATGAAGCCTATGTTTCTATAAGCCTCAATTTGCTCATCAATGAGCATCTGATTACTGGGTCTGATTCGGAGCCCATGGTTGAGTCTGTTTTTTTTTTGTTTTTAGGTTGAATTGCCTTGCGGAATGCATTTAGGTTGTGATCCAATAGAAAAATTACCTGTACAAGGGTCTGCTCGGGCTGAACAGCCGCTTGCGGTGATCAGGATGAGGTCGCTATGTTGTAGCGATGAGCTGCGGTCCGGTTGGCTGCCTGCAGCTGTGGTGGTGGTATGTTGGATAATAATCCCTCCGACAGTTGAAAGCAACACACGGAGACTACGTAGCGTATTGGTCCTACTGACGGTCCGTTTCACGGAAGCAACACTCAGAGGTACTACGTAGGGGTGAGAGGATCTCCGGTGGTCCTTGGGTCTGGAGCAACACACGGGGGCTACGTAACGTATTGGTCCTACAGACGGTCCGTTTTACGGGAGCAACACTCAAAGGCGCTACGTATAGGTGAGAAGATCTCCGGCGGTCTTTGGGTCTGGAGCAACACACGGAGGCTACGTAACTTATTGGTCCTACTGACGGTCCGTTTCACGGGAGCAACACACAGAGGCGCTACTTGAGGTGATCTTTTATAAGATCAGATAATTACATATTTGGGGACTTAACTATGGATAGTTAGTCAATGTTAATGAAAGTCCGCGCCGTAAGGTCAATGTTAAAGAAAGTACGTTCTAGGAAAGAAGGGAAGTACGGATCTCATTCGGTTGTTGAAACATTGAGGGTGTTGGGGGCGGTGATTGCTTTGAGCACCGTATCATGTAGGCTGCGTAACTGCTCCGTGGACCCATTTGTCTTGGGGTGAGCAAATAAAGTTTCAAGTGTAGACTTGACTATAATTCTTTAATTTTGATATCGTATTTTTAACCGCTGCCAGGTATCCTTGTAGTTGGGATGCCCCCAAGTGTTGAGGAGATTAGGTTCTTGGCTTCTCCGGTTACATGGTTTTCTAAGTGCCGGAATTTTACAGTCTCGCTATAATCTTGACTGTCGACTAGTTCTGTGAACATGTCGTGGAACCGGGGCCATTGCAGATAGTCTCCGTCAAATTTTGGAATATCTACTGGTGGCATCACGATCGTCGGTGTGGCAGTGGGTTTTTGAGATGGTACTGCCTTTGATGCTGATTCTTCGCTTAGAAATGAATAATATTCCGCTCGCACGACCTGGAATCGGTCGCCCCTATGTCCATCTGTAGTAATTTTTGGATCCAAATCAATAAGGTCATGATGGCCGTCCACAATATCCTTCCATAACTCTTCCATGTGTTTCCTGGTGTAAAAAGATACTTCCTTTCCTTCAATGAGATTACATAGGAAGTCCTCGAGATCGTAAAGGCGTCCTTCATGCCTTCTTTGTAATGATGGGACTTGAGGGTCTTCAGTACTTCCTGATCCGCTCTCCCTCGGATATACTTTTGGCTCCAGGTTTTCGCCGGTTTTTCGGGGACGCTGTGACGGGCCTGACCCTGGCGGTATTCCATCTGAAAATATGGCTTCATATTTTCTGACAAGATCTGTGAGTGCCTTGGCCTTTGAAAAATATTTATTGTCTGGACTTAGGCCAGCTCATGCAGCTTGGCATAGTTTTTTTTTGAATTGGGTCCACACGTGGGTGAGCTGTTTTAGTCGCTCATCGAAGTGCCCTTCATGAGTCGTCGCTCTGCTGAATCCTTTGTAAAGTTTCTTATAAGCCTTTGAATAGCTGTATTACTTTCAATTTGCTCATCAATGATTATTTGTATTACTGGGTCTGATTCGGAGCCCATGGTTGAGTCTGTTTTTTTTTGTTTTTAGGGTTGTGATCCAATAGAAAAAGGATCACGTCGGGGTCACCAAATGTTCGTCCGTAGAGCGTTTGCGGCCACTATCGTCGAACTTGAACTCACGGGCGTAACGATAGGTCCCGGAGTCGTAATCAAAACCTAATAGACAGCTGAAGAGTCGCTTGCGGTGATCAGGATGAGGTCGCTATGTTGTAGCGATGAGCTGAAGTCCGGTTGGCTGTCTGCAGCTGTGGTGGTGGTATGTTGGATAATAATCCCTCCGGCTGTTGAACGCAACACACGGTCCGTTTCACGGAAGCAACACTCAGAGGTACTACGTAGGGGTGAAAGGATCTCCGGTGGTCCTTGGGTCTGGAGCAACACACGGAGGCTACGTAACGTATTGGTCCTACTGACGGTCCGTTTCACGGGAGCAACACTCAGAGGCGCTACGTATAGGTGAGAGGATCTCCGGCGGTCCTTGGGTCTGGAGTAATAAACGGAGGCTTCGTAACTTATTGGTCCTACTGACGGTCCGTTTCACGGGAACAACACTCAGAGGCGTTACTTGGGGTGATCTTTTATAAGATCAGATAATTACATATTTGGGGTCTTAACTATGGATAGTTAGTCAGTGTTAATGAAAGTCCGCGCCGTAAGGTCAGTGTTAAAGAAAGTACGTTCTAGGAAAGAAAGGAAGTTCGGATCTCATTCGGTTGTTGAAACATTGAGGGTGTTGGGGGCGGTGATTGCTTTGAGCACCGTATCATGTAGGCTGCGTAACTGCTCCGTGGACCCATTTGTCTTGGGGTGAGCAAATAAAGTTTCAAGTGTAGACTTGACTATAATTCATTAATTTTGATATCGTATTTTTAACCGCTGCCAGGTATCCTTGTAGTTGGGATGCCCCCAAGTGTTGAGGAGATTAGGTTCTTGGCTTCTCCGGTTACATGGTTTTCTAAGTGCCGGAATTTTACAGTCTCGCTATAATCTTGACTGTCGACTAGTTCTGTGAACATGTCGTGGAACCGGGGCCATTGCAGATAGTCTCCGTCAAATTTTGGAATATCTACTGGTGGAACACCTGGAATCGGTCGCCCCTATGTCCATCTGTAGTAATTTTTGGATCCAAATCAATAAGGTCATGATGGCCGTCCACAATATCCTTCCATAACTCTTCCATGTGTTGCCTGGTGTAAAAAGATACTTCCTTTCCTTCAATGAGATTACATAGGAAGTCCTCGAGATCGTAAAGGCGTCCTTCATGCCTTCTTTGTAATGATGGGACTTGAGGGTCTTCAGTACTTCCTGATCCGCTTTCCCTCGGATGTACTTTTGGCTCCAAGTTTTCGCCGGATTTTCGGGGACGCTGTGACGGGCCTGACCCTAACGCTTATCCTTCTGAAAATATGGCTTAATATTTTCTGACAAGGTCTGTGAGTGGCTTAGCCTTTGAAAATTATTCATTGTCTGAACTCGGTGCCAGCTCATGCAGCTTGGCATCGTTTTTTTTGAATTGGTTCCACACGTGAGTGAGCTGTTTTAGTCGCTCATCGAAGTACCCTTCTTTGAGTCGTCGCTCGGCTGAATCCTTTGTAAAGTTTCTTATAAGCCTATGAATAGCTGTATTACTTTCAATTTGCTCATCAATGAGCATCTGTATTACAGGGTCTGATTCGGAGCCCATGGTTGAGTCTGTTTTATTTTTTTTTTAGGTTGAATTGCCTTGCGGAATGCGCTTAGGTTGTGATCCAATAGAAAAAGGATCACGTCGGGGTCACCAAATGTTCGTCCGTAGAGCGTTTGCGGCCACTATCGTCGAACTTGAACTCACGGGCGTAACGATAGGTCCCGGAGTCGTAATCTAAACCTAATAGAAAGTCTGACTGAATTACCTGTACAAGGGTCTGATCGGACTGAACAGTCGCTTGCGGTGATCAGGATGAGGTCGCTATGTTGTAGCTATGAGGTGAAGTCCGGTTTGCTGTCTGCAGCTGTGGTGCTGGTATGTTGGATAATAATCCCTCCGGCAGTTGAACGCAACACACGGAGGCTACGTAGCATATTTGTCCTAGTGACGGTCCGTTTCACGGGGCAACACTCAGAGGCGCTACGTAGGAGTGATTCCTACTTGTGGTCCGTTTCACGGGAGCAACATTCGAAGTAGGTTCAAAGTTTTAAGTACCGCACTTGGCATTGAGTAACGAGACGATTAACTCTGGTTTCGCTACTCACATTATTTTGGATGAGGTGATCTTTTATAAGATCAGATAATTACATAAGTGGGGGCTTAACTGTGGATAGTTAGTCAGTGTTAATGAAAGTCAGCGCCGTAAGGTCAATGTTAAAGAAAGTACGTGCTAAGTATGTGAAGATCACTTGGTATTGGGTTTCAGCTGAGCTCGCTGATTTTTCTCGTTCCGGTCAGTCGGTCATTCTTACCGCTGATATTTCTGAATTCGGTTTCTGGCCCCGATTCCGGTGATTTCTGGGGCCATGTATTGGGGCTGGGTTCTTAGGTCTTGGCACTAGGGGCCAACAATTTTATTTGCTTACATTTCAGAAGGACATATTTATGACTATATTTATACACGTCGTGGTCGGGCTCCGGGAGCCGTAACTGGTGCGGCCCGGGGAGCCGGAAGAGGACCGGCCCCAGGAATTCGCCGCCTTAATGGCGGAAGACGTCGGCCATTATAGCGTGTTTTGTATTATTATTATTAATAATAAAATTAAATAAAAATATAAATGTATATGGTTTTTTTTTATTTGGAGGTCCCGGACAGCGCCGACGCTGCGTCGGCGTCCTGGACAGCGTTACCCAGATTAGCGCCGCCCTGGACAGCGTTGCCCCGATTAGCGCCGATGGGCGCTGGTAAATTCTCTTTTATTGTTTTAGCAATTTAAGATTTAGAATCAGGCACCTTGTGCAAAGGTGGATCGAAGGATAGAACGTATCGTCACATTCAGCAACTTGTGACGGATTTCGGATCTGAGATTCCTCCTTACCATCTCCACAAGCGTGGCTTCGCTCAATGGGATACCTAGACCGTCCATCAACTGCTCTATCGCTTCATAGAATGTATCGAAATCTTCTCTATCCCGCTGTTTCCGATCTCTTATCGCTGAAAGGGAAAAATATATTGGGGGCTCTTGCCACACCCATGTACAATAACAATCAATTTATTTGTGGCAATAGGAACACTAGAACGACAAAAAAAAACTCCGGTCACTATCTCCACTGATCCGACCCGTGCCTTCCCTAGGCCACCATATAGACAGACGCCTCTTCTCCCTTCAATGACGGAGCGCTCCTTGAAAGCGCCGCGAGCACTCCGCTCCTGCTTCTTGCTCAGCGGCGTGAATGATCCAGTCTTTTTAGCACTTCTCACTGATTCCTACTTGGGGCGGAGCATCCCTTGAAAGCGACGCGAATGCTCCGACGCCCTTGTCGCTTCAACGACATAGCGCCCCTTGAAAGCGCCGCGAACGCTCCGTTCCTGTCGAGATCGCTCCTTGCCGAGCTCGTATCCGACTGTCGATCCCTCGCGGCCAGGCCTCAAAGCCAGCCGCGTGGCGATATAATACTCCTGCCACCACCGGTCCTCTAAGCGTGCCGCACAAGTCTCGATCCACTGCTAGCGACACTCCCTTGACTCCTTCGTCGAGATCCATGACCTAACCTACCAACTCACCTCGCCCGCGCGATCCGCGACCTGCGTCACTTTTGGCCGAAATGCAAAAGAAAGCTGCTTACACCCGGTTTTCTAATCTCCGCTTTAAGCCTATTGCCAGATCGCCAAAACCCGCCATCATATTGCGAAATAGGGTCCTACTATGTAATGGGGCTGCCACGTAGACAACTTCACCCCCGCCCCCGGGTTGCCACCCCGGTCGACCTATCGCCGACGTTACAAAATTCATCTTCTTCCAAATTCCATTCGACTTTTGAAAAATTAGTTTTTTCTTGAAAGTACACATTATTAATTTGCACTCACTTATTACTATACACTTGCAGAGGGTATTATAATTTTGGTCAAAAGTTTGCAACGCAGTGAAGGAGACATCTCCGACCCTATAAAGTATATATATTCTTGATCAGGATCACCTCCTGAGTCGATATAAGCATGTCCGTCTGTCCGTCGGTCCGTCTGTCCGTCTGTCTGTCTGTTTCTACGCAAACTAGTCTCTCAGTTTAAAAGCTATCGACTTCAAACTTTGTACACATCCTTCTTTCTTTTGCAGGCAGTATATAAGTCGGATCGGTCAACTATATCCTATAGCTGCCATATAACTGATTGATCGGAAATGCCATAACTTTTAAAGTTAGAAGGATGGGACTTGCTCCTCTTTTGGCAGACTTATTCGATCTGCCAAATTTTATAAGGATCGGCCGACTGTATCCTATAGCTGCCATATAACGAATTGATCGGAAATGCCCTATCTCTGTTATTTTTTAAGTTAGAAGACTGGGACTTTGTATGGATTCTACTTTCGGCAAACTAATTTGATCTGCCGAGTTTTATAAGGATCGGCCGACTATATAAGATCCGATATATATCTAATAATATAAGCTGCCACATATCTGCAAGGGTATATCAACTTCGGCTTCGCCCGAAGTTTGCTTTCCATTCTTGTTTTTAATCTTATTCTTCTTCAAAATGTATCAATTTATTTGTTGGCGGAAACAAAAATAAAGCTATTTTATGCCATATTCCTATACTTGGCTCGATTACACTTAAAATGTGAGAGTAAAGTGAAATCTTTAGAGTTTACCCCATCTTTTGGTCGTTGGTTCCGCTTAAACAAGATTTTTTTAATTTATTTATATTTGGAATAATTAGATGTATTGTTGCATATTTACTTCCTTCTAGTTTATTGAAAATGTTCTCAAAAATTTCTAAAACTTGAACGATTGATGTTAGTTTACCAATGTAAAGACCTTCTAGCCTCTCTATTTGATTTTTTTTCTATTAAAATATTTCTAATATCGATCCAATTACTTTCTATTGATTTTAACAAATAGAAGACAGTGTCCCAACGAGTTGGACAAAAACTCTTCAATGTGAATCCTAAAAGAAAATTGTTTCCCGACTTTTTAAACAATTTTACTAATTTGATACTCGTTGTCAAAATTTCGCTCATATCAGGATATGTCCATTATAGCTTTTTTTGTGGATTTTGTGGTTGGATGCGGAATCAAAAGTGGCTCCGACCTTTAAGATAAATACGACAAATTTCTTTAAACCAGAATCTTCCACGATTTTTAATGAGTATTCATGTGCCGTAACTGTGTACACCGCTGGAAGTGCGACTATACTCTCCACGTGAGGGCGGCTGGAAACCGGTCCCGGTAAGGTCACGTGTCTGCCGAGGGCGCTGGCGAATCGTAGTCAGGCAAGGAGAAGAACGCTCCCTTCCTCAAATTACCCCTTCCCGCCTACTCGTGGGTCCAAATATGAATCTGTACTACAATAAAAACAAAAATAGTGGAGAACGGAACTCCCTAAGAAAGTCCGAAAATGGGATCATGGATCCGTCAATCTCCAAGGCAGATAGAGGCCAAAGAGATGCTGGGATGGCGAAGCTCCCCACTGAGGGACAACGTCCGAAGGCGAGCTACGCCGGTGTAGGGGGGGATGCCAAGACACCAATCCCCAAAACGGAGCCCACTATGGGTCCACCGATCGGCGTGGGGGGCAAGATCCCAGCATCGAGCTCCTCTCACAGCGGCGGTATCCCTAAGGATAGCCCCGGTCCGGCGGCTGCTGACTCCTTGCAGCGGAAGGGCTTCTATAAGGATAGGAGGAGAGCGGCCTTCAGTTTGATGAGGGCGGACCCATTGGCGGAATCCAACCCCGACCAGGCTGAGATTATCAAGAGAGCGCACAAAGTGTGAAGAGGCAGAGGTCGACTGACGGTGGAGCGCCCATAGCGAAGAAGAAAGAGGTGCAGACACAGCTGAGCAAAAGATCCTTCGCTGAAATAACGAAGGTTAGGACCATCATTGGGGTCGTTGACAACGGCTCCAAAGATGGCCTGATCCCCAAGGAGCTTTGGCGGAGGGTGGTGAATGAGTTGCATGGGCGCTTCATGGAAGAGATGCTCAAAAGCGGAGGACCTCCACCGGACTGCGAAGACGCAGGATAGTATCAAGGTGATAGCGTGCCAAGATGCGAGGCCTGTAAGCCTCTACAAGCGCATAATTGCGTTGCTTGGAGAGGTTTACCCAGGGGCCAGTTTGGAGGCGGTAGCCTGGAACAAGATCCCCAGCAAACTGAGGGTCCACGTATGGCTGACAGAGAAACCGGCGGACCCTGCAACTTTACTGGCCATGCTGAAAATGTGCAATCCCACACTCCCTATGCCGGACTGGAGAGTCGCCAAGGTGGAGGAAGCAGTGGGACTAAGAAGGCAGGTTGTCCTCACATTAATTGAGGAAACTGCAAGGATCCTGGAGGGTGCTGGTAGCCGTATTAAGTAAGGGTTCGAGCACGTGGCAGTGAGGATCTACAAGACAGGAGGCATCGACTTGGAGATAGACGCACAGGAGCCAGACTTGAAGGAACCGACCGAAGAGGTTCCCAGAAGGAATGTCGGATGTGGAGGAGGACATTCTGGAAGGGTAGACCTCGGAGGAGAGTGACTTGGCAAGGGCTCTTGGAGGGGTCAGTATAGAGGAGGACTCACTGCTAGGCTCCGATACCGAGGTTCTTGACATTACAATATTCTCGCACTCCCTGCCTGATGCAATCACCAGCTGGAGAGTCCTAGATAAACACTCCTTTTCAGACCACCGCTACATTGAGATAGCGGTAAATTTCGAAAACTTCACTAAGCAAGCAATACGCTATACTAGAAAGGCAAACTGGGAGCTCTATAAAAAGATCCTTAGGGGAACCACCTTCAGAGATTATCATGGTAGATAAGCTTACTGCGGCAAGCGCCAAGGCATACCATAGGGCCTGCCCCAAAAGAAGAATAGGTGGCAGCAGATCGAAGAAGCCTCCATGGTAGACCTTATCGTTAGCTCCTTTCAAGAAAAATGCACGTAGGGCCTTTAACCACGCGTTCCGCACCAACACGGACGAGGAGTGTGAGGCCTATAAAGCTGAACTCAGGTGGTAACAAGGAATTGCGAAAGGCAAAAAGGGTTGCCTGGACCAGTTTTTGCACCAGCATCCAGGAGACATCAGAGGCCGCCCGTCTAAGAAAGATTCTCTCTACTACAGCCTCCAACGTAGGTTATATTAAAGATACGGATGGGCGGTGGACAACTTCAAGCCAGGAATCCCTGGAGACCCTTATCAACGCACATTTCCCGGGTTGCTCAGTGGAAGGAACAACCCAGGTGATTCGCAGCCAGGGCTCCCTCAACTACATCCTTAGTGATAGGAATCTTAAATGAGCAATAGACAGTTTTAAACCCTTCAAATCTCCGCGCCCGGACGGCGTTCTACAGGCTCAGCTATCTAGGGCCGGTATTAAGGCAATTGAAGATCTTCAGCATAGTCTTCACTACTGGTATGGTACCAGAGGCGTGGCTGTGCACGAAGGTTGTATTCATACCCAAGGCGGGCAAACCATCCCACTGCACCCCTAAGGACTTCAGACCTATAAGTCTCTCATCATTCCTCCTTAAGACTATGGAAAGACTCCTCAATATCCATCTCCAACTAACCATTAACTAGGTGACATCCCATGCTCTCAGCATACCTATAAGAGGGGCCGATCGAGAGACAGCCCTGCACGAAATCACTATGATCGCCGAGCGAGCTATTAACCTTAAGGAATATGTACTTGTTGCATTTCTGGACATAGAAGGGGCCTTCAACAACATCCTGCCATGCTCAATAATCGACGCACTGACGGGACTTGGAATAGACGACCGATCAGTTCACCTAATACGGCAGATCCTGGTCAACAGAAGTGTCGAAGCGATTCTTCTGTCGCGGAGGTTTGTCTATTCGGAAGTTTGTCTATTCTAAGAGGGGCACCCCGCAAGGAGGTGTACTCTCACCACTACTCTGGAACGTTGCGGTTAACAACCTACTGCGATCACTTCATACCAGAGGGGGGTACGGATTACTGAGTGCCCGTCGACCAACCCACCACTAATTACAAAATCATCATCCCTTCGAGGGAGGAATGGGATGCCCGGACACCGGGACCAGAGGGCTCCCTTCATATCTACACAGATGGATCAAAACTTAACGGCCAGGTGGGAGGCGGTTTCTTTTGTGAGCATCTGTGCCTTAAGGAGCCCTTCAGACTCCCCGACCACTGCAGTGTTTTTCAGGCTGAAGTAATAGCCCAGCACTTAGGGGCAATCGGGGTACAATATGTATCTTCTTGGATAGTCAGGCAGCGCTCAAGGCACTTGACGGATTCTCGTCCAACTCCAGGACAGTCAATGACTGTCGCAGATCTCTCAATGAGATGGCTGAACAGCATGACATCTACCTCATATGGGTTCCTAGTCATAGGGATCACGAGGGAAACTGCGCCGCAGATGAACTAGCTAGGGCAGGGACTACCAACCCTCTCCTTCCGGAGAAAGATCTTGTATGCAGTCCCTTGGCTACTTGCAGGCTAAAGTGCAGGGAGTTTTTCGACCTGGCAGCCAATAGGAAATGGAGCAATCTCCAGACCTGTAGAACCTCACGTCTGATCTGGCCGACACGCTCTCTGAAAATATCGGCGAGACTTACCCTTCTCAGCAGTCCAGCGGTTAGGGCTATTACTGGGCACTGGCTGATACAACTGGCTGATGGGGGAGGTATTCTATGTTCCCCCAGCATCGCCGTCCTAACCTAACCTAACCTAAATGATCTACAGTTCTTAATCGCCCATTCTGTCATTACTGCAACACCCTACTGCTTTATTTCAGGATTCACTTCTACAAGTGCTGTGTTTTGATCCTTGTTTGAATTAATAGTGTAGCATTTATGTTTCACTATATTTGAAGTGCTGCCTCCAAATTTCATGACCGGGTAGCACATTTTGCATGCGACAAAGCCGACTATGTCCCCTCCCTTTATGTCCTTGATGTTTGCAAAAAACTCTCAGACATTGCTACGCCCTCTTTTTTCGACTAATTTATAGTCTCCATTTAAAATTATTTCTTTTATATCATTAGAGCCAATTAAAACCTATATAATCATAAATAATGAAAATAATAAAAAAATTTTATAAATACGTACGTACACACATATAAGAAAAAATTTATGGTACATAGATTCTCGCTTTGTCTCATATTTTACTTAAATAAATTAAATTAATCAATAATGATGTCCCACTACAACAATTTAAAAGAATTGTCGCCACTAGGATTTGAACTTTCGTGCTTTGGTTTTTTGGAGTTGACACCTAAGCCTCTAAGCTACCAAGACACCTTCTTAATGATGTACTTGTCAATGATGTGGGTTTGCAGCGAATAACGTTTTTTATGTTTATTAAAACAAAGAAAATAATGAATTAAAAATTATAAAATACTTTATTACTTTACCCAGTCGCTTCCAAGTATGTTTCCCTACCCAACATACAATTCCTATTTTAATTTTAATATTTTTCTAAGAAATTTTACCGCCAAAAAAGATTCATAAAATAATGTAGAAAAACACATATACATACATACACTAAGAAAATTATAATAACAGTTAAGAACCATATAACATTCGCGAAAAATACACCAGTGTTATAAAATACACCAATACAAACAGTGTAACTTACATTTGGATCAACAACATGTTCCTCTCATTATTAAAAAAATATAATTTGCTTCTTTTGCTCAACTGAAGAAAATAAACGAATGGATAGAGTGCGTCAAAAACCATTCGAGTCATTCGGCTGCTTTCGGCATTCAGAAAGTACTCTATTTGCTTCCCACTCTAACTCATTCGCTCTCAAAGCAAGAGAATGACAATGAGTGAGAATGCCATCTTAAACTCTCACACCCACTCACTCAATTCGTGTTGTCTCTTGCACTCATTAATTCTATTCCATTCGAATGCCTATGGCTGAGGCAATAAGAATGTATCCATGCAGACCTCTATTCTACATCTTAGGGCGGATTCTAGGATCAGGGGGACGCATGGGTGATTCATGCGTGTTTCATGGGTGGCTGGTACTGCCGGGTAGTACTCAGAATGAGAAAAACTGTTTATTAGCTTTGAGAGTGAACGAGAAGCAAAGAGGTGAAAAACAGTTTTTGACACGATGTGTTTGGCACCAAAGTCAGATAGAAAAAATACCTATAGAAATCCTATAGAAAAATAGAAATTTATTTAGTGACGTATTCCAACCCGGCCGTTGAATGTTTTTCAGGTCTCTAGCGTTGTTAATCTTCCAAACAGCAATCAAAAAGTGTAAAAAAGTGAAACTTGTTGCTTAAGTAAAGTTGGTAAGTTAGGTTAGGTTAGGTTAGACGGCTGGCGTTCACTTCCTGGTGGAGGTATCCGCCACACTTAGACCGTGTTCGGTCCCTTGTGATACCGTGATCTAGATCTAAAAATCCCTTTTCACGCAGAAGGTCTTATGGTTTAGCAGTTCCCCCACCCTGAGGCTTTGGTGAACCTTTCTATCCTATTCGGGTCTATTTCTGACGTCGCTGAGATGCTGTTAAGGAATCTGTCGCCTAGGTGCTTAAGTCTAAGAGACTGCAGCGCTGGACAGTGGCAGAGAAGGTGCTCTACTGTTTCTTCCTCTTCTTCGTCCCTGCAGCTGCGGCAGTAGTCGTTGTGGGGTGAGTTCATTCGCCTAGCATGTGTTCCCACTAGCCAGTGCCCCGTGATGACTCTTATCGCCGTGCCGATTCGGGTTCTATCCATCCTAAGTAGTTGGGATGTTCTTTTTGTAGAGATTATGGGCCATAGTTGGCGGGCCAACCGGCAGTTTGGGACGGTTTCCCAGCTAAGCTGGTTCTTTTCCTTATTTGCTTCCCTAAGTTGGAGCTTGCATGAGGCTAGTGGTACACCAGTGCCCTCCAGTTCTCCCTGGAGTGGTGTGGTGGTGCCTTTACGTGCCAGTTCATCTGCTATGCAGTTGCCTGTGATGTCCCTATGACCTGGGACCCAGATGAGGCTTATGTCATACTGGTTTGCCATCTCGTGGAGAGATGATCTGCAGTCTGAGACAGTTTTTGAGTTACTTGTGATCGAGCTGATCGATTTTATAGCCGCTTGGCTGTCGCTGTATATGTTGACTCCTCTTTGTGTGAAGTTGTGTAGGTTTAGGAGTTTTAGCGCTTCCCTTATGGCAATCACTTCTGCTTGAAATACGCTACAGTGGTCTGGAAGTCTGAAAGAGGTTTTAATGCCTAGTTGCTCGGAGTATATTCCCCCTCCTACTCTGTTGTTTAGTTTGGAGCCGTCAGTATAGAAGCATATTGCGTTCTCTGGGCCTGGTATTTGGTCTCCCCATTCCTCTCTGTTAGGAATGAGGGCTTGGAAAGGTGTTTGTGTGTACTCCCTTGGAATACAGTAGTCTGTACTACTGGGAATGAGAGGATCGTTCAGCAGAATGGTGGAGTGGCCCTTATTTAGGAGGCTCCATTGCTGAGTTTCCCTAAGCCTGATTGCCGATACTTTCGCTTGTTCTATTCCAGCTCGACCTGGATTTTGTAAGCTAAGTATGGCGTTTAGTGCTTCGTTTGGTGTGGATCTTAGTGCACCGCTGATGCATAGTGCTGCTGATCGCTGGATTTTTTCCAGTTTTTTAAGTGTGCTTTTCTTTTTGAGGGCTGGCCACCATACCAGAACTCCGTACAGTAGTATGGGTCTGACTATGGCAGTGTAGATCCAGCTTACTATGTTAGGGGACATGCCCCACTTGTTTCCTATGGCTTTTTTGCAGGTAGCAGCCTTTTTTGACCTTTCTTCTACGTTGGAGTTCCAGGTTAGCTTCCTATCCAGAATTACTCCTAGGTATTTGGCACTGCTGCTGAAGGAGAGCCTTTGGTTGCTTAGTCTTGGTGGGACGAGGGGTGGGAGTTTGTATTTCCTGCTGAAGAGGACTAGCTCCGTTTTCTGCGCATTTACTCCTAGGCCATTATTGCTTGTCCATTCGGCTAGGGTTTGCAGTTTCTCGCTCATGAGATCACAGAGCGTTTGAGGGTGTTTACCTGTGAACAGGATTGCGACGTCGTCTGCGTACGCCACTATCCTGCAGCCTCCTTCTTCCATCTTGCATAGAATTGAGTTGACTGCTATGTTCCATAGGAGAGGGGATAGGACCCCTCCTTGCGGTGTGCCTCTATTGACGGCCTTTGTTAGGGAAGATGTTCCCAGAGAGGACGTCACTGTTCTGCGTGTTAACAGCTGGTCAATGAGTCCTATCAGGTGTTCATCTACCCCCAGAGTTCTTAGTGAGCTAGTTATGGTGTTTGGGAGAACATTATTGAAAGCCCCTTCTATGTCAAGAAAGGCTACTAGGGCATATTCCTTCTGAAGGAAAGCTTTCTCTATTCTGTATATGAGCGCGTGAAGGGCAGTTTCGGTAGATTTACCCTTTTTGTATGCATGCTGAGCATTGGAGATGTGGGTGGGACTTAGAGTTGACCTAAGGTGTAGTCCTATGACTCTTTCTAGCGTCTTGAGCAGGAAGGATGATAGACTTATTGGTCTAAAATCTTTAGGGGTCGTATGTGATGATTTGCCCGCTTTGGGTATGAATACTATTCGCGATTTAAGCCATTTTCGCGGAATTTCGCCTAGCGCAAGGGATCTGTTAAAGATGTTTTGGAGCCAGTTGATGGCATAGTCTCCCGCTTGTTGGATTTGTGCCGGTATTATCTCATCAGGACCGGCCGATTTATAGGGGTTGAAACTGTGAATTGCCCAGTGTAGGGTTTTTTGGTCAATATCTAGTTTGAAGTTTGTGTGGGTGGCATTACTGTTTGTGGTCCCCGTGAGTTCCGGGGTACAGCCCAGAAAATGGGTTTCTAGGAGTGCATCAAGTGATTCCTCGCTAGTGTTGGTCCAAGTTCCGTCTTCTTTTTTAAGATAGCCTAGAGTAGTGGCTGTTTGGGACATAATTTTTCTGAGCCTTGCAGCTTGGGTGGTGCTTTCGATATCCGAGCAGAAGGAGTTCCATGAGGAGCGCTTTGCTTTTCGGATGGCCTTTTTGTAGGAGGCCAGAGAGACCTTGTATTCGGTCCAGAGTGCCTCTTCGCTACCGGCTTTGGCCCTGTTGAACAGGGTTCTGCTTGTTGCTTGTAGGGCTGCTAGCTCCGTAGACCACCAGGGTGGCCTATTTCGCTTGCGTGGTTTGGTTTTTGAAGGCTTAAGTGAAGACTTGTACCATAGTGTTTAGACTTTCCACGGTTTGGGGATAGTCAGGTGGCTGTGGTGCAATGTTGTTTGAGAGGACTTGATGGTACTTGACCCGGTTGGTTTTCCTGAGGTTTCTAAAAACCGTGGCATCGGAATTTTTGAAACTAAGGGATGTTTCTAGGTATCTGTGGTCGGAGAAAGAGTATTTCTCTAGGACCCTCCATTTAGTTATGTTACTGAGTAGCTGTTTAGATACGAGCGTGAGGTCAATGGATTCCCTTCGATTTGCTATTATGAAAGTGGGGTCGTCTCCCTTATTGCAAAGGAAGAGGTTTGACCTTAGAATAAAGTTAAAAAGAGACTCACCGCGGTCGTTTGTGTTGGAACTCGCCCATTGCGAGTGATGAGCGTTGGAATCGCAACCTATAAGGAGGCCTATATTTAGCCTTTCGCTATCCGTTGGTAGCTTGCCCAATAGCTCGTCGGGGGGTTCTGGCCTTTCGTAGGCCATGTAGGACGACAATACCCGGATGGAGGTCTTTTCTGACTCCACAGAGGCTGCCGCATTGTCCGCGTCACTGTAATTATGGAGCAAGAAAATGCTGAGGTGCTTTTTAGCTAAGATGCAGGCTCTGACTTTACCTTCCGTATTAGCTACTAGTAGCTTGTACTCCCTAGTCGCTAGTCCAGAAACCCTTCCTCCTGCTATCCATGGTTCCTGGACTAGGACTATATCGGCTCCATCCTCGGCCAGATGGAGCAGTAGGGCAGCTGAGGCTGCCTTACAATGGTGGAGGTTTATCTGCAGAATCCGCAAGGACATCTGACAGGTTACCCTCCACCATTGTGATCTCCGCCTCTTCGTCGTCGGAGATATCTTCGTCGATGACTCGACTCTCGGCCATTCTGCGCAGCAGCGACGCATCGGTGCTGTAGCCGTCCTCTATGTCTGAGGCCTCTATCTCGGAGGCCAGTTCCTCCTGAGTTGAGTTTGTCTTTGCGCCGTCACCTGAGTCTGACTTGTAGACTTTTACGGTCACGGCGCTGAAACCAAAGTTTAGCTCCCCGTGAGCAGCCTCTATGAGAGCTAGACTTTCCTTGTTTATTATGAGGACCGCCTGGTTCGTTGGCCCTTCCATCTCCTCCACCTTCGCCACACGCCAGTCCGTCGTGGGAAGATGTGGGTTGCATCTTTGCAGCATTGTGAGGATCTGGCCCGGTTCCTTTATGGAGGCCGGGATCCAGATCCTTGCTCTTGGTCTACTGGGGACGTCCCGCCAGCTCAGCGCAACAAGCTTGGCGCCCTCGTAGACTTCGTCTAGTTCTCCTACTGAAGCCTTGTACAGCTCTGCCGACCTCTCTTCATCGCAGGCTATAACTTTTACGCAGCCTTGGAACCATCCCACGTCTTTGCAGACAGGAGGGGGGCCTGGTTCCTTGGCCAGGAGCTCGAAGCATTTCGCGGCCAGGGCTGCTTCCACCCATCTCCACTTATCCCTGGGGATTTTTCCGTCGGGGTTACCCCTGTCAATAACCCCGAGCAGGATGCGACTTTTCGCAATCTCTGCGAAGGACCTCTTCGGCTGTGTGCGCAGCCGCTTTGCCGTTGGTCCTCCCGGAACGTCCTGGGACCTTTCCCTCTTTGGGTGTGGTTTTGGCTCCTTTTTTGGAGCTGGCGGTGTCGGCGTCTTGCCATATTGAGGAAGGACTCCTTTGGCCCATTCCACCTTTTTGAGCCACTCCTCGGAGGTCTTCTCCGACTTGGCTCTGCCGTGGCTGCGCAGGATCTGCCCTGCCGTTCTCTTTTCGGCATAGGTGTGCCGGATTTGACCAGGCTTGCTGGCCGCTTCAGGCTCGCCGCCCTTTACCGCACCTGAAGGCGGCATCATGGCACTTAGGCCGGGAGATGCCGTCATGGTGGCGGTAGTGGGTGGTTTGCCTTTGGCCACCCCAGATTTGGGGTGAGGTCCGCCCGGACCCTGCCAAGCTAGCGTGGTCGGACGGGAGGGCTCACTCGCCATCTGCACCGTCGTCGACTTTTGGCCAGACTCACTCATCAATGCCAGTTTTTCGGGTTTTTTGGGAGATCCCGACTCCTTGATTGTTTTTTGTGTTTTTTTGCTATATTTTTTCTCCATAATTAGTTCCCACGAGTTGCGGAGAAGGGACGGTCCACCCGGGCGGAGATCCGCGACGCCCGGGTAAGGCTTATTAGAACAGGGGGTCGTCAGGTACCCTGAGCCCTCCGTTTGAGACTGGGCAGAGTTTATATACCGGGCCCCCAGCCAGGCTGACTCTCGGCACGGGTCGAGTGACACCTTAGTCCGGCCCGGTGTGAGATGGTGTTTGGGAAGGGAGGTGGGTAGGTAACTTGTGAAGGAAGGGAAATTGTGTGAGGCTACTTTTTAGAGGCGGCAACACAAGCGACGATGCAGTTGGTAAGTTAGATGTGATGGAAATCATAGTCTAGCAATGTGTGATTTGTGGGAAAAAAATATAAAAAACAATTATAAAGAAATTGGAGGACGCAATTTAAAATAAGATTTTTAAGCAATAGCTTATAAAACTATTTTAAAACTAGAAAGAACTAGAAAGAAAGACAACAGAAAATGTATTTAAATAGTTTTTTCCTAACATTTTCTGTTCAGAAATTAAAATTCTATTAATTCATCAAAAAGCTCTGTTGTTTGACTGCATTAGTACGTTAACTTAAAGGTTTTAGGAAATATGTATATCATTGTCCGCAAGCCATATCTGCAGCAGTGTCTAAATTAAACATATAAAAATCAAACAGTTAACATATCGTTGACCAAGCGGCTAGCCACCTTAATATATTTAATAGCCGCCTTAAATATCTGTTATCAATATTGGGGGCAAAAAATGCAATATACAAAACAATACAATTTTTCTGACTTTTGCACCAAAATTAAGTGTTACGCTATTAATAGTTTTTAATAGCGGCCGAATAAACACACGATTTTATGTTTTAATTTCAATATTTATTTCGAGGGTTCAATTTAACCAAAACCCAGCTGATCAAAACAAAAGCCGAAAACCAAGTGATAAAAGCTTGCGCAGAAACTTTATACAAGCTCCCAAAAAGCATGCGCTACAAAGAACAACAAAGCGCATGGGATACTGGGAGACAGACAGACAAGAAAAGGCTGATAAATACAAAACAATTATGCCAAATGTTATCTTATGGTGGCTGCTTGGCCCAACATCCTCCCCCCATTGAAGGGTCACCCTTCAATCACAATTTTGGAAGGGGCAGCAGTCACATCATTGCAATGATTATCTCCTTATCCAGTCTCCTCTCTAGCACAGGACGCCGACGATTCCCGTGATAGTCCACCGCGTCCAGAAATCACCCAGCCAAATCGAGTATTCTGAGCAATGGGGAGCCCGTGACCAAAAGGATTTGACCAGCTGACAACAAGTCAAAGAATAAGCTGGCCCCAATCAGCAGGTCCACTCGCTGCGTTCCGAGGAAGTTGGGGTCAGCCAGATCCATGTTTCCAGGAATCTTCCACCTCGAATCGTCTATGTTGAGGTTGGGCTGATAGTCCGTAATATGAGAAGCCACAACAGCCTCAATTTTCACAGAGTATGTGCTATGGCAGGACTTCACCCACACACTAACAGCGACTCCGTCCGTCTAAAACTCACCGCCGCCGAGGCCGGCTATCGTGGTAGTACATTCTGAGCGGCAAAGCTGAAGTTGACTTGCCAGCCGCGTCGAGATGAGATTCACTTGTGAACGGGAATCCAATAACACTCGGCAAGGTAGGAGGGCTCCAGATCGACCACGAACGAGTACATTGGCAGTTGGCAAGAGTACTGGCTCAGCATTACGATACTGGGTCACGATAGTGCTGATTGAGCGGGATGGTGGGTTCGCGACGGAAACTGCATTGATGCGAGCTGAGATTCGTGTAGGTGAAGCATTGGTAGAACTGGAAAACTTCACGCGATGGTGCAACAGCAAATGATGACGGCGATTGCACGCTGGACAGCGGGAAGCTGAGCATCCACGAGCGAAATGGCCATCCTCTAGGCACACATAACAGCGAGTTAGCCGCCGCACTTCGTCGTACCGTTCCTCAATTGGCAATGCAATGAACCTAGGACAAGCTGGCAAGGGGTGAGCCATAGCACCGCACAGGGTGCACAAAGCAGGACTAGTAGCAACCATGCATGAAGATCGGTTGGTATGCGATCCACATCGGCTCCGGTTTGCTGGTGGCTGCGTAGGCAACGAAAACTCCACACCTTCAAGCGTCCGGCACCTTTGCTCCAAGAATTGAGCCATAGATTCCCAAGTTGATAGGCTGTCATCACGGCTTTTTGCGAGAGAGTCTTCCCACTTGGCCCTTGTGGCAGGATCCAGCTTTTGGAAGATGATCTGGATGAGGAGGCATCCTTGAATTTCGGCTGGTGTTCCGGAGCTCATGAGGCCCCGCATATATCCATTGAAACGGTCGGATAACTCCCGAAGCGTTGCTACGGATAATGGCTCAATTACCCTTAGCTGTAAGATCTCGTTGATGTGAGCCTGGAATATTAAACGGCGATTACTAAATCTGTTGATCTCCAACGCTCTCACAGTCTCCAAGGCTGACTCCCGCAGACATGAAATAAGCCACCTTAGCGTCTCCATCTTGGTCAAGTGAGGATGGCTGTCGATCGTCGTCTTGAACAGGGCGCAGAAATCAGGCCATTCGGCGTAGCCGCCGCTAAATGTGGGCATCGGCAACGGGGGCAATGAGGGAGCAGGCCTGTATGGAGGGGGTAAAATACCAGCACCACTAGTACCATCCAACAGTGTAGAGTGCGCAGCAACTCTAATGGAGCGCTTGGCAACCTCTACCTGGATGTCAACATGCACGTCCGTGGCTAGCTGCGAGAATTTCCAATATAGATCGCTTCCGATCTCACTAAAGTTGAGCTCCTCCAGTTCCACCTGCAGCGTAGTGAATCGCTCGCGCAGGCGCTTTTCCATTGACTCGAGGGTCAGAATGGATAAGTCGTCGGACCGCACCGCAGCCTTGACCTTCTTATGTAGGACCTCCATTTCCTGACATTTAACCTCTGCTCGCTTTCGCAGCACCCTCTTCCTGCATGAAATGGCAGATCCAGTAGCTTCAGCTCCAGACTCCATTATGCAATCACGTGAAATTTTATAAAAAGAAGGGCAACAGTTTCCGCGGCACTTATTAACGCTGTGTTAATCTGAAATGTTTGAATGTAAGCAAAGGGTACATAAACCGATTGCTGGGTTGTTGCCGCAACTTGCACTTGAACAAATTGGACGTGGAGAAAGAAATGAGTTCAGAATAGGTTTGTCTGAGACTGACTTTATTCATATAAAGGTTCAATATTTATAGCTAATTTGATACATAGATATTGCTTAGGTGGTAAATTAATGGAAATATAGCAAAAACATAAAAATGATAAATTAACAATTTTAAAAGTGTAATTCTGCAATATTTTGTCGGTTGCATTAAATTATAATGTCAGCAGTTCTTGCTGCGTTTTCAGTTTGTTGTTTCTGTAGTGTTTGGTTTCTCAATGTTCATCGTTTTTTATGTAGGCTTTGACCTAATATTTTCTTTATTATATATTTATTGTACTTGTGTTTTTGTTATGTGTATAGTGTGTTCTTGTGACATAAATATTAAATGCTTATGACTTAACACGCTGATCACGACAACCAAATGCGGGATGTGATCACGTCGGTGTCACCAAATGTTACGCTATTAATAGTTTTTAATAGCGGCCGAATAAACACACGATTTTATGTTTTAATTTCAATATTTATTTCGAGGGTTCAACTTAAACAAAACCCAGCTGATCAAAACAAAAGCCGAAAACCAAGTGATAAAAGCTTTACACAAGCTCCCAAAGTGCATGCGCTGCAAAGAACAACAAAGAGCATGCGAAACTGGGAGACAGACAGACAAGAAAAGGCTGATAAATACAAAACAATTATGCCAAATGTTTTCTTATGGTGGCTGCTTGGCCCAACATTAAGCAAACATAATTTTCCGGAGTAATGTTTTCGGCATTGACATATGGTGTTTCGAGAGATAAAGGGCATTTCTCAAAGAGTTTGATGAGGCTTAGTGTTAGAACCGATATTACTTCGGAGTTTCTGATTGGGGTGGGATTGCCACAGACGAAACTTTTATATGTACTCGCGCGCTACATGTACTACAGGATAGTTATCAGATGAGAGGTCCGGGAGTGATCTGGCTCTTATTGGATTTAGTGTATACTACCACTATAAATATTCCACAGTTTAGTTAGTTTTAGTTATAATGCATGTCGAAAAAACAGTCATCATTGAGCTTTCTTTGAGTTCGGACTTGTCATAATTTCTATATGTTGCCTCTTGTGTTCACTGAGTGCAGTGATGAAGTTACTGCTATGCAGCTTGTTGAGTGCGAGGCCGTTCAGTGCTCGTCGATTTGCCGCCGCGCCTATCGTACTACCTGTGTGGATTTGCCTTCTGAGGTGATAAAACTACTTATAAACATTCCAAAATTAATGTGAATAAAAATAAATGTGACAGCTGCGTGATTGGAAATGATTCGCACTTGAAATTTGACGAGCTTAATCACAAGGCTTTTGGATTTTGAATCCCTTACCATAGTCTCTGTGTTAAATTTTATCAAGCTATACAAAATTCGTCTGGATTCATAGTGTCGGGTCAGGCAGCAGCCACGGCATAGATTAGATCAATATTTATTACATTTATATTGATTACATTACATCCAAACCAAAGGCGCAAACCAATAAATCAATATGAGATACACATGTGCGGAAAACTCATTCGGTGAATCGGTCGGTCGGCTCAATCAGCTTATTTTCTAATATCCGTTTACAAATTATCTTTGCCAAACTGTCAACAACAACAAAGCCAGACCAACGACAGACAAAGGGCAAAGGGATCCCAGTACGAAGAACAAATGAAACCACAACAAATAAAATGGCAAAGGCAAATAAGAAATAACATTCGACATGAACGGATATAGTATATATAGCATGTGTATATTCATAGTCCTGGCAAAAGGCAGAGGAAAAGCGATAGAAAAAAGGGCACAACATAAAGGCGTTGGGATCAACTGCCTGGGAATTAACATAATCATTACGATAATGTAATATGGCCAGTGTACAGTTGCCGGTTCGGGTCCCTTTTTTTCGGTTCGGGACCAGAAGTCCCTTTTTTCGGCCTGGCAATCAATAAGTTGTCAGAAACAATCAAATAAATACAAACTTATATGTCAATATTATCTAACAGCCACACATGCACCATTCGCAGTCTCAATATCCCCAGGAAACCCGACTCCGGGCTGGAGTCCCTACCCAAAGAGTCCACCAACCCATAACCCCAATATCCGAGACGGAGACCCAATCCATTGGCCACCGGATACGGCCGGGACACACACATTACGGCCGACGGCGGGTGGCCCATCACAGCAATGGATGCCAGACAGAATATTGAAAGTGAAAACGAAAACTTTTTGTTGGAACTTTATTCTTTTGAAGCAAACGAATGGGAATGATCTCAAAAAAACATTCTCCAAGAAAAGTCATATCCTATTTCTCTTTTTAAACTACAAGACTCTAAAACGTCTCAAGTTGAAAGAAAGTCATTAGACATTAAAGACATTAAATTTATTAATTTAAGAAGAAAATGTTCCCACAAAAACCCACTAAAACGGAGTAGATGGGTCGACAGCTTAGTGCACCCTTTTCATGGCTTTATGTCTTTGTAAAACGACAAGGCCAACCCATTCCGATTTCCATTCCCGATCCCATTCCCATTCTCCCACGTCAACGGCAGCAAGAAAATTATTTTCTAAAACCGGCCTCGTCGGTTCTCCGATTATCCGGTTTTCAATGTCAGGAAACCGGAAGTAAACACGCATTTTAGTTTATCCCTTGGACTTGGACTACCGACTCGGACATATGCACAATCAAAGTTGCAATTTATTGTTTGTTGGCAAAGAAATAGAATTAGACCTAGACTGGGTCCATAAATATACGCTGCTGACGGTGTATACAAGGACACGGACACTGCTACATCTACCGGTTTTATTGAATCGAGTTTATAAATGGCGCCATTTGGTTTAAGTGTCGCCCAGTTGATTGTTAAACTGACAAATTAATAACATAAATTTTTAACGCCTCCTGCTGACATTGTCGCTTTTTGTTTCTGTTTCTGTTGTGTCCTTTACCCTGGAACACAGGAACATCTGGCATCGATATCGACATGCGGCGCGTGGACATCGACCAGTGCCCGCACCAAGCGCCCGCTGAACATCTTCGCCGGAACGGAAAAGTGCAAGCAAAGAACCACAATGGTGAGAATTATAGGGCTTACACTGGGGGACTAAGTGTTACTATTATTATTAAATTATTATTTTAAGGTAGAATCTATTAGAAACTGTAGAAGATTGTTCCTTTATAAGTTTTCTTTCAAGAGTTTTAAGCCGTAAGAGCCTTACACTCATTAAATATGTATTAGGGCAAGAACTCGACGTACAACAGCAACAGTGAGTACAAGTGCCTTCCGTGCGCCGAGGGATGTGACTCCTGCGAGGACGCCTCGCCCTGCATCGCCGCCCTGAATTGGCCAATGCGGACCAGTATCCTGGCCCTGGCCTCCATCGTAATTGGTCTTCTGCCGCCTGCGGCCGGTTCACCTTCCGCTACCAGCAGGTTAAGGTGAGAGCTATTTTTTATCTAGTTACTGAATTGCCATTCTGCATGAAATATCACTAAGATCCTTGAATGAGCACAAGGCTTGCCCAAATTAATATTTTTATTTTAAAATAAAATTATACGACAAAGTAAATTAATGTATTTAAATGGAATCTTAAATGAGAAATGTGAGTAGAAGCCTTTAAAAAAAGAGTCAATATACGCCACGACCGCAAATAATATTAAAATTTTAGAAATGCCTTTAAACTCTAAAAATAAAAACCCATAACCTGCTTTATTGGAGCCATTACGAGTCACCGCTGTGGAATTTTTAACTCAGATAAATCATTTGAAAATCCGGTAAAAAATTGTTGGACAATTGCGGCTAATAGCATTATCCCCGTAACAGGCGGAACCTGTCCATCGAAGTCCTTCGTGTTTGTTTTTCACGGTCTTGACAGAGGGCAATGGTAAATTCCTCTGATCCGAAGCCGGGGCCAGGGCCGGGGCCAACCTAAGCTGCTGTCATCATGGAGTCGCTAAGCGGCTTACCATTGTTAGAATCGAGCCTTTCATTCAGAAATCCGATGACAGCCAACCCCTGAGCAGAGGGGCAGAATGTAGCGGATATTGTCGCGTATAAACGGAAGTGCAAACATTCGCCACTACCTACCACTTCCGGTCGCCCAGGGAGGGAGCAAGCCCAGACTCACTCCAATTTGGTAGTGTCACTTGGTCGCTCATTAGATGTCCGAACAAGTCCGGCAGCCGGCGTCCAATTGTCTCTGACTCTCGGACTTAAACCATTCGCAAGTTTGTCCTTCACTTCTGATATATAATGCACTGCGAGATATTATTCATCTCTTTTAAGGCTTAAGAAGTTAATGTAAGAATTTTAATAAATAATTTGAGTAGAATCCTGATGTATGACTTCAGATATACATATTTGTTTTGGGTTGACCCCTCACCTGACCCGTCACAGCCAAAGGCTGGCTGCTGGAATACTGTAACTCCAACAAATGCAACAGTCTGTGATGCCTCATCCCAGAACTGCGACAATTATCAGCGAGGCACTCCCGCAGGAGATGGCCAGTTTGGAGACATTTCCGACATAGACCGAGTCGCCTAGCCTCGCCAAGGCGGCTCTCAGGGGGCAATAACAAAAATCTTGGGCATGCAGACACGACATGGGACCACCCACCGCATAATATACAGGCAGAGGCAGGTGAATTAGTAATAATAAAGGACGCTTGACTGTTATTTGCGACTCTACGTCTTCCCACCTGAGTGCCCGGCGCGTAAGCGGCCAAGGCCGCATCCATAGTCTCCAAAGTCCTGCAACGCTGTTTCAAAAACTCTGCCATCGACTCCCAAGTAGGGATGAGATCCGAGTTCGAGGCATTTTGACCTTCCTCCCAATTGGCCAGAGTAGCTGGACCCAACCTTTGAAGAAGTACCTGGACAATGATGCAGCCGGCGATCTAAACTGTCGTCCCCAAATTTTGTAAGGCATGCATATGGGCATTAAACTTATCGGAAAGCCCTCGAAGCGCTGCCACTGAGCCACCTTCCAATATATTAAGGCCCAGAATCTCGTTCACATGAGCCAGCAATATCAACCGACGGTTATTAAATCGTTTCTCCAAAAGCTGCACTGCGACATGTGCTGGAGTTTTTGTTCCTTGCCGGGCTCTTTTTGATTTAGAATCGCAGGTGCACGTGATTACGTCCCGACTGGCTAGTCAGCTGCAGCTTCGTAGACGCAAATCGTACGTGGCAGTGTCTGGCATTGGCGACACTGGCTTCGCGACAAACGGATTCTCTGTTGATGTGCTCCTACGATCCTATTGCTCTAAATATTCGGCCCTTGTCAACGCTATCAACAGCGTGTCAACAGCTCCAACATCACGGACCTCCAGCCTAGTTTTAGCTTGGATGTCTCCAGCTGGAATATTCCGTCCAACCTCACTATTCTATGAGCTGCTGTGTGTTGGTCAAATCCAGCTCTCAGCTGGCCTACCGGCGCCTCAAAAAAAACCCGGCTTGGATGGGTTGTGTGTGGGGGTGGCTCACATCTGGAGAGAAAGTCGTTCATAGCCACAGCCCGCAAGGACGTTGTGAAGAGCGCAAGCCAGCTGGATTACCACTTAGAGTGTCTGCTCCGTAAATTTGGGGAAATCGAAGACTGCGCTGAGCCCATTGTGAAGTGGACGAAGGAGGAATTGGATTGCGAGACGTATTTGGTGCAACATTCTGCTCGGCTCGAGTCTGCTCGGCTCGAGTCTACTCGGTGAAACTGCCGTTGAAGGGCAGCTCTGAGTTGGTAGGTGAATCGTACCCCCGAGCCGTGCGGCGATTTCTCTCCCTCGAAAGGAAGCTTTGCCGTCAGCCTCAATTGAAGGATCAGTATGCTGAGTTCATAAAGGAGTATTTTGATTTGAGGCATATGTCTCCAGTCCCGCCTAGTACACGACCCGCCGACAGTATTTCCTACCGCATCACTGTGTTTCGAAAGAGGACAGTTCAACAACCAAGCTCAGGGTTGTTTTTGATGGTTCGGCTGCCACTACGTCTGGGTATTCGTTAAATGACGTTTTGATGTCTGGTCCAGTTATCCAACCAAAGCTGCTGCACATTCTTCTAAAGTTCCGTTGCCATCGAGTGGCCATTATAGGAGATATTTGCAAAATGTACCGATGCGTCAGAGTTTTCCTCGAGGACAGCTATCTGCAGTGCATTCTTTGGCGGAATTCCACCCAGGATGAGGGGCAGGTTTTTAAACTGGATACGGTCACTTATGGGACAAAGCCGGCCTTATTTTTATCAGTCCGAGCAATGCATCACTTGGTAGAGGATGAGCAGTCTATGTTTCCAGAGGTGACTCTATAAAGGAGGCTATCAACATAATGCAGCAAACATCGGGGATCCTCGCCAAGGGCCAATTTCGGTTGAGAAAGTGGTGCTCCAATTTTTCTGAAGTTCTCTCTGACGTGCCGGAAGAGGGTCGGTAGTCGTTCCTAAGGTTTAATGATGGCAGCAACTTTACGAAGATTCTTGGCCTCGCTTGGGATTCTTCTACTGATCGCTTGCTATTTTCGTTTGAAGGGCTTCAGTTAACCTCAAAGCCCACTAGGGCATCATCCTCTCCTCTCCTCTCCTGTCATTACGAAGGCCAAGATCTTTCTTCAGAAGCTAGGCCTTGAGAAGTTGTCCTGGGATGAAAGTCTCCCTCAAGCCCTTCACTCCGATTGTTGCAGCTTCGCCATGGCGCAGCGTGTGAATTCCCTAGATGGTCACTATCATCACAGTCTGAAGTGAAGATTCATGGATTTTGTGACGCCAGCATCGATGCTTATGGTGCTTACATTTATGTCGTATGTCGAAGGGTACAAGGTCAGAAAGTCATTTACTCTGCTCAAAGTTTCGAGTCGCACCTCTTAAAACAGTTACGGTACCGAAACTAGAGATATCTGGAGCAGAGGTGCTGGCTCGGCTAATGTCAAAAGTAGCTCAGTTGAAGGTCTACGATGGGAGGTATTTCTGCTGGTGCGACTCTGCTGTGGCGCTGTCCTGGATTCGGGAAGAGTCCGCTCGCTTTAATTTTTTTGTCGACAATCGAGTTTCAACAATCCAGGAATTGACCAGAACGATGAAATGACGTTATGTTACTACGTCGATGAACCCGGCAGACTTCCTGTCGCGTGGTGCTCTTCCCAAGGAGATAATTACTGATAATCTGTGGTCCCATGGTCCGGCGATTCTTTTTGGACTTCAAGACCGGTGGCCAGCAGCGGTTCCATCTGAAAGACCCACACTGGAGCTAAGGGCAAGGGTTCTGCTAATCCAATCTCTGTACATTGACGTGACAGCTGGTTCCAAGTACGCTAACTCGTTTCCAGCACTGCACCGGGTGTTCGCTTATGTGCACAAGTTGTAACGAACTGTTCTTGCTGATCGGTGCTCGCAACAAATGCCGCGGCTAGCTCACAGAGTTTATGGATCGTTCCACCGAATTTATAGATTCAACGTGACTGCCCGAGCCCAGAAATAAAACAGAGTGATTCGTTTCACAAATGTCCCCTTTATTTATACAATATTTGCAAAGGTTGAAATTTGCAAAGTTTACAAAGGTGAATCTCACCGGATGCTCGGCTCGGCCGATCGACCGCTCGTCCTCCCCTCGGTAACCGGTCACCGTTCTGGGTTGGTGCCAATACACAAGCCCCCCCAAAGCTTTCGCCCAGCAGGACGTGTAGTCTCGGTGCCTGGCGCCGGTTCGGTTCACGGTTTCCTCCGTTCGTGCCCCAGTTGCGGGGCCTATGTTGCCCCTCTCCTGCCGGTGACGCTGCTCCCGACGTCGCTCTCTTGATGTCGCCGCTGCTTCGGTCGTCGTCGTTGCTCCCGTCGTCGACGCTGCTCCTGTCGTCGTCGTCGCTGCTCCTCTTCTGTGGGTGCCGTGGATCGTTGGTATCCTTGGCTCACTGGGACTGTCCTTTCGCCGTGGCCGCCATCTAATCCGTGATGGCGGATCAATAGGCTCACCTCCCAGGCGTACGCCGGGCAGGATGCGCTTCTTAGTGCCTGGCGGCCGGATCCGGGCACCAAGGGCCTACCTACCCCACAGGACACGCCCCCGGTTGCGTCTGCAACACGCCTCCAAACACCGGCGTGCATACGCATTGAAGGATCTATGGATGACCAGAGGCTTGGCGTAGCACCTCCTTTAACTCCAGGCGATACGCTGTGCATATGCTGCAGCGCCTGGATCAGGAGTCACACCTGGTCGTAACGGTCAGGAAATGGTAAGGCGTACGCCAGACCGATCCGTCGCTTTTGCTATGATACCAGGATACCTGTCGTGTCCGGGAGTAACCCAACCCGACTCTATTTACCCTTACAGTGTACAGCCGCCGGACTTACCCACAGAGGGTCCTTGAGCCACGGATCACAGATCCTTGCGCACTCGCTCTAAATCTCGCACTTGAGACTGTCGGACTTACCCACGGGGGGTCCTTCAGCCTATACTCCTAATTCCTCCAAGGAAAATTTCTCGCTTGAATGTTAGACTTACAAATGGGGGGTCTTTCACTCAACTCTTCCAGCTTCCCTAGAAGACTCGGTCTCGATTTGCTCCAGGGGCCCTCCATCCATAGCTCCAGAGGCGTCCGTTAATCCTTGCAACTCTTTCTTCCTGCCGTTAATCCTTCAGATTTTTATTCCCGCCGTTAATCCCACTTTCCAATGAGTCGCACCGGCGGCTTCCGTTCTCACCCCCTTTTCCCCCTTCGGCCACCGGCCCGCATTGTTATTATGCCGGGCATCGTCTTTCTTCCAGGCGCTCCCCCTTTGGCCGCTCGAACTGCATTTCTCTCCTTCCGTACTTTCTAAACGCCTCAGTCACCGCGTCCGCTTTTTTCCCCGGTCCCCCATCTCTCTCTCCTCCATCCGCGCACGGCCGTCGCGCAGGCCCGTTCGCAACCGTTACGTTCCACGTTGTCTCCGCTTTCTCCTGCATCCGCGCACGGCCATCGCACAGGCCCGTCCGGAACCGTTACGTTCCACGTTGTCTCCGCTCGTTGCCCGTTGTCGCCAATTTTTGGACTGCACTCCCGCCTTCTTAGATTGTAGTGCCTAGCTTGCTCCTGCGCCGCTCGCTCCATGTTCCTCCGCACCAGCTCAAACCCTTCTTGTAGCTTCGCTGCATTTTCCAAGGGCGTGGCTTGTGATGCTCCCGTCCCCAATGACTCTTTAACATATAACGCCTTTGGCATTAGTCGGAGTCGGACACGCTTGAGTTCACTGCCAGCATCAACTGTGGCCAGTGCTCGTCCCATGTCCTCTGATCCTCGCCTGCAAACTGGGCGATCATTTTCTTGACCGTTCTGTTTGCCCTTTCCGTTGCATTTGCCTGCGGCGTGTATGGTGCAGTGAATTGATGCCGGACTCCGAGCTCCTCGAGAAAGTTTTTAAAACTCCTACTAGTGAACTGGACTCCATCATCCGTTACCATCACCTTTGGCACCCCGTATCTCGCGATAACCCTTTCGCGGATTTCCTTCTGCAGCGCCTCAGAGGTTGCTTTCCGCATTGGAACCATCTCTGTCCATTTTGAAAATCGATCAATCATTACCAACAGCATGGTATTTCCATGCTTGGACCTCGGCAATGGTTCTACGAAATCCGCACATACCGTCGCCAATGGTTCCTCTGGGATCTGTGTCTGCATTTTCCCCGCAGCCTGCATTTGACTTGGTTTGTACCGCATGCATGTTTCGCACTGTCTGACATACTTCCTTATGTCCCTTTGCATCCCTGGCTAGAAGTACCTTGCTACTATTCGCGCAATTGTTTTTCTCCAGCCTAGATGTCCCGTTGACGGTGCGTCGTGATTCTCGCTTAGCAGCTGCTGTCTCATATTAATCGGCACACATAGCTTCCATGATGCCACTTCCTCGTTTCCGGCTCTATGTGGAACATGTCGGTAAACCAGGCCTGCTTCTGCTATGTACTCTGGACATTTCTGTGGATTTTCTCCTATTTCATCTTCAGTGCGCTTATCCATATGCATTTATCGTCTTCGCTTGTGATGGCAATCCTTAGCTTTTCTACCATCGGCTGGCGGGAAAGTGCATCTGCAACCACATTCAGCTTACCTTTCCTGTAGCTGATCACATAGTCGCAGCTCAAAGACCCATCTCGCAATCCCAGTGGGCTTTTTATGTTATTTAGCCATTATATTTAGCCATTACAGAACTGCACGGACGATTCCCACTTTGTCCCTTTTCGTAGGAGATCGTTTAATGGTTTCGAGACCTCTGCGAAGTCTGGGACGAATCGCCGATACCACGACGCCATCCCAATGAACTGACGTACCCCCGTCACGTTTGTTGGGGGTTTCAATTCAGTAATCACCGCAACCTTTCCGGGATTCATGCCGATTCCCTGACTTGTGATCGGGTGGCCCAGGTACAGTAGCTCTTCCCTGAAGAAATGGCACTTGTCCGTGTTTATCCTTAAGTTTGCCGCCTTCAGTCTTCGGAATACTTCTTTCAAAGTCGCCATATGCTCCTCCCTTGTGCCATATCCGGGCCTATGACCTGGTCCAAAGTTTCTCGCTTGAATGTAAGAAAATTTCTCGCTTGAATGTTAGACTTACCCATGGGGGGTCTTTCACTCAACTCTTTCAGCTTCCCCAGAAGACTCGGTCTCGATTTGCTCCAGGGGTCCTCCATCCATAGCTCCAGAGGCGCCCGTTAATCCTTGCAACTCTTTCTTCCTGCCGTTAATCCTTCAGATTTTTATTCCCGCCGTTAATCCCACTTTTCAATGAGTCGCACCGGCGGCTTCCGTTCTCACCCCCTTTTCCCCCTTCGGCCACCGGCCCGCATTGTTATTATGCCGGGCATCGTCTTTCTTCCAGGCGCTCCCCCTTTGGCCGCTCGAACTGCATTTCTCTCCTTCCGTACTTTCTAAACGCCTCAGTCACCGCGTCCGCTTTTTTCCCCGGTCCCCCATCTCTCTCTCCTCCATCCGCGCACGGCCGTCGCGCAGGCCCGTTCGCAACCGTTACGTTCCACGTTGTCTCCGCTTTCTCCTGCATCCGCGCACGGCCATCGCACAGGCCCGTCCGGAACCGTTACGTTCCACGTTGTCTCCGCTCGTTGCCCGTTGGTTCGGATAATACCTTTGTTTTATGGGGATGTCGTCCTTCATAGTGATCCTATGCTGCGTGACGTTGGAACAACCCTTCTGGTTTGTGAACGCCACTAGCTCCTCCTCAATGAACCTTTTGTCCCTCTCGTTCTCCCATTCCTTCGAGGATCCAGTTACTGCTATCGACAGCCCACGGGATCGTGACTTGGTGGCCTGCAATACCAACATATTCAGTTTGTTTTCCATGTTTCCAAAGCTTACCGTTGTCTGGAGTACCGTTCGAGTTTTCGTATGGCTTCCATTGGCCAACTTTATCAGTCTCCTTGTTGATGTCCGCTATCCGGCGATTTCCGGGTTCTCCGGTGTCTATCATGGCCTTAACTTTTTCTCCTCCGACCTTAACGACCGCCGACAATTGCTGATCGTCTCCAGATAATCCTCCAACTAGTTTTGAGAGGCAGCACCTCGCGATCTCTGCCTTCCTCTCTACGGCTGAGACCGCTGTGCGTTTCCCGATCTTTGGCAACACTCTGTGCTCCTTACCCCTATTGCGCCGCACATTCTGCAGAACAAAATTCTGGGGTTCTTGCACCTATTTTCCCAATAGCCCATGCCTCCACACCTGTTGCATGCCTGCGCCGAGTTTTCGTCCTTGTCTTGGCGTTGCTGCCCATTGCTGATTCGGCTGTTGCTTTTCGGGGCTTGTAGCCCATTGCTGGTTTGTTTGCCCAGTGTTGATTCGGTTGTTGCTGTCTGGGGCCTGCAACCCATTGGCGACTCGGTTGTTGCTGTACCATTCGCCTCTGTCTTTCTGCCTGCCATCTCTGCATCCATCCTTGTCCTGGGGGGCTCTGTCGCTCTGGCGGATCCTTATGCGGTTCATCCCTCTGCCATTTCTTTTCCATCGCCGGCTGTTTGTGATCCCGGCGTGGTACAATGGAGGCTTGCCTGTTAAACGCCTCTTCTTCTTGGGCTAACTCCTCGAATTCCTCGGCTAGGCACATTACTTCTTCGAGCGACGCGCATGCATATGGCGTCATAAACATTTTCATGCGTGGCATGCAGTTCTCCACCAGCCTTTCCATCACCTCCTTCGTGGATTTCCCTAGTGGCTTCATTAGAGACTGAAGGTCCACTATATACTCCTATACGCCAATTTTTCGAAATAACCTTTCGGCAGAAAAAAGGACTCGAAGCTCCTTCTGAATTCTTTCCAAGTTTGCCATTCCTCAGCGTTCATTATGAACCATCTCTGCGCTCTGTTCTGGAGTAATTCCGGCATCGCCCGCGGGATCGTGTTTATGTCTAACCCGTACGTTCTGGCGGACCATGCCACTCGGTCCACGAATTCTAGTGGATCACCTGTTCCGTCGAATCGGAATGACCACTTCCGGACTTGTCTGGCCACTTTTGCGTAGTCCACCTGCACCGGGACCGGCTTCCGCACTTATGGCTCCATGCTCCTTATGCTTTTCTGGTACCGGTACCGCCAGACTTTGAATGAGCTTCTCTGACTCACTCACTGCTTTTTGTTTCGGCGTGGACCTCTGTGTGTCCTTTTCCTCAAGTCAACGCGTGAACGCCAACACCTCGTCGTCTTTAGTCTCGTCGACCCCCTTTGCAACTAGTGCCCTCATGTTTTCTACCGTTCCTTCTGCTGGAAGACCGAGCTCTTTACACACTTCGCTCAATTCCTCCTTGCTCAATTCCTCCATCTTGAAGCTTGCGTTACTTCGAGCCTCGAAAACAGACACGTAGTTTGGGCGCCAGGTGTAATGAACTGTTCTTGCTGATCGGTGCTCGCAACAAATGCCGCGGCTAGCTCACAGAGTTTATGGATCGTTCCACCGAATTTATAGATTCAACGTGACTGCCCGAGCCCAGAAATAAAACAGAGTGATTCGTTTCACAAATGTCCCCTTTATTTATACAATATTTGCAAAGGTTGAAATTTGCAAAGTTTACAAAGGTGAATCTCACCGGATGCTCGGCTCGGCCGATCGACCGCTCGTCCTCCCCTCGGTAACCGGTCACCGTTCTGGGTTGGTGCCAATACACAAGCCCCCCCAAAGCTTTCGCCCAGCAGGACGTGTAGTCTCGGTGCCTGGCGCCGGTTCGGTTCACGGTTTCCTCCGTTCGTGCTCCAGTTGCGGGGCCTATGTTGCCCCTCTCCTGCCGGTGACGCTGCTCCCGACGTCGCTCTCTTGATTTCGCCGCTGCTTCGGTCGTCGTCGTTGCTCCCGTCGTCGACGCTGCTCCCGTTGTCGCTGCTCCTGTCGTCGTCGTCGCTGCTCCTCTTCTGTGGGTGCCGTGGATCGTTGTTATCCTTGGCTCACTGGGACTGTCCTTTCGCCGTGGCCGCCATCTAATCCGTGATGGCGGACCAATAGGCTCACCTCCCAGGCGTACGCCGGGCAGGATGCGCTTCTTAGTGCCTGGCGGCCGGATCAGGGCACCGAGGGCCTACCTACCCCACAAGTCACGCCCCGGTTTCGTCTGCCACTCGCCTCCAAAAACTGGCGTGCATACGCACCTCAGGATCTATAGATGACCAGAGATTTGGCGTCGCCCTCCTTTAACTCCAGGCGATACGCTGTGCATACGCTCCAGCGCCTGGATCAGGAGTCTCTTGATTTGACCGGGACGTCCCTGTTTGGTTTTGTTGCTCGCTTGAGTTCCCGAGGTGGCTATCCCTCGCTTTACAGGATCACACCTGGTCGTAACGGTCAGGAAATGGTAAGGCGTACGCCAGACCGATCCGTCGCTCTTGCTATGATACCAGGATACCTGTCGTGTCCGGGAGTAACCCAACCCGACTCTATTTACCCTTGGGCTTCAGTTCCGCCGCGGATCCTGGATCCTGGATCCTTTTCCCACCTGCTCCTCGACTTATCCTCGTTCGATGACTCGCGTACATCCGCCGGAATTACCTACAGGGGGTCCTTGAGCCACGGATCACAGATCCTTGCGCACTCGCTCTAAATCTCGCACTTGAGACTGTCGGACTTACCCACGGGGGTCCTTCAGCCTATACTCCTAATTCCTCCAAGGAAACTTTATCGCTTGAATGTTAGACTTACCCACGGGGGGTCTTTCACTCAACTCTTCCAGCTTCCCTAGAAGACTCGGTCTCGATTTGCTCCAGGGGCTCTCCATCTATATCTCCAGAGGCGCCCGTTAATCTTTGCAACTCTTTCTTCCTGCCGTTAATCCTTCAGATTTTTATTCCCGACGTTAATCCCACTTTCCAATTAGTCGCACCGGCGGCTCCCGTTCTCCCCCCTTTTCCCCCTTTGGCCACCGGCCCGCATTGTTATTATGCCGGGCATCGGCTTTCTTCCAGGCGCTCCCCCTTTGGCCGTTCTTTTTAAACACCTCGGTCACCGCGGACGCTATGTTCCCCGCTCCCCCCTCTCTCTCGTCCGGAACCGTTACGGTCCACGTTGTCTCCGCTTTCTTCTGCATCCACGGACGGCCGTCGCACAGGCCCGTCCGGAACCGTTACGTTCCACGTTGTCACTCACGTTGTTACTCACTTTGTGAGATTTAATCTCCTCACAAAGTTCTCACAGCGAGTCCGTCACAAAGGTGTCACTGCTAGCGACATCAAGGCTGGATCCCACCTACTATTCCGACTAGTGCAGCGTGTATATTTTTGGGATGACATAAAGGCATAAATGGAAGGGAAATTTCGTCAGCCACATCCTCTCCTTTTTTGGAAAAGTTTGGCCTGTTGCGTGTGGACGGTCGTTTAAGAAATTCTACATTGGATTTTGATAGTCGTCATCCAATTATATTGCCTACAAGCCATCCAGTTACTTGGGCTATAATTGTTGATTTCCATGAGCGGAATCTACACACGAAGCCTCGTGCTCTGTTAGCTATTATTCAATCCCAATACTGGCCAATCGGGGGAAGGAAAACGGTGACGAAGGCATTTCACAAGTGTATCCGATGCTTCCGCACCAGGCCTCGGTTGCTGGAGCACATTATGGCTGATCTCCCGGAGCAAAGAGTCAGCGGTTGCCAGGTTTTCGGAGTTACTGGTGTGGATTTTTGCGGCCTAAAAATGTTAAGGATCTATCCACATCTGCGTTTTTACATGCTTTAAAACTGTTTATATGCACTCGCTGAAAGCCTTAGCACATTTGGTCTGACAATGCGACCAATTTTGTTGGAGCTAAAAACCAGCTAAAGGAGCTGCTCCAACTCTTCATAAGCGATGAGCATCAACGAGCGCTTCTGGAGTTTTGCGCGATTGAGTCCATCGAGTGGCATTTTATTCCTCCTCGATCTCCACATTTTGGTGGACTCTGGGAAGCGGCTGTCAAAACCGCAAATCATCATTTTTACTGGGCTGTTGGATCCTCAGTTCTTGGATTTGACGAGCTGCGAACTCTGCTTCGTCACATTGGTGCTATCATAAACTCACGGCCTTTATTGTCTCTTTCAGAGGATCCTGTAGATCTTGATGTTCTAATGCCATCCCATTTTTTAACTGGTGGCCCGTCAGTCAGTTTTATCGAGCCTGATGTCACAAAGCTGAATTTCAACCGTATGGACAGCTGACAGCGTGTGTCTTTCCTGCAGCAGTCTTTCTGGGCCCGATGGAAGGAGGAGTATTTAAGCCTTCTTTAGCAGCGCTCCAAATGGCATGCGTCTGGCCCGCCTTGGCGATTAACGATGTGGTGCTAGTTAAGGACGAGAACCTACCCCCATTGAAGTGGCCGTTGGCTAGAATTCCGGATCTAGTCCCTGGTCGGGATGGAGTGCCTCAAGTGGCGGTAGTTAGAAACGCTTCTGGAAGTCCCAGTCTTCTATTTTAAAAACAACAGAGATATGGCATTTCTGATCAATCAGTTATATGGCAGCTATAGGATATATTCGGCCGATCCTTATGAAATTTGGCAGATCGAAAAAGTTTGGCAAAAGAGGAGTCCACAGCAAGTCCCATCCTTCTAACTTTAACTCCCGGCCGTTCCGACTTATATATTGCCTGCAAAGGAAAGAAGGATGTGTGCAAAGTTTGAAGTCGATAGCTTTAAAACTGAGAGTTTGTGTAGCAACAGACAGAAGGACATGCTTATATCAACTCAGGAGGTGATCCTGATCAAGAATATATATATTTTATAGGGTCGGAGATGTCTCCTTCACTGCGTTGCACACTTTTGACCAATATTATAATACCCTCTGCAAGGGTATAAAAATGAAAAGGTCATTGAATAATCTCAATGACCAAACACATAGCTTCAGCTGGATCTCATGATTTAACCCCCCCATGATATACTACTTCTGGGACTACTGGGAACAATAAGGCTACAGCTTTTGATGTAAGTAACCTTTTCTGTTTGCACTCATTGCTATTGAACACTCGCATGCTCGGTGTTGAGATCGAGGAAAATGTCTGTGTGTCCTCGTTGGTTATCTCGAAAGCACATATTGAATATGCCGAAGACGTATTGCATATTGTCTAGCTGCCCAAATCCTAGGGTTGCCTTGGACCGCAGATGCCTTGCACCTCCGGTGCTAATAAATCGAATAAGTTTTGAATTGGATCATGACAGTCGGAATGGTTTACCGTAAGCACATGTAATATATGAAGGGCTATAGGGCTTAGGGCTATACCACGTAGCTCCCTAAGGGGCCTCAACCATATACAGAAAAGAACAAGTTTTGAAATTATCACCAGTAATTTGCACAGCCTTGTTGGACCCGCACCTGACAGGAGCCGTGCCGTGTCACGGGTCGTTAGCACCGGATAGAAAAGTGCATTGCTTCTCAATATAAATTATGAAGTGGCCGAGGCCAAATCATAAGGTGTTACAGTTTTATCCACTATGTTCATGGATATGAATTTATCATTGTTGGCAGGCGAGTACTATTGCATCCTCACCCGCAACCCGCGGCATTCGCTGCTGGTCAATGATAAGACCGCTCGAAGGCGGCCAGCTATGTTCTCAACAGTCCCTTAGGACCTGTGATAAGGTGGAGTGCAACTTAGAGAAGCACTCCCAGATATAGCTACCATGAAGCTCTGGGACTGGGCACCCCGACGGCGGGCGAAATTATGGCGAACCTTTACAAACAACTATTCACTCGATCCTGATTCCAGGTCTCGTTTCCCGAGCCACATCGGCATTAGGGACTGTCTGTCAGTTGCCGACTATGCAAGAATGCAAGAAGAGGTGGGTCGTAGCACGGTTGGACGACAACAAACGAGAGATCTGGAATAAACTCGTAAGTGACCCGCTTATTCACACTCTTATCCCATTGGGCTTGCTATGCCGACAGGACACATTCATGCAACAAAGACTTCCATTCACTTCGCCCTAATCTTTCCAAGTTCTGCCAGACATTTCACAATGCAGCCACTTATCCTGCTAGTTACGCAAGCAACAAAAAGACCACCATATATGGAGCGGACAGTTGTCCTGTTCAGGCCCCATTCACTCCACAAAACTCGGCGCCATTTCCTAACCGTACTCACTCCACGCCAGGGTATGAATGTATAACTACTGCAGCGTAGCACCTGTCGTCAGCTTCCGTTAATCCAACTGAAAGTACCTTCATATCATTTGATTTGTATCACTACCATTCTTATGGTTCCCAAACGTTAGTAGAATATTCCTGGCTTATTACTGAATTCCGTTACTTTAATTGGCGTTGCTATCGCTAGTGGAAATAACAACATAAGCGCTAGAATTACAGGCATTTATGAGAGGTTTCTTTTTTTGCGTTGTACAGGAGGCTCATTAGTCTGGTCTGCCTTGAGGTTATCGTCTAATGGGCGCTTGTTGTTGATTTCTTCTGGGAACAGTGAAGCTAGCCGAGTCACTGGTCTCTTGAATACTCCAGATGACGTTTTGATGTCCACTACCCGAACGAGGTTGTCCGGTCCAGGATACGTTTTGAAAGCTCTTCCCATAGGCCAGCTTATAGCAAGCACATTTTCTTCTTTTATAAGGACTAGCAATCCCTCTTTAATATTTGGAGATGCGTGCTTGTGCCGATTCTGGAGTTCTTGCAGGTACTCACACGACCATTGTTTCGAAAAGTCGTGCTTCAGTCGAGATACCAGTTCCCATCTTTTTATGAATGGTTTGCCGCACGGGATGATGTTAGTATCAGGAGGAGCGGTTAGTGGTTCTCCAATCAGGAAGTGTCCTAGGGTTAAAGCTGATTCGTCAGTGGGGTCTGATGACATGAGAGTGATAGGACGTGAATTGAGGATCACCTCGTCTTCAACGACAGTGTTAAGTTCTTCAAACGTCAAAGATGCCAAGCCTGAATTGATACAAGCAGCCATTTTGTGTATTTCACCGCAGCTTCCCATAGGCCACCGAAGGATGGTGCTCGTGGGGGAATGAATTTGAAGTTTATATCTCTTTTGTTGCAATGCTGAACTATGGTGTCCTTCGCATTGGTTGTGAAAATGGTTGTTTCGAGCTCTTTGAATTTATTGTTGGCTCCAATGAAATTTGTTGCATTATCGCAATGGATCGTCTGGCACTTTCCTCGATGTCCAAGAAACCGGCGGAGCGCGGCCAAAAAGGCGTCTGTTGTGAGATCGCTTACCAACTCCAAATGAATTGCTTTCGTGGAGAAACAACAGAACACTGCGATATAGGCCTTTTCAGGTTGTTTGCCTCGAGTCTTGTGATGAATCCATATGGGGCCGCAGTAATCTACTCTCGAGATAAAGAACGGGCGAGCCTGCGTGACTCTCTCGACTGGTAGATTTCCCATAATTTGACTGATTAATTTGGGAGCAAGACTGGATGTTTGGCGTCCTCGGATAGTTTTGAATGATCGAGTCTTCCTCCTACTCGAATTAACACATCAGATCCAAAATGGGAGCCAACGATACAAGGAAACTTTTTTGTCCACTGTTTTGTAACGTTTGAAGTGGTTGCACTCCGCGATAAATGCAATTTGCTGAATCGTCCGCAAGATAATGGTGCTTGCCTGGCTTAGCATATCCAGACATAGTGCCTTCGATGGCGCTCTATTAACAGAACCTTGTTACAGAACCGCAGCATGTACGCAAAAATCCGTTATAATTTGTAAAAGGAGTTACTGTGCCTGCAGTTTTATACACCCCCTCCCAATATGTCCTTAGCGGCCGCAATGCAAACGAATTATGTTTTTTGTACTAAATTCGTCCAAATCCATGTAAGAACAGGGGTCCATAAAACCACATATTGTTGCTCGAGAGTTTGCTAGCTGTTGTTCCTCTGGACAAGACGTCGGCTGCATTGTTTGCGGATGATACGTGACGCCATTGAGACTGATCCGTCACTTCTTGGCTATCCGATTTGCCACAAACGTGTGGTAAGTGGAAGCCGTTGCATTGATTCACCCTAACACGACGGATGAATCAGTCCAAAAGAACCCAGCAACCTTGTCTAAAGACAAACGTAAATCTTGTCTGACTCTGTGCGTTAGTTCTGCGCCTAGGACTGCTGCGCACAACTCTAGTCTGGGCAAGGATTGCTTCGCTGTGCTGCGCCATAGGCCCTTTCTGAGGCGTCCACGAAGTGTGGAGTTCTTGCGTGATTGGATATGTGTCTTGGAATTTGCAATTTATTTAGACTTTGTAGGTCAGAACGAAAGTTTTTCCAGTCTGACTGAAGTTCTAACGGCAATTCATCATCCCAAGCCATTTTCAATTCCCAGAGGTGTTGCATGAATATCTTTGCCTTTACGAAAACTGGCGCAAACAAACCTATTGGGTCAAAGACACTCATTGGATATTTTTAATGCACAATAAGTAAGTGGTTTAGCTGGTTGGTCAGCTATGATGTGGGGAAGAACAAAGGCTTCTATGCGCTGGCTGAAATCCCCGTGAAGAGAGCTAACGAGAATAGTTACTCTTACTCTGCTCATTCTTGGTGGTCCTCCAATGCCTTCGATCCAGAGCTTTGTATCGCGGCACTTTAATGACAACATTGATGATAATCGTTTAGCTACTAAACGATTTAAATTTAGCTACTAAATTTTGCTACTTGTCCGTTCTTTGCCTGGTTCGATACTTTTGCTGTTGTAAGAAGGTTGTAATTCCTGTTAGCTGCGGCACCGACCGTTGGGGAATGAAAGCTTGTGGATTTCAGGTGCAACAAGGTGTGATGCTTTTTGTCGCACTTGAAACAAATCCTTTCTTTACATTCCTTTGATTTGTGGTCGGTCTTGAAACAGTTGACACACATTTTTTGTTTTTGTACCCAATTCAATCTTTCGGATACTGGTTTTGCGCGGAACTCCTCACATTTATATAACGCGTGATTCGGAGCCTTGCAATAGTAACATAATGATTGTTTATCTGACGTACTGGACGCACACGCCAGATTTTTGGACTCTTTTTTAAATGCTGCCGTTGACTTTCCTGAGCTCAAGACTCTGATTCTTTGCTCTAAGAATTCCAGCATCGCTTGGAGGGGCTGGATCTCTACTGAGTTGCCAACTGTCTGCTCAAATAGACATCTATTAGTCATGTCAAGCTTATCGGTAAGCAATACCACCAAAAATGCATCCCATGTGGATACATTGATGCCTATTCCCTTTAATGACGCAAGTGTTTCTAGAGTGGTTATATAAAGCTCCTGTATTGATTTGGCACTGTCAGAGACTGGGCTTTAATGAAGTATCCGACGAATAACTGTATTTGAGATGAACCGAGGATTATTATATGATCCAACTAATATGCGCCACACATGTAAGTAGTTGTCCTCATTTAGCTCGATGTGGCGTATTAATCTCTCCACATTTCCAGAAAGGGTGGATTTTAGGTACCACATTTTCTTCACTGACGGCAGGTTAGTATCATGAACCATACAGGAAAATAATTCATGGCATTGTTTCCATTTTATAGCATCCCCATCAAATTTTGGAATGTTTATCCGGGGCATTTGCACATCAATGCTATTTGTCGTGTCTTTGCCATAAGTGCACTCTGCACCTCTGCTTGAAATTGTAGGTATGCCTGTTTGTTATATCTACTGTCTATTGGGTTTTCAAATTCCTGTCAAGTGGATTTCTTGGACTTGAGCCCATAAAGATTTTAGTAGGTCTCCTGGCCCTCCCCCGGATGCCTTAAACTCTCGTAAGGCACCGTTTACGGACTCTACTAGTTTCCCTTGGCGCCGACATAACCCGGCTAATCCTATATCCATGGGAACAACGACTCGGGATTGCTCTTGAACTCGATTTTCTACTTTTTCTAGAGCCTCTTCCGAAAGTGGCGGCATATTTCTCGCAATTGGTCCGGAGGTCCTCAGCATACGTGATGTAGCTTTCAGTCCTGGCCGTTTTTTTGATTTTCGCATCATTTTCCACGAATACTTTCATTTTCATACGAAAGTATCATGCCTTTGGTTTTCGATTCGGCCTATACATTTTAAAATTCCGGATGAATCTAGCGATTTCCTTTCCAATATCTTGCTAAGCATCTAGGAGGCCTTGAGCAATGTTTTCCCTTTCCATCTTATTGTTCTTCGTTTCTGACCGGTGGGAGTGTTTTATTTGCTGCTAGAGTGCTAGTAGCTGGATGCGCTCCGACTCACTACCTCGAAAAACCTGAACCCATTTTTGCTGGACTGAGGGAGGTGTGGTGCCCTTAATCTACCGTTTAGAGGGATAGCGTCACATTGCAGTGAGGATCTTATTGCTCTCTTAGCAGAAGTCTTCCTGAATTCTCTATTGCGGAACGATAGAAATCACTATTCGTTCCGTTTGACTCTTGTTTGAATAGTGATCCAGGGCTTTCAGAATCAGGTTGGGGTCACCAATATCTTAATCTTTAATAATTGAGTTTAAGCAAAGGGTACATAAACCGATTATTGGTTTGTTGCCACAACTTGCCCTTGAACAAGTTGGGCGGGGAGAAGTAAATGAGATCAGAATAGGTTTGCCTGAGACTGACTTTATTAATATAAAGGTTCAATATTTAAATTGCTGACATTAAATTGCTAATTTGATACATGGATATTGCTTGGGTGGTAAATTAATATAGCAAAAACGTTAAAATGATAAATTCACAATTTAAAAGTAAACAATTAAATGTTTAAAAGTATATTCTGCAATATTTTGTCGATTGCATTAAATTTGCAATGCAATGTCAGCAGTTCTTTCTGCGTTTCTGTTTGGTTGTTTAATGTTCATCGTTCTTTATGTGGGCTATGACCTAATATTTTATTTATTATATATTTATTGTTCCTGTGTTTTTATTGTGTGTATATTTGTGTTCTTGTGACTTAATATTAAATGCTCACGACTTAAGATTTATCTTTGTCTTGTATTTTTTGAACTTGTTTAAAGCGTTATAAATTACTTATAACGCTACGGATTAAATAAAATAATCCGTAGCGGCTTCGACAGAATTCAGCAGGGATGCTGGGGTGAGCGAAAGATTAAAATTCCCCATATCTAGGATTACCTTCAAGTAGTTGGTCTGTCTGCCACTTAATGTAAATTTTTTAAAAAAGACAATGGACGCTAGGTGTAGAAAAATAAATAGGTTTTTAATATTTGAGACAAACCAGAGGACGTTTTTCGCAACAGCTCATAATAATGTTATGTACCGCATTAATTGTGCTAATATTATTAAATCGTCTCTTATTTCCTTCGGTTGCCTGGAAGAAAATGCATCTGAAGCTGGCAAAAAACTTCATAAGAGGTGTTATGTCCAAAAGGTACAGGTCTGTGCGTTCATTTTGAAGTGTGGCTGCGAACTGCCTTTATTAAAGTGTCTATATCTATTTTTGAATTTACAGAGTTGCACATAATGTTATTTATTACAATGTCCTCCTTTAATAAAAAGCTATGTTAGTGTTTTGGTTTCCTAAAATCCTTTGGCTGGAAACGATCGACGGCTTGGCGATTTCGAGTGCTTTGGCGAACAGCTATTCTCGACGAGCGTCGTGCTGGTTGAATTTGCCTTGGATGTTGAGTTACATCTCCTAGCATTTCATAAACAGGTTGCTGAATAGATGCAGAAATCTTGGCTGATGGTTCGCCTCGGCTCTGAGTGTGGAGACTGACGGCCAGATTCGGGATTTCAGGTAGAAGCCAGAACTCCGTGGATTTTTCATCGTAATGGTCAGCTGAGGACCTGGATACGTACAGCATCTTCCCGATTGAACGATCAATTATTCGTTCGATCCACTTTACTCCGATTTACTTTACGCTGATTAACGGAGTATTTGGTATCTGCTTGTTTATTTATTGCAGGCTTCTCAAATAGTTGACTCAACTTAAGTTGACTTAACAAAGCGTTCTGCCAAACCATTTGACACTGGATGGAACGATGCTGCAGTAATGCTGTATTGCTGTAATGCTGTATTCCATGTTGCTTGCAAAATACTGCGAAGGCGTCGGCAGTAAATTGGGGCCCATTGTCACTTACCATTGTCTTTGGATATCCTTCAATTGCGAAAATTGATGATAGTGCCGCAACTGTATTGCTGGTTGTTGTAGACGACATTTGAACAGCAAATGGAAATTGAGAAAAGGCGTCTACGCAGATTAGCCACATGGCGTCAAATATGGGGCCAGCAAAATCAATGTGAATACGCTCCCAAGCTGATGTTGCTACAGGCCAACTGTGGTACTCTTTCGGCGGTGCTGGATTATTGCATTTGCAGTTAATGCAAAAATTTACAAGATTTTTTATATCTTGATCAATGGAATTATTACACGATTCGTATCTGTGTATAAGCAAAGAAGTTGTTGGTTAGTGGCAATCGCAAACCTTCGATTGAAAAATGGCAATAAAGCTTCCTGGCTCGGTTGAAGTTTTTCAGGCCATCCTACCGTAACGAAATGCATGACTTGTCTGAGAATTTCGTCGGTGCTTAGGTGCTTAGGTCTTTCGATTCCATCGTTCTGAAGATGAGAAAGCACGACTCCGATACCAAAGGATGAAGCATCAGTGGCTAGTAACAGTGGTAATTTTCCATCGAAATGAGCTAGTTCAGTAGCGTTTATAATGTGATACTTCAAGTCTGTGAATGCTTGATTCTGTTGCGGCCCAAATATGTATGCTAAATTTTTTCTGCGAAGTTAGATCAAGGGTGCTGCCAACTGCGAATAATTTGGGATAAAATTGCAATAATATTTTACTTTACCCATTAACGCTATGGGTACAGTATTTTAGTGTTTCTCAACGATGGTAGTTTACTTGGAGTTGGTAAGCGATCTCACAACAAATGCCTTTTTGGCCGCTCTCCGCCCATTCCTGGGTTGTTGATGTGAATGCCAGAAGATCCATAGCGATAATGCAAAAAAGTTTATTCCAGCTAACAATAAATTAAAAGAGCTCGAAACCACCATTTTCTCAATCGATGCCAAGAGCATCATAGTTCAACACTGCAATAAAAGGGAAATAGACTTTAAATTCATTCCCCATGAGCACCATTATTTAGTGGACTTTGACTTCTACTGATACCAATATCATCCCGTGGGGCAAACCCTTAATAAAACGGTGGGAACTTGCATAACGACTGAAGCACGCCTTTTGGAAGCCATGGTCGTGTGAGTACCTGCAAGAGCTCCATAATCGGCACAAATGATAGCAAGCATCTCCAAATATTGAAGAGGGATTGCTACTCCCTAAAAGGAAGATAATATGCCCGTAATGAGTTGTCCTATGGGAAGATTTCTTAAAACGTTTCCCGGAACGGATAATCTCGTTCGGGTAGACATAAAAACGTCATCTGTCATCACAATAGGGTGAAGGTTAATGAGGACAGCTACTCCAGAACCAAACATCCATTGATGACTCTATATTCAACTTAGTGTGAAAAGGAAGTTTGGCTATCAACAACCGCCTAAGATCTTTGGAACAAAGAATTAATGTAATCTCATAAATTAGCAACAAGGACAGTACCAAGGCACGCAATGTTTAGAGCAAGCAAATGGTTTCAGCAAGTGCAGAGTGAGATATCCAATATTCGCCATAGAACAATCAGCCCAATTTTAAGATCACCAATGTTGACAGTATGTGCGAATTTCAGTTATTCAATAAAAAAACTAGAAGAGAATATTAAATAAATCCTGTGCACTTCAGCATGCTATGGTTAAAAACTCACCAATCTAAATAATGGATCTTCGCAACCAAAGACCCAATGGAATTTCAGCTTGTCATCAGGCTTTCATCAACTGTCAACATAAAAGCAACTGGAATACTAAATTTTCCCACTGGTTGCACAACCCGCGTTGTCAATATAAGCTTAACTACTTTCGCCAATATGACCACTGAAATACGAACTTCGTTCAGTCGATTCGGATATATCTCCAAGCCCATAGAGGAACCATCAGAATACGCCGTAAGGGGTACCACCCAATCCACAAGTATGGCCGACACGGAATTAGAGGTTCTACAACGTCGGTTACCCTATATAAAAGCACAAAATTTAACATATCAACCATGTTTTATGCAGTATTGGCTATTTCAGTCATCATACTGATATTGATAAACATACTCCTCCTTCAATACAAACGGTTTATTTGAACTCCAAAAACTAAAGGTACTACAAGAAGGTCAACTCCAGAACCTACCACAAGACAGTTTACTATAGAGCTGGACGACGGTTGAACCTGTTCAACGGCCGAAAAAATATTCAGTTATCAGCATTTAATATTAAATTACAAAAATATAATTCGTAATTAACCAAATATAAGGTGTTAGCCTACTTGCAGAACGATGACTTATAGAACCAAACACTACAGTAAAAACAACCAGGAAGGGTCGCGGTCGCAAAAACTACTGTTTCAATTTAATGCAATCGACAAATTATTGTAACACACTACACATTTTTTAGATTGTTAATTTATCATTTTTACTTTTTGCTATATTATAATTAATTTAACTCTTAAGCAATACCTATGTATACAACTAGCCATATATATAGACCTTTTAAATTAATAAAGTCAGTCTCAGACAATTCTATTCTTAACTCATTTCTTTCTCCGTGAGATTAAGCCAATGTAGGAGGGGCTCACGTTAAACAATTCCGAAATACGCTGCCTATTCGTTTTGTGTGCGAACTCTGGTGCTACAAATTGCGAGTTGTGCGGTCGCTGTAGCTTACCAATTTCCTGAGCACCACTGTTGCTGCTGTCCAGGGTGCTGTCCTGGCCGAGCTGTCCTCCACCCACCCATGCCGTTCGGGCAAACTGCAGCAGGTGCAACTGGTAGCACTTATGCTACGGATGGCCGAGCTAAAGACCCGGCTCACCAGGCCATTACCAATGCGCTTGGTATTGGTAACGATGCGCTTCACCGCCGTTGGATAATCTGTCGCCCCCGTAGCCACAGTTCCGGTTCCCCGTACTAAATTGTGGGAGACCTGCGTGGTGAGACCTGCGTTCGCGAGGTTCCCTCTGGACAGATCCGAGAGAATATAAAGAGAAGGAGTAGAGTATTACGAGGAAGAGTGTTGCACAGATAAGGCGTTTAGTATAAAGGATTTAAGATTGTTAGTAGAGCAAAGTGGCAAGATGTTGTAGAGACCATTGTAGTCCAAACATAATACCCTGAACGGATCGTGTTGGGCATATGTCGAGCTACAATGGCTTAGGAGTAGAGGACGAATGTTTCTAGTCCTTATACTAGCGTGTAAATTTAAGCTTGTTAGTGAATGCTGGCTGTCTACCTTACCATTAATAAGATTAAATAGAAACATGACACCCAGCATCGTTCTACGGTTTGTTAATTATTAATAAAATTCTACAATGATAGGAGGGAAGGTGAACCCATGCATCCCAATTAAGTCCCCATAGTGCGAAGATATGGAAGTTTTTTTGTACACATTCTTTGTGATCTTGGTGTACTCCCTATGTAGGACTCCAGACACACGATCCATACTCAAGAATCGGACGGACTAGTCAAGATGTAAAGTTTTTGTTAAGTACGGGTCATTGAATTCTTTTGACCAGCTTTTAATGGCACACCCATAGCTTTATTAACCATGGTGGATATATGGTTGGTACATTTAAGTTTCAAATCTAATAGGACACCCAGATCGTTAACCTGAGATAATCATTCTAAGGCATTCCCATAGGAAAAGTACGTAGCCTGGTAAGGACTAGATCGATGAAATGACATGAGTTTACATTTCGATCCATTAAGCTTTAAGTTATTTGCAAAACACCAATTTTGAAATTTATCCAAATCGGATTGAAGTCTAGATTGGGCAATAGTGAATCTATACTGAAGGCAAAGCTTAACGTCATCAGCGTACATAAGTACAAGTGAATCAGTTAAGGCAAGGGGAAAGTCGTTAATAAATAATGTAAAAAGTAATGGTCCAAGATGGCTTCCTTGGGGCACCCCTGATGTGACGCGGACTAAATGCGAGGTAACATCTTTAAAAAAAACACGTTGGGTTCTTCCAGATAAGTAGCTCGAAATCCAAATCAGGAGATCAGTTGGGAATCCTAAAAGACTGAGTTTACTTATAAGAAGCGAATGGTTAACAGAGTCAAATGCTTTACTGAAGTCAGTGTAAATGACGTCTGTTTGTAAGCTATTCGGGAACCCATCCATGACAAAAGATGTTAGCTCCAATAAGTTGGTGGTGGTGGAGCGGCGCTTCATAAGGCCATGTTGGCACGGGGATATTATTGAACTACATAGGTGTTGCAAATATGGAGTGATAAGTTTTCGAAAAGCTTTGGAATTGCTTTGACAATGCTTTGACAATTTAGAAATGCCTCTATAATTGACAGCACCAGATTTTTCCCCTTTTTTATGCAGAGGAATAATGTAGGATTCCTTCCATATAAGGGGAAAAATCGAAGTCTCCAGCGATAGATTAAAGAGTTTAAGGAGCGGTTTGAACAGTGCCTCGGCGCAGTTCTTCAGAACTTATCCTGGTACTCCATCAGGGCCTAGCGAATACACGGGCTTGACCTTAAGAAGATCCGATAACACACCATTTTGATCAAAAGATGGTCAAAATGTAAGGTTGGCTGATTGGATCTTATAAGTGTTTGAAAAAACTTTGCGAAGAGATCGGCCATTGCCAGATCAGTGTTCGCATATGAGTTCTCAAACGTAAGCAGAGGAGGAAAAGATACATGTTTGCGCTTAGTGTTTACAAAATTATAAAACTGCTTCGGGTCCTGAGAAAACTGAATCCGGCTGCGGTGAATATAACTCCTATAACATTCGGCGTTATGCACGGTGAAATTGGACCGAGCCACTAAGTATCTTGAATAACTAACTGTACAGCCAGATAATTTATGTTTATTTAAAAGTCTATTCATGGCGTTCTTTAAATTTAACAGGTGCTTTGTATACCAAGGCGGATTAGTTGAAGCGGACGGATATTTCCACGCACGCAGGCGTCGAAGAATTCCAAAAGAAATTGATTAAGTTTTATAAAATCATCCTTACGGAAGAAACGAACTTTATGAGGATTAAGTGAAGACCTAAGGTCAACTAAAGTATTGATATTGATTGAAACCTCAAGAGTGGGGTGATATGGATCCTCAGGGTTAGAAAGGGGCAAAGTTCTGGAAAGAGTAATTCCATTAGGATCAGAAACGAAACACAAGTCCAACAGTCGACCTAAAGAAATTGTAACGTGGTTAATTTGCCCGAGTGACATGTCGAAGATACCCGCAGGGTAGTCGTGGTGCGAGTTAAGCAGTAAGGACGGAGAATTCTCAACATTAGACCACATGAGTTCTGGTATATTGAAGTCCCCCAGAGCTACCTGCAGGTCATTGTCGGACAGACGGTCCGAATAGCGGACAAATGTTGCCAGTATGTAGGTGGTTCCAACGACGGTGGTATGTAATGTAACGAACTGTTTTTGCTGGATGGTGCTCGCAACAAATGCCGCGGCTAGCTCACAGAGTTTACGGATCGTTCCACCGAATTAATAGATTCGACGTGACTGCCCGAGCCCAGAAATAACACAGGGTGCTTCGTATTTATATAATATTTACAAAGGTTGAAAACAACGTTTACAAAGGGTGAATCTCACCGGCTGCTCGGCTCGGCCGATCGACCGCTCGTCCTCCCCTCGGTCCCCGGTCACCGTTCCGTGGTTGGTGCCAATAAACACGCCCCTCACAGGACACGCCCCCGGTTGCGTCTGCTACTCTCCTCCAAAACTGACTACGCACCGCAGGATCTATGGCTGACCAGAGGTTTGCCGTCGCGCCTCCTTTAACTCCAGGCGATACGCTGTGCTTACGCTCCAGCGCCAGGAACAGGGACGTCCCTGTTTCGCTTTGTTGCTGGGCTTGAGCTCCCGAGCTGGCTATCCCTCGCTTTACAAGATCACCCCTGGTCGTAACGGTCAGGAATTGGTAAGGCATAGTAACGGGAGTAACCCAACCCGACTCTATTTACCCTTGGGCTTCAGTTCCGCCGCGGTTCCTGGATCCTTTTCCCTCCTGCTCCTTGACTTATCCTCGTTCGATGACTGGCGTACAGCGACCGGACTTACCCACAGGGGGTCCTTGAGCCACGGATCACAGATCCTTGCGCACTCGCTCTAAATCTAGCACTTGAGACTGTCGGATTTACCCACGGGGGGTCCTTTAGCCTATACTCCTAATTCCTCCATGGAAACTTTCTCGCTTGAATGTTAGACTTACCCACGGGGGTCTTTCACTCAACTCTTCCAGCTTCCCTAGAAGACTCGGTCTCGATTTAATCCAGGGGCCCTACTTATATACCTCCAGAGGCACCCGTTAATCTTTGCAACTCTTTCTTTCTGCCGTTAATCCTTCAGGTTTCAATTCCCGCCGTTAATCCCACTTTCCAATGATTCGCACCGGCGGCTCCCGCTCTCACCCCCTTTTCCCCCTTCGGCCACCGGCCCGCATTGTTATTATGCCGGGCATCGTCTTTCTTCCAGGTGCTCCCCCTTTGGCCGCTCCAACTGCATTTCTCTCCTTCCGTACTTTCTAAACACCGCGGCCCCCACGACCGCTACGTTCCCCGCTCCCCCTCTCTCTCTCCTACATCCTACGGAACCGTTACGTTCCACGTTGTCTCTGATTTCTCCTGCATCCGCGCATGGCCGCGCGAGCCCTTTCCCCGGGGGCTCTTGAGCCCTTGCTGCCCCCCTCTTGCCATCTGTCTTGGCGTGTGGGAGATTTAATCTCCTCACACTTCCCCCCTTCTTCGGGGGGAAGAATGGAGGAAATGACGTGGTTCCAGCTTCTTCAACTTTGGTTTTTTTTTTCTCTCACTCCCGTGTGTTTGTTTTGACTTTTTTTTGTTTTTGCGTGGATAAACTTATCCACCTCCCCCCTTCTTCGGGAAACGGACAGGTCGTTTCCCTTCATTATGTTTCTTTCCATTGGGCTTTGTTTTTAACGATATATATTTTTTTCCCCTTTTTTTATACCCTGGCAGAGGGTATTATAATTTTGGCCAAAAGTGTGCAACTCAGTGAAGGAGACATCTCCGACCCTATAAAGAATATTTATTCTTGATCAGGATCACCTCCCGAGTCGATATAACCATGTCCGTCTGTCTATCTGTCTGTCTGTTTCTACGCAAACTAGTCTTTCAGTTTCTCTCTGTCTCTCAAACTTTGCACACATCCTTCTTTCCTTTGCAGGCAGTGTATAAGTCGGAACGGCTGGGATCGACCGACTATATCCTATGGCTGCCATATAACTGATTGATCGGAAATGCCATATCTCTGTTGTTGTTCAAGTTAGAAGAGTGGGGCTTTGTATGGATTCTACTTTCGGCAATCTAATTTGATCTGCCGAGTTTTTTCTTTGTAAATGTATATATCTTCATCTTCTCTTCGATCTTTTTATGTTTTTTTTTTGTGTTTATATTTATTTTTCTTATTATTATTATATTTTTCGTGTTTTTTTCTATTTTGTGTGTTTTTTTTTTTTTTTTTTTTTTTCTCTGTGCGGACCCCGTTGGAACCCCCGCGCACCGGAAAACAACTGCCTCCCATCTGCCACAAGACGCTCCACCTCCCGGTTTTCTCCCATCGTCGCCTCGTCTCCTCCTCCACCTTATGTCGTAGCTCTGGTGGCCAACTCTCCTGCGGTACTGCTCCTCCGGCATCTCCGGCGCGCCGCTCTCCTCAACATCGCTGCACTATCCACCGCCACCTCCAATCTCTACCGCCGGGCCGCTTCCTTGGATATCGCCGTGGCCAACGCAGACAGGACTTCGCTCGGCTGGTGGTCCGGTTTCTCAACGGTGGCCGTGCCCACCGGGATCCCTCGTCCTCCAGGTCCTCTCTTCGTCATGACCCTCATGACTCTCCTCGAGGCCTGGAGCCGCCGGATATCCCATCCGGGTATATCGACGAGCTCCACGTCGCTCTCGTTCGATGTGACCACTGGCGTTGTGCTGCGTGACGAAGCCATCTCTGTTGACACAAAAAAAGAATGTCGGCCGGTGCCCATCACCGCCTTTTTATACGTATAAATTTCGACCGCCTGGAATAGTTCCGTTCTTGCGGCTCCTATGTCCAGTTCCATAATCCCGTTTTGCCTCTCCTCTTCATTCCTTTTTTCCGTTTGTAACTACGCTCCCCTTTTTATTGGCACCTATGTAGATATGTATTATTTTTTCTTTTTTTTTTTTGTTTACGCCTGTGGCGCCCTCTGCTTGGGCTTTTAGCTCACTTATGTGTGCCCTCCTTTCTTTCTTTGTGCCAACGTGACGTAGCACAACAATCACTGGCGATATGAAATTCACCACCGTGTATGGCCCGCCGTATCTTGGCATTAATTTCGCCGCGAACTCTCGGCTGCTTTGGACAGATGGTGTTCTTTTGCTCATACTATGTCGCCAATTTTTAGGCTCCACTCCCGCCTCCTTAGATTGTAGTGCCTAGCTTGCACCTGCGTCGCTCGCTCCATGTTCCTTCGCACCAGCTCAAACACTTCTTTTAGCTTCGCTGCATTTTCTGAGGGCGTGGCTTGTGATGTTCCCGTCCCCAATGCCTCTTTATCATATAACGCCTTCGGCATTCTCGGCTCTCTGCCTTGGGTTACGAAGCTTGGCGAGTATCCCGTGCAGTCGGACACGCTTGAGTTCACTGCCAGCATCAACTCCTCTGATACTGATCCTCCCATGTCCTCTGATCCTCGCCTGCAAACTAGGCGATCTTTGTATTGACCGTTCTTTTTGCCCTTCCGTTGGAATTTCCTGCGGCGTGTATGGTGCAGTGAATTGATGCCGGACTCCGAGCTCCTCGAGAAAGTTTTTAAAACTCCTACTGGTGAACTGGACTCCATCATCCGTTACCATCACCTTTGGCACCCCGTATCTCGCGATAACCCTTTCGCGGATTTCCTTCTGCAGCGCCTCAGTGGCTGCTTTCCGCATTGGAACCATCTCCGTCCATTTTGAAAACCGATCAATCATTACCAACAGCATGGTATTCCCATGCTTAGACCGCGGCAATGGTCCTACGAAATCCGCACATACCGTCACCCATGGTTCCTCTGGGATCTGTCTCAGCATTTTCCCTGCAGCCTACATTTGACTTGGTTTGTACCGCATGCATGTTTCGCACTGTCTGACATACTTCCTTATGTCCCTTTGCATCCCTGGCCAGAAGTACCTTGCTACTATTTGCGCAATTGTTTTTCTTCCGCCTAGATGTCCCGCTGTCGGTTCGTCGTGGTTCTCCCTTAGCACCTGCTGTCTCATATTAATCGGCACACATAGATTCCATGATGCCACCTCTTTGCTTCCGGCTCTATGTAGAACCTGTCGGTAAATCAGGCCTGCCTCTTCTATGTACTCTGGACATTTCTGTGGGTTTTCTCCTCTTCATTTATCATATGCATTTATCGTCTTCGCGCGAGCCCCTTTTGCGACAGGTTGCAAAGGGAGTTTGGCGTGTGGGAGATTTAATCTCCTCACACTTCCCCCCTTCTTCGGGAAACGGCAGAAATGACGTGGTTCCAGCTTCTTCTACTTTGTTTTTTTTTTTATTTACTCTCCCTCCCGTGTGTTTGTTTTGACTTTTTTTTTGTTTTTGCGTGGATAAACTTATCCACCTCCCCCCTTCTTCGGGAAACGGACAGGTCGTTCCCCTTCATTAAATTTCTTTCTATTGGGCTTTGTTTTTAACAATATATATATTTTTTCCCCTTTTTTTATACCCTGGCAGAGGGTATTATAATTTTGGTCAAAAGTGTGCAGCGCAGTGAAGGAGACATCTCCGACCTATAAAGTATATTTATTCTTGATCAGGATCACCTCCCGAGTCGATATAAGCATGTTCGTCTGTCCGTCTGTCTGTCTGTTTCTACGCGAACTAGTCTCTCAGTTTTAATGCTATCGACTTCAAACTTTGAACACATCCATCTTTCCTTTGAAGGCAGTATATAAGTCGGAAACGCCGGCATCGGTCAACTACGTCCTATAGCTGCCATATAACTGATTGATCGGAAATGCCATAATTTTGTGTGATTCAAGTTAGAAGGATGGGACTTACTATGGATTCCACTTTTTAAAACTACTAATTTAAATTTCTAATTACTACTTACTACTAATTGAAATTCCACTTTCTTGCAAACTAATTTGATCTGCCAAATTTCAAAGGATCGGCCGACTACATCTTATAAAAGTTAAAAAGATTATATTAGTATTCTTTTAAAAAAAGAATTAATCTTTTATGTTTCGTTTATTTGAGTGTCGAATTAGAACTGACAATTATGATTCTTATAATTTATAACTAAACCTATGTGTCGCTCCGTCGCTGCCGCGATCGCAGTCCCGGTTGCTGCTGCTGCTGGCGTCCCTCGATGTCATTGGTAGCTGGTGTTGTTGCTGTAACTGAAGTCCATGTCTTTGCTCCTAATTGGTCAATGCAAGTACATTATGTTGTTGGTAGATGTACTTGCCAGTGGGTTCAGTGAGCTTGCCAAATATTTTGGTGTTTTCTTTCTTTTGGCTTTCCCACGATCGCAAGCATAATCAATGCTTACTCAGCTCGCAAGCATAATCAATGCTTACTCAGCGCACGTGTCTTTCGATCCGTGTGACCCTTATTGGTGCCACGGCATCATATTGCGTCCGGTGCACGGTGCACTCAATGTGGTTGCGTAAGCTCTGTTGCTTTTAAGAACTTATGGGCATGTGACTGGACTTAACGTTTTATTAACTAATTTAGTATTTGACATTTTAGGTGTTAACTCTTCCCCCCTTAAACGTGGGCGTCCTCGTTCGCAACGTAGAAGAGAACTGGGTTTGGTGAGGATGAATCCGCCGGTGCTTTTGTTGTTTTTGGGGCAGCTTCTTTTAGTTTGCACTTTCTAACTAGCATTGTGATCAGACTTATGATCATTATGAGCAGGATAGTGGCTGACGTATAATTCACGGATACCTCGATTGCCTTCTCTTCCTTAATTTTGTTCAGGATCTTGGTGTTATTTATATTTAGTTCCTTGATTAGTTGAAGGGAGAGGACTTCCTTAATTTTAGGGTTTGCTTCTGAGAGTTGGAAAAGCGGGGGTTCTGGCTCCACTACAGTGACTTCTTCTGTTCTGTAGATGTTTTCGCCGATTTGTACTGTGGAGTTTCTGTACTGGATGATGAATGATCCTTGGAGATTAAGGTTCTTTCCGTCTAATGACACCATTCCATTAAAGTCGTTCAGCATCAGTGTACCCGGTAGTAATTCCTCAAAATCGGGCACGTGTTGACTATTGATTGCCTTGCATTCCGGTGGTCTTAAGTTTAATAGAGCGCTCACACAAGCGTCGTTGCTTAAGTCTAAGAGTTTATCCTTAACACAAATTGTTCTATCGTTATGCGATTCACATGGTTTCGATATCGCAAATAGTTCTTTCTTACATTCTAACAAGTTTTCGAATTTTATGTCATTTATTACTTGAGCTTTTTTACTGCTTTGACTAATAGAGTTCTACATGTTTCGTTACTTATTATTGGGATACTTATGATATACAGAAGGTCGTTATTATTTGATGCAAGTTTGACTTTTGAAAATTCTAATAGTTCTTCAATATTAATGAATAGGTTATGTTCTTTATTAAAAATTTTTTCTATAATATTCGTTTCAATTGTTGAGAATATAAAAGAGTTTACAATATTTGTTTTGGCCCAAGTTATAGCATGTAGTATATTGGAGATTTCTTCTTTTATTATTTGAATTTTATATCTAAGAATATTTGCCTCTTCGTTAATTATTTCATTTGAATTTTGAGTTACTTTTAGAATAGCGTTCGTTACGTTACTTATTTGATTAATTTTCTCGCTTAAAAGTTTATTTATTATAACTTGTTTGTTATTATTTTCTAATTGTCCGTTTATTTTGTTTTTTAATATTTCGTGGTCATGGTGGTCCGGTGATCCTGCCAACCATTTCCATGCCGATCCTAAGATTTCTATTGCTCTTTTTTGCCTATTGTTCGTTCTTAATTTGAGAAGGTTTTGTTTTATTTGAGATAATTCATAAGACAAGTAAGGGTGCAGATGATGTGATGGAGTGAGGTTGTTTAGTCCCTGTTGAAGTTGGTCAAATGTGTTGTGGTATTCTTTTATGTCAAATGTATGGATGATTTTAAATGTTCCCTCTTGTTTGGCCGCACGTCCAGTTTCAAGTGAAATCACCTGTGAGTTGGAATAGTCGAGAACTGTGGACAGACCCAGGCAAGTTGGTATGAATAGTCTGAAAGTTAGTTTCTAATGTTATTCTTGTGTATTACTTTCCCGGATTGAGTTTTAATTGTAGTGTTATTATTTTCCTTTACTGTTTCTTTCCTATAGCGTGGGGTAAGTTTGCTACCTAGTCTTTTGTCAATTTTTACATGAATTATATCTCCTGTCTCGTATTGTTTTGGCTGTTCTTTATCCTGGTTATGATATTCTAAGTCGGCTACTTGTTTTTTCTTTATTATACCCTTGCAGAGGGTATTATAATTTTGGTCAAAAGTGTGCAACGCAGTGAAGGAGACATCTCCGACCCTATAAAGTATATATATTCTTGATCAGGATCACCTCCTGAGTCGATATAAGCATGTCCGTCTGTCCGTCTGTCCGTCTGTCTGTCTGTTTCTACGCAAACTAGTCTCTCAGTTTTAAAGCTATCGACTTCAAACTTTGCACACATCCTTCTTTCCTTTGCAGGCAGTATATAAGTCGGAACGGCCGGGATCGGTCAACTATATCCTATAGCTGCCATATAACTGATTGATCGGAAATGCCATAACTTCGTTGTTTTTTAAGTTAGAAGGATGGGACTTGCTGTGGACTCCTCTTTTAGCAGACTTATTCGATCTGCCGAATTTCATAAGGATCGGCCGACTATATCCTATAGCTGCCATATAACTGATTAATCGGAAATGCCATATCTCTGTTGTTTTTTAAGTTAGAAGGATGGGACTTGCTGTGGACTCTTCTTTTAGCAGACTTATTCGATCTGCCGAAATTCATAAGGATCGGCCGACTATATCCTATAGCTGCCATATAACTGATTGATCGGAAATGCCATATCTCTGTTGTTTTTTAAGTTAGAAGACTGGGACTTTGTATGGATTCTACTTTCGGCAAACAAATTTGATCTGCCAGTTTTATAAGGATCGGCCGACTATATAAGATCCGATATATATCTAATAATATAAACTGCCACATATCTGCAAGGGTATACCAACTTCGGCTCCGCCCGAAGTTAGCTTTCCATTCTTGTTTTTTCCCTGATTTCGGTTCGCTGTTTTTCTATATCTTCCGTAGTGTTCAGAGTGGGGCTTCTGAAAAACACCTCAACTGGCTTTTCCTTTATTACTGAATGAATAGACCTATTGTATTCTTTGACTGATTTAAAAATTAAGTCTTCGAATGTTATACTTCCGTTATCTTTTTTAATGCATCTCATGATTTCAGAAAGAGTTGAGTGAAATCGTTCTACTTGGCCGTTGCTTGTTGAAGCGTATGGGGCTGTTGTATGGACTGCTATTTTAAGTTGATCTTCTAAAAGGAATCGAATCGCAGCAGAGTTTAAGGCGCGTTCGTTATCCATTACTACCCACTTGGGCATACCGAAAGCTATCAGCATTTCTCTCAGAGGAGTTTTGATATCCTCGGAGGCTCTTGACTTTAATATCTTGATTTGGGCGTATTTAGAGAACTTGTCGAGACCAGTTAAAATATTATGTTTTTCTGTAATGTAAATGTCTATGTGGATGATTTCTCCTGGGTACTTAGGGATGGGAGTTGGTTGGATTGCCCCTTTTGGAGGGTGTCTTTCGTATTTTGATTCTCTACAGGTTTGACAAGATTGGACTATTGCATGGATTTTTCTTTGAGCTTGCGGGAAGAAATATTTCTTAAATATCTGTATTTTGTTTTCTTTCGCGTCCCTGTGTGCCCTTTTATGCTCTAATATAATGATCTGGTTCTGGGTTGTTTCTGAGGTTACATCTTCAACCTGATTACTAGTAAACCTAACTTTGTAAGACTTGAAGTGTGTAGGGTAAATAGCTTAAATTTTGGCCATTATTTCTTCTGAAGTGTAGATACCGTTGATAATTCTGGGATCTAGTCGGACGCGGAGTATATTTATGATTTCTTGTTCCGTGTAAGAATTCTTTTTTATTATATGACGATAGAAAGTTGGGAATGGAGTTTCGAGATTATACGAATCAGTGTTTTCTTTTAATAAAAAAAGTTGGTTTTTAAGTACGTTTATCGGGGCTTCTACTGAAAATATTAGGTTATGTGAAGAACTTTCGTCGCTGTGAATTGTAGAGTCTGAATGGATTGAATTAATTTCTGGTCGGGCTCTGGATAGGGCGTCTGCTACCACATTAGCTACACCGGGCTTGTATTTAATCTCGGGGCTATATTCACCGATAATATCTCTCCAGCGTTTAAGCTTGGCATTGTGATTATTTGCACTATTCGAAAACGTCAGGGGTTGGTGGTCGGTATAAATTGTCACTTTCGAATATCCGTACAGATAATGCCTTAAGCTTTGAAGGGCCCATACGATAGCTAACATTTCCCTTTCGTTCGTTGCGTAGTTTTCTTCCGTTTTTGAGAGGGTACGGGATATGAATGTTATTGGTCTGTGATTCTGTTCTAACACGGCACCTATGGTAAAATTTGATGCGTCTGTAGTCAGTTGGAATTCCTTCGTGAAGTCTGGATACGTTAATGTTACATCTCTAGATATAAGCGTGTTTTTAAGTTTTTCGAATGCACCCGCTGCTTCTTTGTCTAAGTTAATGGCTATTCTGCTTGACTTGTATTTGGATACCCGTCCCTCTTCTCCTCTGAGGAGAACAGTTAGAGGTTTGGCTATCTTCGCATAATCCTTAATAAATCTCCTATAATAGCTAGTCATTCCTAAAAATGATCGAAGTTCTTTTAGTGTTTTTCGTATTGGGAAGTTTTTAATTGCCTTGATTTTTTCGATGTTGGTTTTAACTCCATCCTCTGAGATCGTATATCCCAGAAAGTCTACCTCTTTCTTGAAAAAGTGGCATTTGTCAATTTGAATCCTCATATTGGCTTTTTGTAGGGTTAGGAAAACTTTGTTTAAGTTTTCGGCATGATCGTTTTCTGTTTTGCTGAAAACGATGATGTCGTCGACGTACACATAGCAGATTTTCCCTATGTGTTCCCTTAAGATGTCGTCTAATGCTCTTTGGAATATGGCTGGTGAATTTTTTAATCCGAATGGTAATCTGGTAAATTCATATTTCCCTCCATTCACTGCGAATGCAGTTTTTTCCATGTCTGACTCTTTAAGTGGTATTTGGTGAAATCCACTTTTTAGGTCTAGTACTGAGAAAAATCTATTGTTTCCTAATTGTGCGATTATTTCGCCTATTTCGGGGATGGGGTATCGATCGGATATTGTGACCTCGTTGAGCTTCCTATAATCAATAACTAACCTGTATTTTTGTTTTTCATTAGGGTCTGTTTTCTTCGGGACTACCCAAACTGGTGCATTATAGGGTGACCGTGAGGGTCTAATAATGCCATCTTGTAGCATTTCTTGGATTTGCTTTTCTACTTCTTGTCTAAGCGATGCTGGATATGGGTAGTGTTTTCCGTAAACTGGGGTATCGGAGGAAGTTCTAATTTCTCCTACGACTCTGGTTGTGTAAGTTAGTTTGGTTTCGGGGTCAGCGAAAAGGTTTTTATGGGTGTCGGTGAAACTTTTAATTATTTCTTTTTGAGTTTCTGTCATATGCTCGTCTATTGGGCCGATTTTGTTTACGGCTTGAGCTGCTAGTTGGTGAATTTTAATTTTCCTATTTTTTTCTAATATCAGAACATCGTTTTTAACGTCTATTATTGCTCCTAGTTTCTTCATAGAGTCATTGCCTAAAATTCCATGAAATGTTTTCAGTGTATCTAATAGAAAAAATTTTAGTGGGGTTTCCGATATGTTGGGAAGTTTAACTATTGTATGTTGTGTTATTTCATTGTTTCCTCCTACTGAGTTTACTGTAAAACTGTTACTATTGGGTTTTGGGTTTGGTACTAGTTGTGCTTGAATATAATTTTGATTTGAGCCCGTGTCGATTAAAAACTTCAGAGTTTTGCCGTTCCCCATAGTTACTTTGAAGTAGGGTAAGGAGGAACGGTTTATTCTAAAAAATATAATTCTGACATATCAATGGATTCTTGTTGTTCGGATTCCGCTTGCCATGAAGCTTCTTCCTCTAATTCATTTATTCCATTCTCTTCCGCTGCCTGAAAATATTCTTGTTCTTCGTCCACTTCTGATTGTATGTTGAATTGGCGTTGCATCTTATTAGCGTTTTGAACGTTTGCGTTGCTTAGTGGTCGTTTCCCTACGAAATTGTTATCATGGGGTCTATTCATATAGTTAACATGACGTGATCGAATGGATTGGTCTACATCCATGGGTGTTGGCTTTGGTTGGGGTCTGGGAGGTGGGTTAGGGTTGAAGGAGGCTTGTGCTCCTGATTGATTTGTATGGATTTGGTTGGGTGGGTTATGTCGGGTTAGTGTTGTTTCGAATGTCCTTGGTGGGATTGCTGGTTTCTGTACTTGGTTTGGATAGTAGTACAGATTTGGTTGAAAATTGTGTTTGGTCGTTCGGGGTAGCGCTTGAGGCGGATAACCTCTAGTGGGTACTACATTATTTCTTCCGGGATATACGGTTCTTGGGGTTTGACCATTCCTAGTGTTTTGATTTTCTATTAGGTTGCAAAGATGTAATGCATGTCGTGAGGTTCTTTAATAGCCAGAAGTTGGGAAAGACTGCCGTTTAGGCCTCTTACAAATGTATCCAGTGCTTTCTCTCTATACAGTGCTGTTAAGGCCTGAATAGTTTCCTGAGATGCTTCGAGATTCCCAATTTGATTCAAAATCAAGGAAAGTTGTTGATATACAGCTTGATAGAATTCGACTATCGAATTGCTGCCTTGGTTAAGTGCATACAACTGATATTCGAGTGTTTTTAGATCCCGCCTATCAGCAAAGTGTGCTGTCAAACACTTTGATATTGCCTCCCAATCCAAAGGTGTGTTATAGGATTCTAGGACGGCATCTGCTTGTCCGATTTTGTTTCTAATTGCTAAAATTATGCCGTAATATTTTGGGGACCCTTTTTTACTGTCATAAATTTTTAGAACCCTTTCTACGCTTTTTTTCCAAGACGAGTATTCGATCTTGTTTCCAGAAAAATCCCTAAGCGTTCGTACTATGTCTGGTAATTTATCTAGCTCGCCAATATTATGTGCTAATTCCCTTTTAATTATTTGGTCTGAAAAATTAGAAAAGTCCTTGTTTGGATTAAGGATTTCCTTAACCAGCCCAGCTAAGTTTTCTTGAAGTATATCTTTAATTTTCTCTTCCACGTCTTTTTCCGTAAGTAGTTTTGCACTTGCCCTTACAGATGATGAAGGTCCTGCAAGATTTCCCATCCTATCTACCAAGTCTTGTTCCGTCATTTTAATGAAGTGTTAATGGATGATCGTAAATGGGTTTTAAGGGGTTAATAAGTCGGATATCGAACGAATTGTCAAATTTTTTTCTTAAAATTCTAGCTTTAAATTCTCATTAGAGTTTTGTTAAATTGGGGTTTATGTTTTTAATTTGTGAGTTTTGTTGGAATTGTTTTTTCAAAATTATTATTAATATCCTTCTTAAAATTATAATTTTTTTTTTTAATTCTTGGTAAGGTTTTCCTCTTAATTTCGGCTCGAGTTATTAATTTTTTTCGTATTTTAGGATCAAAGTTTCTTATAAATTTTGCTTGTTTCCTTTTTTATAAAAATTTTTTTTTTCTAAATATTTCTTAACTAGCTTACATTAAAATCATTTCGGCGTGCTATCGTGACGATAGGTTCGGCTGATTCCTTTTTGTCCCACGCAGCAACGATTCCTCCTGTGTGTGGGTCTACTACGGAGCCTCCTCTATTCCTGGATCACGTTCCCTCTGAACGGGTACTGAAGGGATCACGGCGATGAAATTGGAGACTGGCTTTTCCACTAGGTACAATTCCGTAAGGAGTGCGTTGTAGCGTTTTTTTTTTTTAACGGCACTTGTACCTTTCCGAATCGCGATGTTTGGCGTTTTCTTTATAAACGAAAATAAAGCCAAACGTCGGGATTTTTTTACCGATCTGAACGAGACTCGGAACTTGTATCCTTTCGCGGTTTTTCGCCAGGTCCCTGCTCGGGCGCCAGTTAAAAAGATTATATTAGTATTCTTTTAAAAAAAGAATTAATCTTTTATGTTTCGTTTATTTGAGTGTCGAATTAGAACTGACAATTATGATTCTTATAATTTATAACTAAACCTATGTGTCGCTCCGTCGCTGCCGCGATCGCAGTCCCGGTTGCTGCTGCTGCTGGCGTCCCTCGATGTCATTGGTAGCTGGTGTTGTTGCTGTAACTGAAGTCCATGTCTTTGCTCCTAATTGGTCAATGCAAGTACATTATGTTGTTGGTAGATGTACTTGCCAGTGGGTTCAGTGAGCTTGCCAAATATTTTGGTGTTTTCTTTCTTTTGGCTTTCCCACGATCGCAAGCATAATCAATGCTTACTCAGCTCGCAAGCATAATCAATGCTTACTCAGCGCACGTGTCTTTCGATCCGTGTGACCCTTATTGGTGCCACGGCATCATATTGCGTCCGGTGCACGGTGCACTCAATGTGGTTGCGTAAGCTCTGTTGCTTTTAAGAACTTATGGGCATGTGACTGGACTTAACGTTTTATTAACTAATTTAGTATTTGACATTTTAGGTGTTAACTTATATATTATATCCTATGTCATATAACGGATTGATCGGAAATGCTGTAACTATGTTGTTTTTTAAGTTAGAAGGATGGGACTTCTATGGACTCCACATTGGGCAAAACTTGTAGTGAAAAATTTATTTGATAGTGAAATTTATACAAAATCGGTCTATTATATACGATCTGATATATATCTATAATATAAACTGCCACATATCTGCAAAGGTATATCAACTTCGGCTCCGCCCAAAGTTAGCTTTCCATTCTTGTTATACCCTTGCAGAGGGATGGGACTTGCTGTGGACTCCTCTTTTAGCAGACTTATTCGATCTGCCAAATTTCATAAGGATCGGCCGACTATATCCTATAGCTGCCATATAACTGATTGATCCGAAATGCCATAACTTCGTTGTTTTTTAAGTTAGAAGGATGGGACTTGCTGTGAGCTCCTCTTTTAGCAGACTTATTCGATCTGCCAAATTTCATAAGGATCGGCCGACTATATCCTATAGCTGCCATATAACTGATTGATCGGAAATGCCATATCTCTGTTGTTTTTTAAGTTAGAAGACTGGGACTTTGTATGGATTCTACTTTCGGCAAACTAATTTGATCTGCCGAGTTTTATAAGGATCGGCCGACTATATAAGATCCGATATATATCTAATAATATAAGCTGCCACATATCTGCAAGGGTATATCAACTTCGGCTCCGCCCGAAGTTAGCTTTCCATTCTTGTTTTTTAATGTTTTAGATTGTTCTTTTTATTCTAAGCCCATTTTACAGTTTTTATACTCTTGCAGAGGGTATTATAATTTTGGTCAAAAATGTGCAACTCAGTGAAGGAGACATCTCCGACCCTATAAAGTATATTTATTCTTGATCAGGATCACCTCCTGAGTCGATATAAGCATGTCCGTCTGTCTGTCTGTTTCTACGCAAACTAGCCTCTTAGTTTTAAAGCTATCGACTTCAAACTTTGCACACATCCTTCTTTCCTTTGCAGGCAGTATATAAGTCGGACCGGCCGGGATCGGCCAACTATATCCTATAGCTGCCATATAACTGATTGATCGGAAATGCCATAACTTTGTTGTTTTTAAAGTATGTTATTAAAGAACGGGACTTGCTGTGGACTCCTCTTTTAGCAGACTTATTCGATCTGCCAAATTTCATAAGGATCGGCCGACTATATCCTATAGCTGCCATATAACTGATTGATCGGAAATGCCATATCTCTGTTGTTGTTCAAGTTAGAAGAGTGGGGCTTTGTATGGATTCTACTTTCGGCAATCTAATTTGATCTGCCGAGTTTTTTCTTTGTAAATGTATATATCTTTATCTTCTCTTCGATCTTTTTATGTTTTTTTTTTTGTGTTTATATTTATTTTTCTTATTATTATTATATTTTTCGTGTTTTTTTCTATTTTGTGTGTTTTTTTTTTTTTTTTTTTTTTTCTCTGTGCGGACCCCGTTGGAACCCCCGCGCACCGGAAAACAACTGCCTCCCATCTGCCACAAGACGCTCCACCTGCCGGTTTTTTCCCATCGTCGCCTCGACTCCTCCTCCACCTTGTGTCGTAGCTCTGGTGGCCAACTCTCCTGCGGTACTGCTCCTCCGCCTCCTGCCGAATCCAACCTCTTAAGAATTGGCCTCGATGGCCTTTTCTCCGGACATGATGTTTGCCGCTCCAGAGTTGGCCTTATTTTTGGTACCGGACATACCCAAGGACCTCGCGCCCACGGCTCCAGGTCCTCCTCCTTTGCCTCCTTTCGAGGGTGCGGGGTGGGTGGTCTTGCCGACTTGGCCACACTCGTGGCCCCGTCATCCTCCTGATCCGCGCGTCGATCATCTCCTTCCTGGCCCAACGGATCCGCCGGGCGACCCTGCAGCGCTGACATCTCCGGCGCGCCGCTCTCCTCAACATCGCTGCACTATCCACCGCCACCTCCAATCTCTACCGCCGGGCCGCTTCCTTGGATATCGCCGTGGCCAACATCAACCTGGCCCTCGCCAGGGCCAGAGATGCCTCCGTCTCCTTCCTCCCGCGGCTCCTCCGTCGCCTGTAGCGAAGCGCAGACAGGTCTTCGCTCGGCTGGTGGTCCGGTTTCTCAACGGTGGCCGTGCCCACCGGGATCCCTCGTCCTCCAGGTCCTCTCTTCGTCATGACCCTCATGACTCTCCTCGAGGCCTGGAGCCGCCGGATATCCCATCCGGGTATATCGGCGAGCTCCACGTCGCTCTCGTTCGATGTGACCACTGGCGTTGTGCTGCGTGACGAAGCCATCTCTGTTGACCCAAAAAAAGAATGTCGGCCGGTGCCCATCACCGCCTTTTTATACGTATAAATTTCGGCCGCCTGGAATAGTTCCGTTCTTGCGGCTCCTATGTCCAGTTCCATAATCCCGTTTTGCCTCTCCTCTTCATTCACTTGAAGTGAGTCACTCACACTCACACAAGTGAGTCACACACACATAAGTCACTCACACTTATGTGTGCCCTCCTTTCTTTCTTTGTGCCAACGTGACGTAGCACAACAATCACTGGCGATATGAAATTCACCACCGTGTATGGCCCGCCGTATCTTGGCGCTAATTTCGTCGCGAACTCTCGGCTGCTTTGGAAAGATGGTGTTCTTTTGCTCTCTGCCTTGGGTTACGAAGCTTGGCGAGTATCCCGTGCAGTCGGACACGCTTGAGTTCACTGCCAGCATCAACTCCTCTGATCCTGAACCTCCCATGTCCTCTGATCCTCGCCTGCAAACTGGGCGATCATTGTCTTGACCGTTCTGTTTGCCCTTTCCGTTGAATTTTCCTGATGCGTGTATGGTGCAGTGAATTGCAGTGACTCCGAGCTCCTCGAGAAAGTTTTTAAAACTCCTACTGTTCCATTATCCGTTACCATCACCTAAGGCACCCCATATCTCGCGATAACCCTTTCGCGGATTGCCTTCTGCAGCGCCTCAGTGGTTGCTTTCCGCATTGGAACCATTTCCGTCCATTTTGAAAATCGATCAATCATTACCAACAGCATGGTATTCCCATGCTTAGACCGCGGCAATGGTCCTACGAAATCCGCACATACCATCGCCCGTGGTACATACCGTCGCCTCTGGGATCTGTGTCAGCATTTTTCCCGCAGCCTGCATTTGACTTGGTTTGTATCGCATGCATGTTTCGCACTGTCTGTCATACTTCCTTATGTCCCTTTGCATCCCTGGCCAGAAGTACCTTGCTACTATTCGCGCAATTGTTTTTCTTACGCCTAGATGTCCCGCTGTCGGTGCGCCGTGGTTCTTCCATAGCACCGCTGTTTCATATTAATCGGCACACAGAGCTTCCATGATGCCACGCTTCCGGCTCTATGTGGAACATGTCGGTAAATCAGGCCTGTCTCTTCTATGTACTCTGGACATTTCTGTGGGTTTTCTCCTATTTTCCTCTTTAGTGCGCTTACCCATATGCATTTATCGTCTTCGCTTGTGGTGACACTCTTTAGCTTTTCTACCATCGAATGGCGGGAAAGTGCATCTGCAACCACATTCAGCTTCCCAGTGGGCTTTCTATGTTATTTAGCCATTTTAGTGACATATGGTCCGTGATCACGTCGAACTGGTACCCCTTACTGGAGTAATTTTTTTCCGCTCCTATCAGCGGTCGACTGGCGTCAGAGACCACTCGCTCGCCCTCACCTGCGTCAGCACTGCGCCCACGCCGTAGTCGGTGGCGTCTGTTTGCAGCACAAATTTCATTGAGAAATCCGGGCATGCCAGCACTGGATCCTCTGCCAATCGTGACTTTAGCTTCTCAAAAGCCTCTTGATGTCTGGCCATCCATTCTCACTTTGTCCCTTTCCGTAGGAGAGCGTTTAATGGTTTCGCTACCCCTGCGAAGTCTGGGACGAATCGCCGATATCACGACTCCATCCCAATGAACGGTACGTTCATTCGTACAACGGTACGCCCTTCACGTTTTTTGGAGGTTTCAATTCAGTAATCACCGCAACCTTTCCGGGATTCATGCCAATTCCCTGACTTGTGATCCGGTGGCCTATGTACAGTAGTATTCCCTGACGAAATGGCACTTGTCCGTGTTCATTCTTAAGTTTGCCGCCTTCAGTCTTCGGAATACTTATTTCAAGTTCGCCATATGCTCCTCCCTTGTGTCATATCCGGGCCTATGATCTGGTCCAAAGGCCTTTGGAAAGTTGCCGAGGCTGAATGTAACCCGAACGGCATCACCTTCCACTGGTACAGACCTTTTCATGGAATCGTAAAGGCCGTGTACTTCCTGCTTCCATGCTCTAGTGGGATTTGCCAATAGCCGTCCTTAAGGTCGAGGCTGCTAAAAAATTTTGCTTTCCTCAGTTGCTCCAGTATGAAGTTTATTCGAGGCATCGGGTACGCATCCTTTACCGATTTTGAGTTTATTTGTCGGAAGTCCACGCACATTCTCCATTGACCCGTTTTTTTCTTCACCATAACGATGGGTGAGCTATAAGCACTATTCGAAGGCTCGATGCATCCCTTCTCCAGAAGCTCTTCTACCTTCGCATTGATCTCCCCCTGTATTTTGAGGTTCTTCGGAAAAAAACTTTTGTTTTATGGGGATGTCGTCCTTCATAGTGATGCTATGCTGCGTGACGTTGGAACAACCCTTTTGTTTTGTGAACGCCACTAGCTCCTCCTCAATGAACCTTTTGTCCCTCTCGTTCTCCCATTCCTCCGAGGATCCAGTTACTGCTATCGACAGCCCACGGGATCGTGACTTGGTGGCCTGCACATGTAATTGTTGTGCCAAATCCTGCGAGGAAATCCCATCCTAGCACCGCGCTGTCTCCCATGCCTGGCAACACCAACATATTCAGTTTGTTTCCATGTTTCCAAAGCTTACCGTCGTCTGGAGTACCGTTCGAGTTTCCGTATGGCTTCCATTGGCCAACTTTATCAGTCTCCTTGTTGATGTCCGCTCTCCGGCGATTTCCGGTTTCTCCGCTAGCTTCTCTGAAATGAAGCTAGCCGTTGCCCCGGTGTCTATCATGGCCTTAACTTCTTCTCCTCCGACCTTGACGACCGCCGACAATTGCTGATCGTCTCCTGATAATCCTCCAAATAGTTTTGAGAGGCAGCACCTCGCGATCTCTGCCTTCCAACACTCTTTGGCAACACTCTGTGCTTCTTACCCCTATTGCGCCGCACATTCTGCAGAACAAAATTCTGGGGTTCCTGCACCTACTTGCCCCATGGCCTATGCCTCCACACCTGTTGCATGCCTGCGCCGGGTTTTCATCCTTGTCTTGGCGTTGCTGCCCATTGCTGATTCGGCTGTTGCTTTTCGGGGCTTGTAGCCCATTGCTGGTTTGTTTGCCCAGTGTTGATTCGGTTGTTGCTATCTGGGGCCTGCAACCCATTGGCGACTCGGTTGTTGCTGTACCATTCGCCTCTGTCCTTCTGCCTGCCATCTCTGCATCCATCCTTGTCCTGGGGGGCTCTGTCGCTCTGGCGGATCCTTATGCGGTTCATCCCTCTGCCATTTCTTTTCCATCGCCGGCTGTTTGTGATCCCGGCGTGGTACAATGGAGGCTTGCCTGTTAAACGCCTCTTCTTCTTGGGCTAACTCCTCGAATTCCTCGGCTAGGCACATTACTTCTTCGAGCGACGCGCATGCATATGGCGTCATAAACATTTTCATGCGTGGCATGCAGTTCTCCACCAGCCTTTCCATCACCTCCTTCGTGGATTTCCCTAGTGGCTTCATTAGAGACTGAAGGTCCACTATATACTCCTTGAAAGGTTCTCCTCGTTGCTGCTTCCGCTGCCGAATCTGGTCCGCCAATTTTTCGAAATAACCTTTCGGCAGAAAAAAGGACTCGAAGCTCCTTCTGAATTCTTTCCAAGTTTGCCATTCCTCAGCGTTCATTATGAACCATCTCTGCGCTCTGTTCTGGAGTAATTCCGGCATCGCCCGCGGGATCGTGTTTATGTCTAACCCGTACGTTCTGGCGGACCATGCCACTCGGTCCACGAATTCTAGTGGATCACCTGTTCCGTCGAATCGGAATGACCACTTCCGGACTTGTCTGGCCACTTTTGCGTAGTCCACCTGCACCGGGACCGGCTTCCGCACTTATGGCTCCATGCTCCTTATGCTTTTCATCTCTGGTACCGCCAGACTTTGAATGAGCTTCTCTGACTCATTCACTGATTTTTGTCTCGGCGTGGACCTCTGTGTGTACTTTCCCTCAAATCCACGCGTGAACGCCAACACCTCGTCGTCTTTAGTCTCGTCGACCCACTTTGCAACTAGTGCCTTCATGTTTTCTACCGTTCCTTCTGCTGGGAGACCGAGCTCTCTACACACTTCGCTCAACTCCTCCTTGCGAAGTGCGTATATACAATTCTTCTTTCCCATCTTGAAGCTGCGTTACTTCTAGACTCGAAAGCAATCACGTAGTTTGGGCGCCAGGTGTAACGAACTCTTTCTGCTGGTTGCTGCTCGCAACAAATGCCGCGGCTAGCTCACAGAGTTTATGGATCGTTCCACCGAATTTATAGATTCGACGTGACTGCCCGAGCCCAGAAATAACACAGGGTACTTCGTTTCACAAATGTCCCCTTTATTTATATAATATTTACAAAGGTTGAAAACAACGTTTACAAAGGGTGAATCTCACCGGCTGCTCGGCTCGGCCAATCGACCGCTCTTCCTCCCCTCGGTCCCCGGTCACAATTCCGGGTGGGTGCCAATACACACGCCCCCCCAAAGCTTTCGCCCAGCAGGACGTGTGGTCCAGCCCAGCTTAGGGAACAGCTTAATACTCGGGTTCTTGAGTACAAGCATAAGCATTTGAGGGTGAAAGAGGACGAATGGCGCTCTTTTGCAGAACAAAATAAACACGATCCATGGGATCTTATTACAAAATTCTGCAGGAGACTGGGAAGGATAGGGCAAGGGGAATGTGTGCCTTACAGGTTGAAGGACAGCCTGGATACTTTGTGGAAGGTTTATTATCCGAATTCTTTACTAGGAAGGATCGACAGAACTAGTGCCTAGTGCCATGGATGTCACCGATCCGCTCCGACCCCGCGACCTTGAGTGGGCATTCACCAAGTTTCTATGTGGAAAAGCGCATGGAATGAATGGGTTTCTAAGGGAAATTCGTAAGTGTCTGGAAATCCATTCCAGACCACTTATAAAAATTGTATGGTAAGCTTGTGAGGGAAATGACCTTTCCAAGCCCATGGAAATGCATGAGATGAGATTGCTTTTAAAGTCAGAAAGTCTCATGATGAATCCCCTACTGTGGCAGCTCGAGCAGGTAATGGAAGTTATTGGGACGATTTGCTCATCTTGGTTGAAGGACAGTCTCGTTCTTGGATTGAGGCAAGCGCCGCAGAGTGCTTGCGCATTATTTGCCAGTGCGCAGCTGTGTGGGTGTCAGCTTGGCAATGGACAAGACTGTATCAATGCTGCTGAAAGGCAGCTTGTCCAGTCGTGGACTCGGAGGCATTAGGCCCCCGATAGTCAGGCTCGACAGCTCCAGCATAAGGTATGCGAAACAGGTGAAGTTGGTCGTGCCCATTGAAGAGCGGTTGCTATTCGCTCCACTCCTTGCTATTCGGAAAGACCGGTTGGTCAGTACGGTTGGGAAGTTGCGCCAAGTTTTGAGAAGTGAGCACGAGAGCTGTCCGCACCATATATGGTGATCTTATTGTTGCTTGCGCAACAACCGGATCATCTGTGTGGAGCGACTACAATAGCACAACTAATTATTCCCCGCTTCAGCTTCTATATGGATATAAACCAAGAGATATCCTAAAAAACACGCTGACGAGCGTGACTCAGAGTCAAGAGCAGTACATGATGACAGATGGCGAGATGGAGCAGCTACGAGCTGCAACTAGGGTCAATAAGTCGGTTTATGCAGCCGATAAGATGAAGCGCTGGTGTGAACTTCCAAAGGATTACCCTTATGACGACGAGGATTGTAAAGACGGCTAAATCTGCAAATCTGGAGTATCAGCGAGGAGAATTTATTAGAAAAGGCCAATGTAAAATAGGCTTTTATGCGCTACAGAGAATATAACAACGAGACTGGTAACGGAACCAGCAAGTAGTTAGTCCTAAGCAAAAGGTTAAAGTAGAAGCAGCTGATGAATCCGCTAAATATGAACCTAAAGCACCTTTGATCACAACGAAAAATCTTAACCAGACCGATATTAACAGATACATAAAATATAAATTACCCAACTACTCACTACACCAAAAACAAAACACATCAAACTGGTACAAAACTATTAACACAAATCAAATTAACATCAATGATTTCTCTAAATTTCTCTAAATGGAAAAATAAAATGGAATTGTACCAAAATTATTTAAATTACACTAGTTATATGAATATTTTGAATTTCATTAGTTTTTAACTTTAAGCAAACAGAATGTAAATAGAATAAAGCAGAACAGATGCTGTTACGCTATTAATAGTTTTTAATAGCGGCCGAATAAACACACGATTTTATGTTATAATTTCAATATTTATTTCGAGGGTTTAATTTAACCAAAACCCAGCTGATCAAAACAAATGCCGAAAACCAAGTGATAAAAGCTTGCGCAGAAGCTTTACACAAGCTCCCAAAGTGCATGCGCTACAAAGAACAACAAAGCGCATGCGAAACTGGGAGACAGACAGACAAGAAAAGGCTGATAACAAACGCTGCAGATAAATACAAACAATTATGCCAAATGTTTTCTTATGGTGGCTGCTTGGCCCAACATCCTCCCCCCATTCAAGGGTGACCCTTCAATAACAATTTTGGAAGGGGGAGCAGTCACATCATTGCAATGATTATCCTCTCACGTAGCTCTAAGAATCCACTTCACATCCTCCAGTATAGGCTACTCCAGTCTCCTCTCTAGCACAGGACGCCGACGATTCCCGTGATAGTCCACCGCGTCCAGAAATCACCCAGCCAAATCGAGTATTCTGAGCAATGGGGAGCCCGTGACCTAACTGGATTTGGCCAGCTGACAACAAGTCAAAGAATAAGCTGGCCCCAATCAGCAGGTCCACTCGCTGCGTTCGGTGGAAGTTGGGGTCAGCCAAATCCATGTTTCCAGGAATCTTCCACCTCGAATCGTCTATGTTGAGGTTGGGCTGATAGTCCGTAATATGAGAAGTCACAAAAGCCTCAATTTTCACAGAGTATGTGCTATGGCGGGACTTCACCCACACACTAACAGCGACTCCGTCCGTCTCAAACTCACCGCCGCCGAGGCCGTCTACCGAGGTAGCACATTCTGAGCGGCAAAGCTGAAGTTGACTTGCCAGCCGCGTCGAGATGAGATTCACTTGTGAACCGGAATCCAATAACACTCGGCAATGCAGGAGGGCTCCAGATCGACCAGATCGGCAAAGGGTGAGCCACAACACCGCACAGGGTGCACAAAGCAGGACTAGTAGCAACCATGCACGAAGATAGGTTGGTATGCGATCAACATCGGCTCCGGTTTGCTGGTGGCTGCGTAGGCAACGAAAGCTCCACACCTTCAAGCGTCCGGCACCTTTGCTCCAAGAATTGAGCCATAGATTCCAAAGTTGATAGGCTGTAATCACGGCTTCCTGCGAGAGAGTCTTCCCACTTGGCCCTTGTGGTAGGATCCAGCTTTTGGAAGATGATCTGGATGAGGAGTTATCCTTGAACTTCGGCTGGTGTTCCAGAGCTCATGAGGACCCGCATATGTCCATTGAAACGGTCGGATAACTCCCGAAGCGTTGCAACGGATCCTGGCTCAACCACCCTTAGCTGCAAGATCTCGTTGATGTGAGCCTGGAATATTAAACGGCGATTACTAAATCTGTTGCGCAAAAGATCAAGGGCAACATTATAGTTAGCGTCAGATATCTCCAACGCTCTAACAGTCTCCAAGGCAGACTTCCGCAGAAATGAAATAAGCCACCTTAGCTTCTCCATCTTGGTCAAGTGAGGATGGCTGTCGATCGTCGTCTTGAACAGGGCGCAGAAATCAGGCCATTCGGCGTAGCCGCCGCTAAATGTGGGCATCGGCAACGGGGGCAATGAGGGAGCAGGCCTGTATGGAGGGGGTAAAATACCAGCACCACTAGTACCATCCAACAGTGTAGAGTGCACAGCAACTCTAATGGAGCGCTTGGCAACCTCTACCTGGATGTCAACATGCACGTCCGTGGCTAGCTGCGAGAATTTCCAATATAGATCGCTTCCGATCTCACTAAAGTTGAGCTCCTCCAGTTCCACCTGCAGCGTAGTGAATCGCTCGCGCAGGCGCTTTTCCATTGACTCGAGGGTCAGAATGGATAAGTCGTCGGACCGCACCGCAGCCTTGACCTTCTTATGCAGGACCTCCATTTCCTGACATGTAACCTCTGCTCGCTTCCGCAGCATCCTCTCCCTGCTTGAAATGGCAGATCCAGTAGCTTCAGCTCTAGACTCCATTATGCAATCACGTGAAATTTTATAAAAAGAAAGACAACAGTTTCCGCGGCACTTATTAACGCTGATCACGACAACCAAATGCGGGATGTGAACACGTCACCAAATGTTACGCTATTAATAGTTTTTAATAGCGGCCGAATAAACACACGATTTTATGTTTTAATTTTAATATTTATTTCGATGGTTCAATTTAACCAAAACCCAGCTGATCAAAACAAATGCCGAAAACCAAGTGATAAAAGCTTGCGCAGAAGCTTTACACAAGCTCCCAAAGTTCATGCGGTACAAAGAACAACAAAGCGCATGCGAAACTGGGAGACAGACAGACAAGAAAAGGCTGATAACAAACGCTGCAGATAAATACAAAACAATTATGCCAAATGTTTTCTTATGGTGGCTGCTTGTCCCAACAGATGCATTAGTTAATACCAAATAGTTAATATGCAGAAACACGATATCTACATATCCACACATTAAATAAGCCTATATAACCACTCGAAAAACCATCATCTTACACATACCTATCGGATAGAATATCTATTTTCAAAGAAGTCCGAAACTGCAACCCAAAAAAATATGTTTTTTGGCACAGCATGCTAAGTTAAACTTTTTTTTATTTTGCATCATAAATCAAATTTGTTGGTAAATTTGAAGATTTTTAGGTAATGTTGGACAAATAAAAAATAGTCATTGTTTTAGGTTTAAAGGATAGATACATTTATAAACTGTAACCTGTTAGTTTATTAGACATATATCGGATCTTATTTTGCAAATGGGATTAGTTTGCCCAAAGTGGAATCCATAAAAAGTCCCATTCTTCTAACTTAAAAAACAACAAAGTTGTGGAAATCAACTGATTGATTTCCGATCAATCAGTTATATGGAAGCTATAGGCTCGATCCCGGCCGTTCCGATCCCGGCCGGCAAAAGAAAGGAGGATGTGTGATAAGTTTGAATTCGATATCTTTAAAACTGAGAGTTTGCGTAGCAACATGCAGACGGACATGCTTATATCAACTCAGGAGGTGATCCTGATCAAGAATATATATACTTTAAAGGGTCGGAGATGCCTCCTTCACTGCGTTGCACACATTTGACTAAAATTATAATACCTTTTTTGGGAGATTTTTAGAGTGGCACGGAGCAATAACTGAACTTTAGAAAAATTTCGGGCGAAATCTTGTCATGGATAGCCCAACGGTAGAGTTCTCGGCTGATTTGTAAAGATACCGGATTCGAGCCGAGTTCAAGAATTCAACTATTTTTGTTATTTTGTTTTTTTACTCATTAATTTTGGATTTTTATTAAGTTTTGTTATAAAAACACTTGGAACACCAAGGGTAATTTGTACAGTGGTATTGCGATTTGGACAATAGCTGAATGGTTAAAACGTAACGTCAATTGGCCCAGAAAGCTCTCTGGGCGACTCCTAGCATTTAATCAGTTCAATAAAAGACTTAAAATGCAATATATGTATAAAAAATTACACATTAAAAATATTATTATTCGGCACGTGGAACAATAAAAATAAACGACATAAACACAAACATTAAAGTAAATTTATAAAACTCGTTATTCCAAAGATATTTAAAATTCTGACTCTGATATTGAAAGTGATAATAATAGTACCATGGACAACGTCACCATTAAAAACGGCTCAACAAATTAGCATTGTCCCAATTACTATCAACAATGGCTATCTACTACAGGAACCATAAAAATACCGCTTAATTTTTTTTTTTTTTTGAATGCAACAATTATCTGCTATATTTTAAATTGATTATAATTAGGAATAGTGCTAAAATTATTCAATAGAGATACAATTAAATTGCATTTAATGCCATCTATAGATAATTCAGTGGATAATTAATGCGAAAATAGGTTAAAATTTTTACAAATAACACAAAAAGGATCATGTTTCGCAAAATTCGATCTACAAATTGGTAACCCAAGAGGTTGGAAGGACCTGGTTACCCTATTTGGAACAGAAAATAATATTTTTTCCAGTAACAACTTCGAATGAACTTGACCAAGAATGATCCTATGAGTACGACGCACTTTCAATGGAGGTAGATCAAGTAATTTTTGCGGACAACGAAATGGAGGAAGGCGACCATCTGAGTCCCAGTTAAAATTTTTGTTTTAATATAAATAAAAGAAATCTTTGCTTGAACGCTTGATAAAAGAAAGTACTCCTCTGGCTTTATTAATTATTGCTGAAATATGTTCATTAAAAGACAGAAAAGGACTCCAAGATTATTCATTAAGTAAACACGATCTGAAACGTAATTCCCAAGTGAGTACGAGATAACATTTCGGTCCAAGGAGTTTGTGGGATGACTCCTAGGATGCCTAGCTTAGGGTTACCGAACGGGTCGCGGGTTGCGGATAGCGAAAGGCCTTTTTCATTTTAAGGTTAGCTGTGAATAAAGCGAAGGATTCCACTGCAGGACCCTCCTCGGGGATCCTCCTCGCAAATAAACAGCCCCAGACAGCTAGCGGGTATCCGCGCCGTAAGTGGTGCCGACGATGCGCTTGTGTTGCCGCCTTTAAAAAGTAGCCTCACACATTTCCCCCTTTTCCTGCACAATATACCTACCCACCTCCCTTCCCAAAACTCGACCCGTACCGAGAGTCAGCCTGGCTGGGGGCCCGGTATATAAACTCTGCCCAGTCTCAAACGGAGGGCTCAGGGTGCCTGGCGACCCCCGGTTCTAATAAGCCTTACCCGGGCGTCGCGGATCTCCGCCCGGGTGGACCATCCCTTCTCCGCAACTCGTGGGAAAAAAATTTAAGTAGCAACAAAATAAATAAAACAAACAAGGAGTCGGGATCTCCCAAAAAACCCGAAACACTGGCAATGACGAGTGAGTCTGGCCAAAAGTCGACGATGGTGCAGATGGGAGCCCTCCCGTCCGACCAATCTAGCTTGGCAGGGTCCGGGCGGACCTCCCCCCAAAATCGGGGTGGCCAAAGGCAAGCCACCCACTACCGCCACCAAGGCGGCATCTCTCGGCCCAAGTGCCATGATGCCTTCTACAGGTGCGGTAAAGGGCAGCGAACCTGAAGCGTTCAGAAAACTTGGTCAAATCAGGCACACCTACTCCGAGAAGAGAACGGCAGGGCAGATCCTGCGCAGCCTCGGCCTAGAGTGGATACACAGTTTCTGGTTTCATTTTACTGGTGTCGATATTGAGATGATGTTTTTAGACGAAGTTTTTATTCGTTGCTAATTTAGACCATTGATATTTTAGACTTCATGGTGTAAAGCGAGAGGGAGTCTTATTGTTCGCCGGAGTCTTATCTGGTGGTTCCGTAGTTGAGATTTTGTCTATCGGGTGTTGCATTATTACGAAGGCTTGAGGCGGTCGACTGAAATTTGACTGTACGTTCCTTTTGATGGAGGTTGAAGTGAAGTGCGTACAGCATAATTTCGTAGGAATACATGTGATGTGGTTTCCAACTCCTTAAATATAAATTGTTTGGAGGCGTCATGATGAGCTGTTTGTGCTGGACGGATCTCTTGCATGATTTTTTCCAATTCTTTGGCATATTCCTTTTGGGGTTGCATTTTGTTTGATTGATGGAATATCTCTCCAGGCAACCTGAGCGTAGTTCCGTATACTATGGAAGAGACTCAAGTCAAGAGACTCCTGATCCAGGCGCTGGAGCATAAGCACAGCGTAGTTAATGGAGTTACGCGGAGCGTAGTTAACTCGCCTGAAGCTAATGGAGGCACGACGCCAAACCTCTGGTCAGTCATAGATCCTTCGGTGCATAGGCACGGTGGTGTTTGGAGGCGAGTGGGAGACGCAACCGGGGGCGTGTCCTGTGGGGTAGGTAGGCCCTTCGTGCCCTGATCCGGCCGCCAGGCACCATGAATCGCATCCTGCCCGGCCTACGCCTGGGAGCTGAGCCTATTGGCCAACACGGACTAGGTGCCGGCCACGGCAGAAGCGCAGTCCCAGTGAGCCAAGGATACCAACGATCCACGGCACCCACAGAAGAGGAGCAGCGACGAGAGCGAGAAGAGGAGTTATCCTTGAACTTCGGCTGGTGTTCCAGAGCTCATGAGGACCCGCATATGTCCATTGAAACGGTCGGATAACTCCCGAAGCGTTGCAACGGATCCTGGCTCAACCACCCTTAGCTGCAAGATCTCGTTGATGTGAGCCTGGAATATTAAACGGCGATTACTAAATCTGTTGCGCAAAAGATCAAGGGCAACATTATAGTTAGCGTCAGATATCTCCAACGCTCTAACAGTCTCCAAGGCAGACTTCCGCAGAAATGAAATAAGCCACCTTAGCTTCTCCATCTTGGTCAAGTGAGGATGGCTGTCGATCGTCGTCTTGAACAGGGCGCAGAAATCAGGCCATTCGGCGTAGCCGCCGCTAAATGTGGGCATCGGCAACGGGGGCAATGAGGGAGCAGGCCTGTATGGAGGGGGTAAAATACCAGCACCACTAGTACCATCCAACAGTGTAGAGTGCACAGCAACTCTAATGGAGCGCTTGGCAACCTCTACCTGGATGTCAACATGCACGTCCGTGGCTAGCTGCGAGAATTTCCAATATAGATCGCTTCCGATCTCACTAAAGTTGAGCTCCTCCAGTTCCACCTGCAGCGTAGTGAATCGCTCGCGCAGGCGCTTTTCCATTGACTCGAGGGTCAGAATGGATAAGTCGTCGGACCGCACCGCAGCCTTGACCTTCTTATGCAGGACCTCCATTTCCTGACATGTAACCTCTGCTCGCTTCCGCAGCATCCTCTCCCTGCTTGAAATGGCAGATCCAGTAGCTTCAGCTCTAGACTCCATTATGCAATCACGTGAAATTTTATAAAAAGAAAGACAACAGTTTCCGCGGCACTTATTAACGCTGATCACGACAACCAAATGCGGGATGTGAACACGTCACCAAATGTTACGCTATTAATAGTTTTTAATAGCGGCCGAATAAACACACGATTTTATGTTTTAATTTTAATATTTATTTCGATGGTTCAATTTAACCAAAACCCAGCTGATCAAAACAAATGCCGAAAACCAAGTGATAAAAGCTTGCGCAGAAGCTTTACACAAGCTCCCAAAGTTCATGCGGTACAAAGAACAACAAAGCGCATGCGAAACTGGGAGACAGACAGACAAGAAAAGGCTGATAACAAACGCTGCAGATAAATACAAAACAATTATGCCAAATGTTTTCTTATGGTGGCTGCTTGTCCCAACAGATGCATTAGTTAATACCAAATAGTTAATATGCAGAAACACGATATCTACATATCCACACATTAAATAAGCCTATATAACCACTCGAAAAACCATCATCTTACACATACCTATCGGATAGAATATCTATTTTCAAAGAAGTCCGAAACTGCAACCCAAAAAAATATGTTTTTTGGCACAGCATGCTAAGTTAAACTTTTTTTTATTTTGCATCATAAATCAAATTTGTTGGTAAATTTGAAGATTTTTAGGTAATGTTGGACAAATAAAAAATAGTCATTGTTTTAGGTTTAAAGGATAGATACATTTATAAACTGTAACCTGTTAGTTTATTAGACATATATCGGATCTTATTTTGCAAATGGGATTAGTTTGCCCAAAGTGGAATCCATAAAAAGTCCCATTCTTCTAACTTAAAAAACAACAAAGTTGTGGAAATCAACTGATTGATTTCCGATCAATCAGTTATATGGAAGCTATAGGCTCGATCCCGGCCGTTCCGATCCCGGCCGGCAAAAGAAAGGAGGATGTGTGATAAGTTTGAATTCGATATCTTTAAAACTGAGAGTTTGCGTAGCAACATGCAGACGGACATGCTTATATCAACTCAGGAGGTGATCCTGATCAAGAATATATATACTTTAAAGGGTCGGAGATGCCTCCTTCACTGCGTTGCACACATTTGACTAAAATTATAATACCTTTTTTGGGAGATTTTTAGAGTGGCACGGAGCAATAACTGAACTTTAGAAAAATTTCGGGCGAAATCTTGTCATGGATAGCCCAACGGTAGAGTTCTCGGCTGATTTGTAAAGATACCGGATTCGAGCCGAGTTCAAGAATTCAACTATTTTTGTTATTTTGTTTTTTTACTCATTAATTTTGGATTTTTATTAAGTTTTGTTATAAAAACACTTGGAACACCAAGGGTAATTTGTACAGTGGTATTGCGATTTGGACAATAGCTGAATGGTTAAAACGTAACGTCAATTGGCCCAGAAAGCTCTCTGGGCGACTCCTAGCATTTAATCAGTTCAATAAAAGACTTAAAATGCAATATATGTATAAAAAATTACACATTAAAAATATTATTATTCGGCACGTGGAACAATAAAAATAAACGACATAAACACAAACATTAAAGTAAATTTATAAAACTCGTTATTCCAAAGATATTTAAAATTCTGACTCTGATATTGAAAGTGATAATAATAGTACCATGGACAACGTCACCATTAAAAACGGCTCAACAAATTAGCATTGTCCCAATTACTATCAACAATGGCTATCTACTACAGGAACCATAAAAATACCGCTTAATTTTTTTTTTTTTTGAATGCAACAATTATCTGCTATATTTTAAATTGATTATAATTAGGAATAGTGCTAAAATTATTCAATAGAGATACAATTAAATTGCATTTAATGCCATCTATAGATAATTCAGTGGATAATTAATGCGAAAATAGGTTAAAATTTTTACAAATAACACAAAAAGGATCATGTTTCGCAAAATTCGATCTACAAATTGGTAACCCAAGAGGTTGGAAGGACCTGGTTACCCTATTTGGAACAGAAAATAATATTTTTTCCAGTAACAACTTCGAATGAACTTGACCAAGAATGATCCTATGAGTACGACGCACTTTCAATGGAGGTAGATCAAGTAATTTTTGCGGACAACGAAATGGAGGAAGGCGACCATCTGAGTCCCAGTTAAAATTTTTGTTTTAATATAAATAAAAGAAATCTTTGCTTGAACGCTTGATAAAAGAAAGTACTCCTCTGGCTTTATTAATTATTGCTGAAATATGTTCATTAAAAGACAGAAAAGGACTCCAAGATTATTCATTAAGTAAACACGATCTGAAACGTAATTCCCAAGTGAGTACGAGATAACATTTCGGTCCAAGGAGTTTGTGGGATGACTCCTAGGATGCCTAGCTTAGGGTTACCGAACGGGTCGCGTGTTGCGGATAGCGAAAGGCCTTTTTCATTTTAAGGTTAGCTGTGAATAAAGCGAAGGATTCCACTGCAGGACCCTCCTCGGGGATCCTCCTCGCAAATAAACAGCCCCAGACAGCTAGCGGGTATCCGCGCCGTAAGTGGTGCCGACGATGCGCTTGTGTTGCCGCCTTTAAAAAGTAGCCTCACACATTTCCCCCTTTTCCTGCACAATATACCTACCCACCTCCCTTCCCAAAACTCGACCCGTACCGAGAGTCAGCCTGGCTGGGGGCCCGGTATATAAACTCTGCCCAGTCTCAAACGGAGGGCTCAGGGTGCCTGGCGACCCCCGGTTCTAATAAGCCTTACCCGGGCGTCGCGGATCTCCGCCCGGGTGGACCATCCCTTCTCCGCAACTCGTGGGAAAAAATTTAAGTAGCAACAAAATAAATAAAACAAACAAGGAGTCGGGATCTCCCAAAAAACCCGAAACACTGGCAATGACGAGTGAGTCTGGCCAAAAGTCGACGATGGTGCAGATGGGAGCCCTCCCGTCCGACCAATCTAGCTTGGCAGGGTCCGGGCGGACCTCCCCCCAAAATCGGGGTGGCCAAAGGCAAGCCACCCACTACCGCCACCAAGGCGGCATCTCTCGGCCCAAGTGCCATGATGCCTTCTACAGGTGCGGTAAAGGGCAGCGAACCTGAAGCGTTCAGAAAACTTGGTCAAATCAGGCACACCTACTCCGAGAAGAGAACGGCAGGGCAGATCCTGCGCAGCCTCGGCCTAGAGTGGATACACAGTTTCTGGTTTCATTTTACTGGTGTCGATATTGAGATGATGTTTTTAGACGAAGTTTTTATTCGTTGCTAATTTAGACCATTGATATTTTAGACTTCATGGTGTAAAGCGAGAGGGAGTCTTATTGTTCGCCGGAGTCTTATCTGGTGGTTCCGTAGTTGAGATTTTGTCTATCGGGTGTTGCATTATTACGAAGGCTTGAGGCGGTCGACTGAAATTTGACTGTACGTTCCTTTTGATGGAGGTTGAAGTGAAGTGCGTACAGCATAATTTCGTAGGAATACATGTGATGTGGTTTCCAACTCCTTAAATATAAATTGTTTGGAGGCGTCATGATGAGCTGTTTGTGCTGGACGGATCTCTTGCATGATTTTTTCCAATTCTTTGGCATATTCCTTTTGGGGTTGCATTTTGTTTGATTGATGGAATATCTCTCCAGGCAACCTGAGCGTAGTTCCGTATACTATGGAAGAGACTCAAGTCAAGAGACTCCTGATCCAGGCGCTGGAGCATAAGCACAGCGTAGTTAATGGAGTTACGCGGAGCGTAGTTAACTCGCCTGAAGCTAATGGAGGCACGACGCCAAACCTCTGGTCAGTCATAGATCCTTCGGTGCATAGGCACGGTGGTGTTTGGAGGCGAGTGGGAGACGCAACCGGGGGCGTGTCCTGTGGGGTAGGTAGGCCCTTCGTGCCCTGATCCGGCCGCCAGGCACCATGAATCGCATCCTGCCCGGCCTACGCCTGGGAGCTGAGCCTATTGGCCAACACGGACTAGGTGCCGGCCACGGCAGAAGCGCAGTCCCAGTGAGCCAAGGATACCAACGATCCACGGCACCCACAGAAGAGGAGCAGCGACGACGACGACAGGAGCAGCGACGACAACAGGAGCAGCGACGACAACAGGAGCAGCGTCGTCGACGGGAGCAACTACGACGACCGGAGCAGCGGCGACAACAGGAGAGCGACGTCGGGAGCAGCGCTACCGGCAGGAGAGGGGCAACGTAGGCCCCGCAACTGGAGCACGTGAGTCCAAACGGAGGAAACCGTGAGCCGAACCGGCGCCAGTCACCGAGACCATACGTCCTGCTGGGCGAAAGCTTTGGGGGGCCGTGTGTATTGGCACCCACCCGGAATTGTGACCGGGGACCGAGGGGAGGACGAGCGGTCGATTGGCCGAGCCGAGCAGCCGGTGAGATTCACCCTTTGTAAACGTTGTTTCCAACCTTTGTAAATATTATATAAATAAAGGGGACATTTGTGAAACGAAGTACCCTGTATTATTTCTGGGCTCGGGCAGTCACGTCGAATCTATAAATTCGGTGGAACGATCCATAAACTCTGTGAGCTAGCCGCGGCATTTGTTGCGAGCAGCAACCAGCAGAAAGAGTTCGTTACACCTGGCGCCCAAACTACGTGATTGCTTTCGAGTCTAGAAGTAACGCAGCTTCAAGATGGGAAAGAAGAATTGTATATACGCACTTCGCAAGGAGGAGTTGAGCGAAGCAGCGAAGTACACACAGAGGTCCACGCCGAGACAAAAATCAGTGAATGAGTCAGAGAAGCTCATTCAAAGTCTGGCGGTACCAGAGATGAAAAGCATAAGGAGCATGGAGCCATAAGTGCGGAAGCCGGTCCCGGTGCAGGTGGACTACGCAAAAGTGGCCAGACAAGTCCGGAAGTGGTCATTCCGATTCGACGGAACAAGTGATCCACTAGAATTCGTGGACCGAGTGGCATGGTCCGCCAGAACGTACGGGTTAGACATAAACACGATCCCGCGGGCGATGCCGGAATTACTCCAGAACAGAGCGCAGAGATGGTTCATAATGAACGCTGAGGAATGGCAAACTTGGAAAGAATTCAGAAGGAGCTTCGAGTCCTTTTTTCTGCCGAAAGGTTATTTCGAAAAATTGGCGGACCAGATTCGGCAGCGGAAGCAGCAACGAGGAGAACCTTTCAAGGAGTATATAGTGGACCTTCAGTCTCTAATGAAGCCACTAGGGAAATCCACGAAGGAGGTGATGGAAAGGCTGGTGGAGAACTGCATGCCACGCATGAAAATGTTTATGACGCCATATGCATGCGCGTCGCTCGAAGAAGTAATGTGCCTAGCCGAGGAATTCGAGGAGTTAGCCCAAGAAGAAGAGGCGTTTAACAGGCAAGCCTCCATTGTACCACGCCGGGATCACAAACAGCCGGCGATGGAAAAGAAATGGCAGAGGGATGAACCGCATAAAGATCCGCCAGAGCGACAGAGCCCCCCAGGACAAGGATGGATGCAGAGATGGCAGGCAGAAGGACAGAGGCGAATGGTACAGCAACAACCGAGTCGCCAATGGGATGCAGGCCCCAGACAGCAACAACCGAATCAACACTGGGCAAACAAACCAGCAATTGGCTACAAGCCTCGAAAAGCAACAGCCGAATCAGCAATGGGCAGCAACGCCAAGACAAGGACGAAAACCCGGCGCAGGCATGCAACAGGTGTGGAGGCATAGGCCATGGGGCAAGTGGTTGCAGGAACCCCAGAATTTTGTTCTGCAGAATGTGCGGCGCAATAGGGGTAAGAAGCACAGAGTGTTGCCAAAGAGTGTTGGAAGGCAGAGATCGCGAGGTGCTGCCTCTCAAAACTATTTGGAGGATTATCAGGAGACGATCAGCAATTGTCGGCGGTCGTCAAGGTAGGAGGAGAAGAAGTTAAGGCCATGATAGACACCGGGGCAACGGCTAGCTTCATTTCAGAGAAGCTAGCGGAGAAACCGGAAATCGCCGGAGAGCGGACATCAACAAGGAGACTGATAAAGTTGGCCAATGGAAGCCATACGGAAACTCGAACGGTACTCCAGACGACGGTAAGCTTTGGAAACATGGAAAACAAACTGAATATGTTGGTGTTGCCAGGCATGGGAGACAGTGCGGTGCTAGGATGGGATTTCCTCGCAGGATTTGGCACAACAATTACATGTGCAGGCCACCAAGTCACGATCCCGTGGGCTGTCGATAGCAGTAACTGGATCCTCGGAGGAATGGGAGAACGAGAGGGACAAAAGGTTCATTGAGGAGGAGCTAGTGGCGTTCACAAGACAAAAGGGTTGTTCCAACGTCACGCAGCATAGGATCACTATGAAGGACGACATCCCCATAAAACAAAAGTTTTTTTCCGAAGAACCTCAAAATACAGGGGAGATCAATGCGAAGGTAGAAGAGCTTCTGGAGAAGGGATGCATCGAGCCTTCGAATAGTGCTTATAGCTCACCCATCGTTATGGTGAAGAAAAAAACGGGTCAATGGAGAATGTGCGTGGACTTCCGACAAATAAACTCAAAATCGGTAAAGGATGCGTACCCGATGCCTCGAATAAACTTCATACTGGAGCAACTGAGGAAAGCAAAATTTTTTAGCAGCCTCGACCTTAAGGACGGCTATTGGCAAATCCCACTAGAGCATGGAAGCAGGAAGTACACGGCCTTTACGATTCCATGAAAAGGTCTGTACCAGTGGAAGGTGATGCCGTTCGGGTTACATTCAGCCTCGGCAACTTTCCAAAGGCCTTTGGACCAGATCATAGGCCTGGATATGACACAAGGGAGGAGCATATGGCGAACTTGAAATAAGTATTCCGAAGACTGAAGGCGGCAAACTTAAGAATGAACACGGACAAGTGCCATTTCATCAGGGAATACTACTGTACATAGGCCACCGGATCACAAGTCAGGGAATTGGCATGAATCCCGGAAAGGTTGCGGTGATTACTGAATTGAAACCTCCAACAAACGTGAGGGGCGTACCGTTGAACGAATGAACGTACCGTTCATTGGGATGGAGTCGTGATATCGGCGATTCGTCCCAGACTTCGCAGGGGTAGCGAAACCATTAAACGCTCTCCTACGGAAAGGGACAAAGTGAGAATGGATGGCCAGACATCAAGAGGTGTTTGAGATGCTAAAGTCACGATTGGCAGAGGATCCAGTGCTGGTATGCCCGGATTTCTCAATGAAATTTGTGCTGCAAACAGACGCCACCGACTACGGCGTGGGCGCAGTGCTGACGCAGAACACGGGTGAGGGCGAGCGAGTGGTCCCTGACGCCAGTCGACCGCTGATAGGAGCGGAAAAGAATTACTCGGAGACTGAAAAAAAAATGCCTAGCCATAATATGGGCAATTCGGCAAATGAGACCATACCTGGAGGGGTACCAGTTCGACGTAATCACGGACCATATGGCACTAAAATGGCTAAATAATATAGAGAGCCCACTGGGAAGGATTGCAAGATGGGTATTTGAGCTGCAACAATACGACTACGTTATCAGCTACAGGAAAGGTAAGCTGAATGTGGTTGCAGTTGCACCATCCCGCCAGCCGATGATGGAGAAGCTGAGGAGTGTCACAACAAGCGAAGACGTCGAATGCATATGGACAAGCGCACTGAAGAGGAAAATAGGAGAAAACCCACAGAAATATCCAGAATACATAGAAGAGGCAGGCCTGATTTACCGACATGTTCCACACAGAGCCGGAAGCGAAGAAGTGGCATCATTGAAGTTGTGTGTACCAATTAATATGAGACAGCAGGTGCTAAGGGAGAACCACGGCGCACCGACAGCGGGACATCTAGGCGGAAGAAAAACAATTGCGCGAATAGTAGCAAGGTACTTCTGGCCAGGGATGCAAAGGGACATAAGGAAGTATGACAGACAGTGCAAAACATGCATGCGATACAAACCAAGTCAAATGCAGGCTGCGGGAAAAATGCTGACACAGATCCCAGAGGCGACGGTATGTACCATGGGCGACGGTATGTGCGGATATCGTAGGACCATTTTCGTAGGCCGCGGTCTAAGCATGGGAATACCATGTTGTTGGTTTTGATTGATCGATTCTCAAAATGGACGGAGATGGTTCCAATGCGGAAAGCAACCACTGAGCCGCTGCAGAAGGCAATCCGCGAAAGGATTATCGCCAGGTATGGAGTGCCAAAGGTGATGATAACGGATAATGGGGTCGAGTTCACCAGTAGGAGTTTCAAAAAATTTCTCGAGGAGCTCGGTGTTCGGCATCAGCTTACCGCACCATACACGCCGCAGAAAAATCCAACGGAAAGGGCGAACCGAACGGTCAAGACAATGATCGCCCAGTTTGCAGGCGAGGATCAGAGGACATGGGAGGATCAGGATCAGAGGAGTTGATGCTGGCAGTAAACTCAAGCGTGTCCGACTCCCCGGGATACTCGCCATGCTTCGTAACCCAAGGCAGAGAGCCGAGAATGCCGAAGGCGTTATACGATAAAGAGGCATTGGGAACGGGAGCATCATAAACCACGCCCTCAGAGAATGCGAAGAAGCTACAAGAAGTGTTTGAGCTGATGCGAAGGAACATGGTGAAAATTGTTTAGACTGGTGACCGAAGGGAGGACGAGCGATCGATCGGCCGAGCCGAGCAGTGAGATTCACCCTTTTGTTAACTTTGTGCAAATATCGTATAAATAAAGGGACATTTGTAAAACGAAGCACCCTGTGTTATTTCTGGGCTCGGGCAGTCACGTCGAATCTATAAATTCGGTGGAACGATCCATAAACTCATTGAGCTAGCCGCGGCATTTGTTGCGAGCACCGATCAAAAAGAACAGTTCGTTACAAATTCATGAAAGTTTTTGTGGCCAATGTAACGCTACCAGCTTTTTGATAGCGGCCGAATTAAACACACGATTTAACAATTTAATTTCAATTTTAATTCCGGTGTTCAATTTAAACCCAAACAAGCCGCTCCAATCAAATGACGAAAAACAAGTGTCAAAAGCTTACGCAGAAGCTTTACACAAGCTCCCGAAGTGCATGCGCTACAAAGAACAACAAAGCGCATGCGAAACTGGGAGACAGACAGATAAGAAAAGGGTGATAACAAACGCTGCAGATAAATACATTACAATTATTCAAAAATGTTTTCTTCTAGTGGCTGCTTGGCCCAAATCCTCCCCCCATTGAAGGGTGGCCCTTCAATAACAATTTTGGAAGGGGGAGCAGTCACATCATTGCAATGATTATCCTGTCACGATTAACTCTAAGAATGATTAACTCTAAGAATCCACTTCACATCCTCCAGTATAGGCTACTTCAGTCTCCTCTCTAGCACAGGACGCCGACGATTCCCGTAATAGTCCACCGCGTCCAGAAATCACCCAGCCAAATAGAGTATTCTGAGCAATGGGGAGCCCGTGACCTAACTGGATTTGGCCAGCTGACAACAAGTCAAAAAATAAGCTGGCCCCAATCAGCAGGTCCACTCGCTGCGTTCGGTGGAAGTTGGGGTCTGCCAGATCCATGTTTCCGGGAATCTTCCACCTCGAATCGCTTCGTGCAGTTAAAGCATTGGTAGAACTGGAAAACTGACCGTGATGGTGCAACAGCAAATGATGACGGTGATTGCACGCTGGACAGCGGGAAGCTGAGCATCCACGAGCGAAATGGCCATCCTCTAGGCACACAAAACAGCGAGTTAGCCGCCGCACTTCGTCGTACCGTTCCTCAATTGGCAAAGCAATGAACCTAGGACAAGCTGGCAAAGGGTGAGCACAACACCGCACTGGGTACACAAAGCAGGACTAGTAGCAACCATGCACGAAGATAGGTTGGTATGCGATCCACATCGGCTCTTCCGGTTTGCTGGTGGCTGCGTAGGCAACGAAAACTCCACACCTTCAAGCGTCCGGCACCTTTGCTCCAAGAATTGAGCCATAGATTCCCAAGTTGATAGGCTGTCATCACGGCTTCCTGCGAGAGAGTCTTCCCACTTGGCCCTTGTGGCAGGATCCAGCTTTTGGAAGATGATCTGGATGAGGAGGCATCCTTGAATTTCGGCTGGTGTCCCGGAGCTCATGAGGGACCGCTGATGACCATTGAAACGGTCGGATAACTCCCGAAGCGTTGCAACGGATCCAGGCTCAACCACCCTTAGCTGCAAGATCTCGTTGATGTGAGCCTGGAATATTAAACGGCGATTACTAAATCTGTTGCGCAGAAGATCAAGGGCAACATCATAGTTATCGTCAGTTATCTCCAACGCTCCAAGCTAAGCCACCTTAGCTTCTCCATCTTGGTCAAGTGGTGAAACTGGGAGACAGACAGATAAGAAAAGGGTGATAACAAACGCTGCAGATAACTACATTACAATTATGCCCAAATGTTTTCTTCTGGTGGCTGCTTGGCCCAACAGCCAATTTGTCTGGTTTTTGGCAGCTTTCAAGGTTCGATGTCAGTGTTCGATGATTCCGTTTGCTTGTGGATGGTATGCTGGTGTACGTAGGAGATCGATTCCCAGTAGAGGGAAGAGAAACTACGGTAGGTTAGCCGACTAAGTAATTGTAGAAGTATTTAATGTAACTGTTCAAGCATTGAACACGATTAGAATCCAAAGATAGAGTCTCAAGGGATCGGAGCCATGGAAATAAGAGATAGGCATGATTTGAGACCGATCCCCTGCAGCCTAAGTACATATGTACATATGTGGTGCACTTGAAGCACTTAGAAAAGGGTCACATAGCATGTCAGCGTAGAGTTCGTTGATAAGTATTTTTAAATAGATTTAAGATTTTCATGTATCTTTCTTATAAGAGAATGGAAATAAATAAAAACAGTTTTAAAACGGAACTCATTGGAGTAATACCTAAATTATTGGGCTCCTCTTAACATTTGGTCCTTCGAGACACCCTGACGTTTTCCCCCCTGTGGTAAGAGACTCAGGTTTAAAAAACTGGCACCTATAAGTGGCTGTAGAAAAACACAAATTCTCAGCCCAGGGTAGCTAAAAAATAAGGCTACGATCTGGGTAAAAAAGAGCCCAGTTTAAAAATCGTAGTCTTCTGTCGTTTCCCCCCAAGAGGTAAGGAACACAGAAAATAAAACCAAATAAATGCCAATGTGCATAAATAAATAGAAATTTGTACTTTTCTATAAAGTATTTGTTTTTTTTTTTTTTCGGAACAATACCGAAATAAAAAAAAATATATATAAAAATATTTATACAAAAAATAAATATATAAAAAATTGTGTGTTTGTTGGCGTATCCGAGGCCCTACATCGGAAAAGTTAAAAAATAAATAAATGTGATTGTGAAAAAAAAAAAAAAAAAAAAAAAGCAACATCAACAAAAATAAATAAAAAACAACAGACAAAAAAAAAAACAACAACAACAGCAGCAACAACAACACCAATAGCCAGAGCCGCAGCAGCAGCAAAAACAACAACAAACAGCAACAACACCAATAGCCAGAGCCGCAGCAGCAGCAACAACAACAGCAGCAGCAAAAACAACAACAAACAGCAACAACACCAATAGCCAGAGCCGCAGCAGCAGCAACAACAACAGCAGCAGCAAAAACAACAACAAACAGTAGCAACATCAACAGCCAGAGCCGTAGCAGCAGCAACATCAACAGCCAGAGCAGCAGCAGCGACAACAACAACCAGAGCAACAGCAGGATTGGCAGCAGCAGCAAAACAACAGCAGCAATTACATTTAGTCATCGGCAAGTTTCGGTTTCTTTTTAACCATTTAGTTTTATATTTTAAATTTAATTTTAATTGAAAAAAAAAATATATATATAAAAAAAAAAAAAATATAATGTCGACTAAAGAAAAAATAGCAATTATTGAGGACCAGGTGCGCCTCACCCAGCAAATAGATGCTATACTAGCAAAAAACACCTATGTAGAAGAGGATAGAGAAATACTAAAAAATATTGAGCTAAAGGCCTGTACGAACCACAATCAGTTGGTTCAACTTGGGGCTGTGGAACATGATTATTTTACAAAAAATCATTTCGATAGCATGCTGTCAAAGTTTAAGTCCGCCAAGGACAAAATTAAAAAAATTTTTGGCCAGGATGAGCTTTTTTCTAGGCTTGAGGAGGCTTTAAAGCACCTCGAGGATTACCTCGAGACAACATACATAGAAATTCAGGAAAGGAAAGCTGAAACCTTTCCCATAAGAATTAAAAAATTAAAAATGTTGCTCAGCAGAGTAGAAACAATGTCCGATCAAATAAATAATGAAAGGCTAAATAAAAAATATAAGTCGAAAATAATAGAGCTCAAAGACGATGTTGAGATACACATTGAGCTAATGATTAATAAAATCAACAAAAACGAAATAGGTAAAGTAGAAGGTGGCGCTAGAATGGAAGAACTACCTACCCTACCAAAAATTGAGGTCCCCAATTTCTTTGGAAATTCCAAAGATTGGGACCATTTTTATGAACTATTTAAGGAACTTGTGCATTCCAGGATGGATTTAAGTCCATCCTTGAAGCTAAGCTACCTTAAAAGTGCTCTAAAAGGGGAAGCACGAAATGTGGTTTCCCATTTATTGCTGGGCTCAGGCAACAATTATGATGCAGCCTGGGAGTTACTTGTAAAGCGGTATGAAAATAATAGAAAAATATTTTCAGATCAGCTGAATCGCCTCATTGAACTTCCAAAAATAAATTTGGACTCATATAGGCTTTTAAAAAATACAATTGATTCTATAAATGAATCAATTTATATGATGCGTCTTAAAGCAAATCTGACCGAAGAATCAGATTGCATTTTTGCGCATATAATTATAAAGAAATTTAATATTGAGGCTCTACAACAATATGAGGGCCAAGTAAAAAAGTCGAATGAAATCCAAAATTTAAAAGATGTCATAGAATTTTTAGATCAACGACTTAGTTCATTGACATCATTTGGTAATGAATCAACAACAAAAAAAATAATAAAAAATAACCCAAATAGCCAAACATGCCTGATGTGCAAAATGCCCGGGCATCAATTAATTGTTTGCTATAAATTTAAAGCATTAAGTCCACAGGAAAGAATGGACGTAGTTAAAAAATTTAATTTGTGCTACAGATGTTTAAAGCACAGCTCAACCATCAAATGTACAAGCGAGCTAGTATGCTCGTATTGTCAAAGATTTTCACATCATAGCATGTTGCATTTTAAAAAAGAGAATGTAAATACATGCATGACCTCTGAACCAGCGCTGTTGGCCACGGCGTATGTTCAGATTAAAGGTCAAGATGGTGAATTCGGAAAATTTAGAGCATTGATTGACAATGGGTCACAAAGCACTCTGATTTCTGAAGAAGCGGCACAAAAACTTAAGTTGCCAAAAATAAAAGCGCACACTGAAATAAGTGGAGTATCACCAACAGGTGCCTGTGTTTCAAATCACAAATTAAAATTGACCCTTAAAAATAATGGTAAATATTCAAAAGAATTTAACACAAACGCCATTATTTTACCAAAACTTATGAAATGTCTCCCCACAAATAAAATTATTATAAATAAGTCGGATTGGAAAGAATTCTACTTGGCGGATCCCAATTTCGATAAACCTGGTCGAATTGACCTTGTTATTGGTGCGGATTTATATCCACAAATTTTACTACCGGAGATAACCAAAAAAGGTATGCTTCTTGGGCAAAAAACAATCTTTGGATGGACAGTGTCAGGTTGCACAAAATCCAGGGGAAGTAAATCAATTGTAGCAACCAGTATCGAGCTAAAACATATGGACCGATATTGGGAGGTAGAAGAAGAGGATAACAATGATTTAGAGACAGAAATATGTGAAAAAAATTTTAAAAAATATACAACAAAAGATTCGAATGGAAAATATATTGTTGCTATACCATTTAAAGAAGACATAACATTAGGAGACTCAAAGAATCAAGCAATGGCTCGGTTCATGAACTTAGAAAAAAGATTACAAAAAAAATGAAAAACTTCGAGTTGAATATTCAAAATTTATGAAAGAATATTTGGACTTAGGACATATGGTCGAAGTAAATGATGAAGGAAAGTATTACCTTCCTCACCAAGCTGTTATCAGAGAATCCAGTCTCACAACAAAATTAAGAGTAGTTTTTGATGCTTCAGCTAAAACCAGTAATAAGAAAAGCCTAAATGATATTATGTGGGTTGGACCAAGAGTTCAAAAAGATATTTTTGATATTATCATAAATTGGCGTAAGTGGGAATATGTGGTGTCATCGGACATTGAAAAAATGTACCGACAAATTAAAATAAAAAATAACGATCAAAAATATCAATATATATTGTGGAGGGATGACCCAAAAACGAAAGTTAATACTTACAAACTAACTACGGTTACTTATGGTACCGCTTCCGCCCCATATTTAGCAACTAGAGTATTAGCAGATATAGGTGAAAATTGTGAAAACAAAATGATTGGGGAAATAATAAAAAATGATTTTTATATGGACGACCTCATGACAGGAGCAAATTCAATAGAAGATGCCATAACCATAGTTGAATTAATCTCTAAGGAGCTATCGAACTCTGGGTTTAATTTGAGAAAGTGGGTTTCAAATAAAGCAAAAATATTAGAAATGGTAGAAAATTCAGGAGATAATAAAATAGTTAGCATCAGAGAAGATGAATTTATAAAAACCTTAGGGCTACAATGGGACCCTTGCAAGGACGAGTTTAAATTTACAGTATGTTGTACTAAACCTAAAATATTAACGAAAAGATTCGTCTTGTCCACATTATCAAAAATATTCGATCCATTAGGTTGGTTGGGACCGGTAACAATTGTGGGAAAAATCTTCATGCAAAAATTGTGGACAGCAGGAATCAATTGGGATCAAGAGCTAGGTAATGAAGATCGTAAGGAATGGGAAGAATATAAATCAGGGTTAGAGGCGTTGGAGCAAATAAGGGTCCCTAGATGGATTAATTTTAAAGTCGAATTATGTATTCAAATTCATGGCTTTGCAGACGCTTCGGAAAAGGCTTATGCGGCAGTAGTATATGCGAAGGTAGGATCGGAGGTGATCATAATCGCTAGCAAAAGTAGGGTGAATCCGATAAAAAATAGAAAAACTATTCCAAAACTAGAATTATGCGCAGCACACTTGCTTAGTAAGTTAATGATGCGCATAATGGAAACCATGAAAAATTACAAAGTAGAACTATATGCATGGAGTGATTCAACCATAACGTTAGCCTGGATTAAAAATGGGTTAAATAAGATAAAATTTATCAGGCGTAGAACAGATGAAATTCGGTCATTAAAAAATGCTGAATGGAATCATATAAGATCCGAAGATAATCCAGCAGATCTGGCGTCAAGAGGAATTAGCGCAAATCAATTGGTAAATTGCAATCTTTGGTGGAGAGGGCCAAAATGGTTGACTGAGCCAAAAAGTCAGTGGCCACAGCCGGTAATCATGGAGGAATCCTTAATATTAAGTACGCTAATAGAAACCAAAGATGACGCGATTTACGACTTGATGCAAAAGTTCTCTTGCATGCATAAATTAACACGAGTGATAGCTTACGTAAATCGATTTTTAAAGATAAAAACAAGAACGAATTCTAACACAAAGTTTTTAACAGCAAAAGAGTTAAAAGAAGCTGAAATAATCATAATTAAAAAACATCAGGAGGGGCAATTTAACAAAGAAATACAGTACCTTAGAAAAAATAAAGAGATTGAAATTAGCAGCAAAATAATAGGTCTCAACCCGTTTTTAGATACTAATGGAATACTTCGGGTAGGTGGAAGACTGCAAAACTCTAAAGCGGCATTTGAAGTCAAGCATCCTATAATTTTAGACAAAGGTAGCATTTCGACTTTGATAATAAGGGATGCTCATAAAAACACGCTTCATGGAGGTATAAATTTAATGAAAAACTATGTTCAACGCAAATATTGGGTATTTGGGTTGAAAAATTTATTAAAAAAGCAACTACGAGAATGTGTAAAATGTTCAAGGTATCGCAAAAACACCGTAGAACAAATAATGGGAAATCTACCTGATTACAGAGTAAACATATCGTATCCTTTCTTGAATACGGGGATCGATTATGCAGGGCCATACCTAATAAGATGCTCCAAAAACCGCGGTCAAAAAACATTTAAAGGATATATTGCGGTATTTGTTTGCATGGCCACAAAGGCTATCCACTTAGAAGTGGTTAGTGACTTAACGTCTGATGCCTTTCTAGCCGCATTTAAGCGGTTTCTTGCTAGAAGGGGAGAATGTGCAAACATATATTCAGACAATGGAACAAATTTTATAGGAGCGTCAAGAAAATTAGACGAGGAGTTAGAAAAGGCCATTAGGGAAAATAGTAAAATAGCAGCGCAATTACAGAAGGAAAGAATTGAGTGGCATTTTATTCCCCCGGTAAGCCCCCATTTCGGAGGAATATGGGAAGCAGGAGTAAAATCAATGAAGTACCATTTAAAACGAGTAATTGGGGACAATGTACTAACATATGAAGAAATGTCTACATTACTTTGCCAAATAGAAGCCGTTTTAAATTCAAGGCCTTTGTACTCATCCAGCGAGGATGTAGACGATAATGAGGTGCTAACTCCTGGTCATTTTTTAATTGGAAGACCGCTATTAGATGCAATCGAACCCAACGACGAAACTGGGAAAATTAATAATTTAGATAGATGGAGATTCCTTCAGAAAATAAAAAGAGATTTTTGGAATAAATGGAAGGATGATTATTTAAATACTTTGCAACAAAGATACAAATGGAAAAGAAATTCTTCAAATATAAAAAAAGGTCAAATTGTTATATTAAAAGATGATAGTTGCCATCCAGCAAGGTGGCCTCTAGGAAAGGCTGAAGAAGTCCATAAAGGAAAGGACGAAAAAGTCAGAGTTGTTAAGCTTAGGGTGCAAGAGAATTTTGTAACCAGACCTTTAAATAAAATTTGCCCCCTAGCTGGTGTAAATGATCTAGATGACGCAGAAGCACGTCAAAATAGATCCTACCCGCCCAAAGCGAGAAGTAGTGTTAGATTGTCTAAGCTGGGAGTGATGCTGGCCTTAATAATGCTTTCATTATGCTGTCAGCTAACGAACGCAGCACCAGCAATCAGAGATTCAAAATATGGTTTTGAAGAAATTTCCAAATCCTCGTCCGTATATTTAGATCCGATGGGAGACATAGAAGTGGTTTCATCCTCATGGAATTTAGTAATATTCTACGATATGGAAGCATATTTCGAGATGATCCATAAAGGAAAAAACATAATCACCTACTGCAAGAGGGTTATTCGTAGACAAAAAACTGATCATCAATGCGAAAATTCCTCTGTTTGGTCGGCATGCGTCTAAACTGTTCAGGGTTATTCCTGTTCCAGTTAGAGCAGAAAATCAAACTATTCTAGCTCAAATTGACTCGGAATATTTGGTGTACAACTTTGAGATAGATTCATACCACCTAATGACGGAGGCTACAATTAGTAAATGCCAAAAGTGGAAAACAAGAAAAAGAGTTTGTGACGGCAGCTGGCCATGGAGCAATGGCAATGATAATAGTTGTCAGCTAGGACCCCTTAAACCTAATAGACCTTTCAATTGCATTTACAAACCTGTCTTATCATCAATTTCCTTTTGGGCAGAACTAGAAAAAAGAAGTAGTTGGTTGTTTAAAGTTGAGGAAAACACTAAGTTGAGGCTCCAATGTGGCCAATCCAAAATTCAGATCATTGATTTGCCGGAGCAAGGCATATTGACAATCAGTTCAGAATGTACAGCTCGGACCGATGATAAAATTCTAATTGCTCAGCATATTATTGAAACTGAAAGTCAAGAGCCAACAGCTTCGGCTTATATAGGAGAAATAAAGGAAATTCCGAGAATTGCTTGGGACCCTCTAAAGCCTCCTGTTATTAATCATACAGCCGAAATAGCTCACCTGGCCAAACAAATAGAACATTTGAAAGCACAAAATTTAGAACTAAAAAATATCGATTTTCATCATGTGTCAGGTCATAGCTCTTTAATTTTAGTAATACTAATCATTATTGTACTGATTATATCCTATTTAAGAAAATTAAAGTTGAAAAGACAATTGTTGGCTATTGCATTGCCAACCCCTATGCCAAATGTGTAAAAAAAAAAAAAAAAAGTTGATTTTATATGTTTATTATATAATATAATAATTTGATACGATAATTAAGTGATAGATCTAATACCAATAAGAAATAAAATAAATAAAAATTACAGTCCACTAAATAATCGAATAAAAATATATATAGATATAATTAAGGCTCTTTTGTGGCCCCTTGCAGGATGTTCAAACATTATGTTGAACATGAGAGCTAATATCTTAAGCAATGTTAAAATATTTCAACATATGAGTTAAAAATATACAGTGAACTATATATTGTTATCATAATAATACAAAAGCCAAAATACACATATACATACATGCATATTAATTTTAAAAAATATAAAATGTACACCAGTTTTTGTGGCCCTTTGCAGAATGTTCAAGCATTGAACACGATTAGAATCCAAAGGTAGAGTCTCAAGGGATCGGAGCCATGGAAATAAGAGATAGGCATGATTTGAGACCGATCCCCTGCAGCCTAAGTACATATGTACATATGTGGTGCACTTGAAGCACTTAGAAAAGGGTCACATAGCATGTCAGCGTAGAGTTCGTTGATAAGTATTTTTAAATAGATTTAAGATTTTCATGTATCTTTCTTATAAGAGAATGGAAATAAATAAAAACAGTTTTAAAACGGAACTCATTGGAGTAATACCTAAATTATTGGGCTCCTCTTAACAGTAAGTCTTCCAAAATAAAACAAACCAAACCACACAACTCCAACTATTGTCCAGCACTAGAGTGTTTATTTAAAGGCATTACCCGTGATCGGCCAAGCGGCGACACCCTCAATTCGAATTGTCTGCCTTGATCTGTTGTGATTCGAGCCGGTATGCCAAATCTGGAGATCCGGGAGCGAATAAGGGCAGATGCTACGGTGTAGGCTTGCATGTCTTCAATAGCGATGGCTTCTGGCCACCTTGTGTACCGATCTATGATGGTGAGGCTAGATTGTGGTAGTGGTTCAATTAGATCCAGATTGATGTGCTCGAATCTTTGGTTGTGTAGTGTGAAGTGTTGGAGAGGTGAACGTGGTGGGTGATTTTTGATCTTTGGCAAGGAATGTAGTGTCTTACGAACTCGGAGATTTCTTTATGCATGGAGGGCCAAATAAATCGTTGTTTTAAAAGTTTTATAGTTACGATAATTTTGCTTCTAAGTGGCTGTGGTATGAAAGGCCGTACGCTAAAAGTAGATACATCGCAAATTATTGAGTGTTGTGTATGAAGAATATAGCGCAGCCAATAGCGCAGCTTGTGCTAAAGAATTTTTGCAATTACTGAAATTCTCGATCGATTCTTTTGTCCAATTAATTGCAGTGGAATCTTTTTTCTTATTTCCTGGTATTAGCCGCACTATTGAAGCTTGATGATGAATAGCATTAGGGAGGAATCTTCTATAAAAGTTGATTATTGCGAGGAATCTTCGTAATTCTTTGGCCACCTTGGGTAAGGGAAAATTTTTAATGGCTTTTACCTTGTTCTATAGAGGTTTAATACCCTGGTGGTTAATTTGATGTCCTAAGAATTCAATTGATTCTTTTCCGAAATTACATTTTCCGGGGTTTATCGTGAGATTGGACTCTTGCAGTTTCTCAAAAACTTGACGCAGGTGGATGTGATGTTGTTGTATGTTGGCCTATGCGACTGCTATATCGTCGACGTAAACAAAGACGAAGTCTAAATCTCTAAATGCTGTATATAGCGTTCAAATGTTTGAGCTGCGTTACACAGTCAAAAGGGCATGTGTGTGAATTCAAACAGACCGAATGGAGTTGTTGTAACGCTACCAGCTTTTTAATACCTGCCGAATTAAACACGAATTTTCGATTCAATTTCAATATATATTAGGGTTTCAATTTAACCCCTATATATACAGCCGGTCCAATCAATGCCAAATATACAAGTGCCAAAACTAAGCTCGGGCGCTGTTATGGCCTTTTTGAGATGTCTTTAGGTTCTATACGTATTTGATTGTATGCGCGATTGAGATCAATCTTGGAGAAAATAGTTTTTCCATAGAACACGTGTGTGCAATCTTGAATGTGTGGTAGCAGATACCGGTCCGGTATGGTTTGCGCATTGAGGGCGCGGTAGTCTCCATTCACCAGTACGTTTGCGTACCATGAGGTGATGCATATGGGCTTTTAGAAGGTCTGTATACTCCCATATCCATTAAATATTGGAACTCGTTCTGTGCTACTCGGAGTTTTTCTGGAGTCTGTCTTCTTGGTAGCGCAAAAGATGGTGTTCCTTTGGTGTCGATGACGTGTTTAGCGCTGGTCGTTGTCGATGCACAATGTGTGATTTTGTTAAATTGTGTGATGTCTTTAAATTCCTCCAACAGTTGAGCGAATGCATTGGATGTGTTGAATGTTTTGAAAATTTATGAAGTTGGTGTGTGGATGCCACAGCATGTTAAGCGTGTTTTGGCTCTCACGTTTCTTTGAGCAAGCACCAAATTAGTTTTTTTTCTATTTTCTTTATTAAACTTAAGAAATCATCTCAATACATTAATGTGCCAAATAGCGCTAAAAAACTTCGTGTTTTTCTCAGCCACTCGTAAGCTTCACCGTCGCTTCTTCTTGCCTCTAGCGATGGACCACGCCTCCTTCTTATGGCATAGCAAGTATCTTTTCGGTCGAACAAAAATCCACAGGCTTTTGGCTACCAATATTGCCATTACTTTGCAAACTCTTGAGGACTTCCTTCGAATTTGACGAATTTGACGGCAGTGCGCAACTGATCCTTTACTTTATCGCTGCTTCTGTCATACCACAAAAATCGTTGCGCGTGCATATCCTTCTCTCGGATGTTGATCCTGTGAAACATTTCCGCAATATCTCCGCAAATTGCAATCTTGTTTATACGGAAGGTTAGTAAGATCTCTATGAGTGGGCTCAGTAGTCATTCAGCGCACATCCGTGTGCTTTCGCGGCTGCATCCCATACTAGTCTTATCTTACTCGGCTTATTTGGATAAGCCGAAGATAAGCACTTATATCCGTGCTATGAATATCGCCAGATACCATGTTCGGCTGTTCTCACAGCAGGTTTCCTCCTCGGATAGCTTAACCGCGCTTCAGAGCGTTACCACGGCTCTCTGGCAGTTTGTCGGTGTCGTCACGCCACGGAAAGCCGACTTCGTATCTCCCAGACTTCTCTTGGCAAGTGGTCTCTAATATTTTGACTGATAGCTTATCTTCTGCTGAATAAAGCTTTCGTTGTACGAGCGCCTCAAGGTTGAAATGGTCCTTGATGTCGTCATAAAGCACCTGCCAATCGCAGTCGCAGTGGTGCATAACGATGGATCGTTGTGGATTCGCCGATCCTTGGATGCTCCATCCTAGCATGCACTTTGATTCTATCGGTTCGATCCATCTCCCTTCTCGGATCCTGCGAGGGACTGCTAGCTTCCAATTATTCGTGCCAATTAGCAATGTCGTGCCAATTAGCCAATTAGCAGAATAAGACTGTAGCGGTAAGACTCTCAAGTGCTGGAATCTGTTACATAGTTCTTTCATCTCGACTGTCTGTCTTGGCAATGCTAGGTTCTGAACGGTCTGAACCTTGTTCACCCAATAAACTCTATCGGAATTAATTTCCGAGATTTGGACTGATGCTTTCACGGATTCACTCTCAAATCGAGTTTTTTCTGCAGTCCACTGCAAACACATTGGCGCAGCTTGGCCTTGTATTCCTAATCTTTGGAATACAGATGCATCTACTAAGGACACGGATGATCCTTTGTCTAGGAATGCATGGATTTCGAGGGATCTGCTGCCATGGCGCAGCTTAACTGGCATGACGCGAAAGAATTGACTTCCGTAGTTGTCGTCCCGATGCGTACTCACATGACTTTGTGGTCTGACATGTTCCGTGTGAAGTAACTCATGGTGCCTTCTTGTTCAGCCGTTAACTCCACAGTTCCCGTTCCGGCATCTTTTGCGATGTACTTTGAGGCAACAGAAACAGGCGAGATTTAAGAACACCTGGCATTGTGGTGGGCGGTGACTGATTTCGCCGCACGCTACGGACCTCAATTGGACTTGCTGCTGAGCTGATTCTGTCTGGATCGCGTTTGATCGTGTTTGTCTTCGTAATGGTCCATGCTCGTCCGCCTCTTCCCTGTCCGCTGCACGACTGTTGTGAGTGTTAACTGGATTCCCGCTTGGTAAAAGAATGGCGCCACCACTAAAAATGCTTCCTCTGCGATCTTGTACAACCAATCGCTGATTGGTGCTGCTATCTTTTCGTCGCGGGGTTGCATTGCCCAGTTCAGCTTGTGATGGTTGGGAAGCTTATCTACGAACTCCTTGACCAGCATTGGATTGTTAAGATGCGTCTTCAAATCACACGCCTCCATAATCGCACAGATGTTGCGAACTGCTAGCGCATACTCTATTAATGCCTCCAATCTGTCTTTGGGTGGTGCCAGTTAAGACTTAGCACCTTTTCCACCATCCTCTCTAAGATATATTCTGATCTGCCGAAGAACAACTTTTAAGTGTTAATGACGTCTGGAACTAGGTTAGGAAGTAGAAGTTTATCTCTGTAGCACTGTGTTCGAACGTGCTGATAAATAACGGCCACTTCTCGGGATCCCCACTGAATGTTGGAAGATCCTTAGGTATAGCTTGCCGGGCCGCTAGTTGACTGCTCGTTAGTGAATGTGTAGCTCGAACCATCCCGACTTCCGGTACGTCAGCGGGGTTCATCTGCATTAGAAGTTGGTACTTCTTCTATGAACCTTGCCTCCGATTGTCTTTTCTCCTCCAGCATCTCTAACAGTAATTGATTCTTGGTCTTGTCCGGATTGCCTTCCGGCGCTTGCATGTTAATTAGCGTATCGACAGCTAGCGCTTTTTTGTGCGCTTCGGGGGTAGCCATTGCGTCTTCACGTGCTTGAAGCTGAACCGCTGATCTTTGCATTCTGCCGTACGGTGTTATGTAACTGCAACCCGCGAGGCAGAAATCGCAACTCTAGTCCTTGCTTTCAATGTCGTCCTCTACGCCGGCACACTCGAAATGGTACCTCCTTATGCAAACGTCACACTGAACCCAATTTTCTGCTGTTTCGTTCTTGTTCTCGCAAATTCGGCACACTTCTATATTCATGCTCCAACCTCATCAGCGTGCGTGCCCTGACGCGTCTGCATGTATACGTATGTGCTTCTTCGATCGATCTGCGTGCTTACACCACCTAGCTTTTCTTTCTAGGGCTACGACGACTTTACCTCTGCTTTGATCCGCAGGTAAGGAAGATTTTTAGAAATCCGCAGGTAAAGATGATTTTTAGAAATCAGCAGGCGAATCAGTTTTTTCAAATTCGACTCAAGCAAGTCGAAGTTTTTTCAAAACGAATTTTTTTACAATAGGAAGTTTTTTAGAAATGTTGCGATCGGGACGAATGGCTCTCACGTTTCTTTGAGCAGGCATCAAATTAGTTTTTTTTTCTATTTTATTTATTAAACTAAAGAAATCATCTCAATACATTAATTTGCCAAATAGCGCTAAAAAACTTCGTGTTTTTCTCAGCCACTCGTTAGCTTCACCGTCGCTTCTTCTTGCCTCTAACGATGGACCACGCCTCCTTCTTGTGGCCGTTATAAAAATATATCCATAAGTGTTATAAGCTTACTCTAACATTTTGCAACACTTAACTTGTAATTTAAATCTAAACTCGAACTCTATTACGGCGGCAACAACACTATTACTATTTATTTATTATAAACTTATTCATAAGTGGATGCAAAGTTTCTGGTTAAATTGTACTGCTGTCGATAACGAGATGATGTGCTGAAAAGTGCAGCTTTTTGTAGCTATCAGTATGCCCAAATTGTTTTCATATCAATAGCCGAAGTTTTTATTCGAGTCGGTTGACTCGCCACAATATAATCGGCCGATCCTTATGAAATTCGGCAGATAAGTTTGCCCAAAGTGGAATTCATAGAAATTTCCATCCCTCTATCTTAAAAAACTACAAAGTTATAGCATTTCCGATCAATCAGTTATATGGCAGCTATAGGATATAGTCTATAGTTAGCTTTCTGGCTATAGGATATAGTCGGCTAATCCCTATGAAATAGTCTTTCCGATCAATCAGCTATAGGATATAGTCGACCTTCTGCAAAGGAAAGAAGGATGTGTGCGAAGTTTCAAGTCGATAGCTTTAAAACTAGTGACTAGAGACTAGTTTGAGTAGAAAACAAACTAACGGACATGCTTGTATCGACTCAGGAGGTGAACCTGATCAAGAATATGTACACTTCATATGGTCGGAAATGTCTCCTTCACTCCTGCGTTGCACACTTTTGACCAAAATTATAGTACCCCCTGTAAGGGTATAACAATACCAGATTTAGCGTTGGCAATTGGCACAATTGAAATATGAAGTAAATGGGATTATCCCATCAAATAGACAAAAACGGGGACTATGAAACATTGTAGGATCAGCTCAAAAATATTTATTTGGTTCACTAACAGAAGAAGAATTAAAAATAAAATTAAATAGTATGAAAGAAAATATGATAGAAAATAAAAAATTTTATGAAATCATTGGTATAATAAATAAACATACAGAAGGCATTTAGCCCACGAATAATAATTATTTATTATTATTTGAAAAAATGTATTTCAAAGATTCTAACGAATCAATTAGAATTTATAAAATATATTGATCCAAATATTATAATAACATATAATTTAAGTAACACGAAAATAAATCAAAGTTGTGAATTTAAGAAAACAAATGAACGAAATAATCCATTATGCCAACACTTGAAATAAGAAGTATAAAATTCCCTACTTCAAAGGTTTTAAATGAATATAAAATAATAATTTACTACACAATAATTAGTAATTTACTAATTTACTACTGTCTACACGATAGTATACATAAACATTAAACCCCTTTATTCCAAATTCATAAACAAGTGCCCATCCTGGGAACCTACATGTCAGCAAAAAACTTTGACCAATGAAAATTATTCAACCAAAGTCAATCTATGCTGCTGGCGTCGATGTCACCGAATAAAATCAGTTTGTAATTGGCCATTCTTAATTTAAAAAATAAATTTATAAAATAAAAATCGTAATTTTTATTTTTTTATTGTTAATCGGGAATTAAAACACATAATTTATATAATACACAAAAAATACTTCTTCCAATAAAGTTTCCTGACAATTGTAATTAGTTCTTTCAGTTATTCAGTCACTTTCATTGTGTTTTGGGCAAACATTTTGAATATTTTATGTATCAGTGTTAAATAAATTTTATAATAATAATAAAAAATACTTACAAGAGTAAGTTAAGTAATCAAAAAATTGGCATATGGTTCAGCTACGATAGAAAAATTTTGTTAGTTGATATTTAAACACTTGGGAAATTTTTTCTGACAAGCTGATGATAAAAATGGTAAAACCCAGAAAACTTTTGGTATGCTGGTTTACTATCTACTGGATATAGTTTGCTGTCAGCGGAACCAATTAAAGTTTTCTGAACCTATTAATTAGTCTCCTTTCTTACCTTGAATGATATCAATAACAAGTTTTTTGGTTGTTTTCTATATCTTTATTGAGTTATAATTTTATAATATATGCACATTTTTCGCCAATTATTAAATATATAGGAACTTCATAGTTATGTATTTATGTATATCTTTCATTTTTTAAAAATTATTTTCAGTAACTCCAGTATTACATCGTTTCACTTTACAATTAGCTTTTATTTATTTTTTTATGAATGAACCTCTTTATATTCATTAGATGAGTACCTATACATACGTATGGAGAAGTATCAAAGAAGATTAAAATACAGAAAACTTTCACATACGATTAGGAAATGGTTAAGCCTTTTCACCTACTAGAATCTTTATGGGACTTAACGTATAAACTGTTCAAGAAATATTTTGTATACTTTTAAATTTTAAAATAAATAATTTTAATTACAGACCAAAATATAAGTGTTTTTGTATAATTATCTTATACTGTGATATGTTATATACTCATTCATATGTGATTCTATGAATTGAGCAATGAAACAAGTCTACCAATTACTTTGCGAGGTCTTGGTTTTGTGTGTATAAGATTGCAAGTTATCAATTAATTACTAATATTTTAGTGTTCGTAAGCTATTCATTGATTAACCATTCCTTAACATTCAATATACGAAAGTAAATTGATCGTTACTACATGAAAAGCTTATATTTCTCTCAAAATTAAATAAAAATGTAGAATTTTCATTGAAAGGGACTGTGAAGATCTTTACTGGGATAATATAGAAATTATAAATTATTTTGGTAAAAACTCTTCCCCAAATTTAAACAAATTTCCATTTTGTTTTTTAAATATGAATATTTTTTATATCAACTCTTCTTATTTAATATATAGGAACATCATAGCAGTTTTTAATGTATCTCAACACTTTATTTTATGATTTCAATACAGTTTTCTCGTAAACATTCTTTTATGGGAAATAAATGTGTTTACACGAATATTGTGTTATACAAATGTAGTTCAAAAAATCAGTCTAATTCAATATCGTTGAAAATGTTTGTTCCTTTTTACGAACTTAATTATTATTTTTAATAAATATAACGGTACAATAAGAAGCTTACAAGTCTCAATCATATAAGCTTTAAACAATATGATTAAAAAAATTAAGAGAATATAAATATTGTAGTAGATCATCCACAGACCTAATTTATATATAATATTAAAATTTGTGACATCGATCGTAACATATATTTAACAAGAAAACAATATGATAGATTTAAACAAAAAATAATAATTTTTTATAACTGCTTCAATTAAAACAAACTCTCATTATTGGAAATCAAAATATATTTAAAACTTATTAAGGTAAAAATACAAAAAAGATAAATAGGCTTTTTTATTATTTTATGCAAAATAAATTATTGGCACATACTTTCCCATCAATGATGATAGTTATTTAATAATTTTATTTTAATTCATAATTTTTTAAAATTGAATAGAAATTTCTTAAGATTTTATGTATTGGTAATAAGTGCCTTATATTTATTTAGTGAAGAGTTCGATAGGACATTCGGTAAGCCGAAACAGATCTTAGCATCTTCATCTCTTAAATAGGAAACAAAGGCATAAAGCAATAAAATGCTAGGAACTTAATTTGCGTTTCATTAAATCTAATCCTTCTATTATAGAATTTTATCTTCTTTTTTTGACATTGTGACGTGATCGATGTTATTTCATTCCTTTTAATCAGGAAAGATGACTCCAATTGTCTCTTATTAATAGTAAACGTAGAAACGCTACATTTAAAATAGATAGGAACACTTCCGTATAATTAGGAATTTCCTACTAATTTATGTTAGGTATTCGTAAGATTTATTTTAGAAATATCTTTATATACGTATAGTATCATGGAATGCCTATGATTTTTTTATATTTCGATAAAATAGGAACTATCAAGTTTTCGTAGTAGTGAATGCAGCTTTATGCTCATCTTTTATACACATATGCATGTATTTTCCTTTTTGATTTGGGGATGCGTTTTTGTGGCCTGAAAAAATATTCTATTTAGCTCCTCGTAGGTATTGTAAGTATGAAACATACCTGTGTTTTAATAATTATCCTTTGTTATAAGGCGAAACTCACAATCCATTTTACTTTCCACCTATAACTAATAAAATAATAGTTACTAATCATATTTTTCCCCTAATTTTTATTCGATATCCTAATCCAACTGAAAAATACTGATTTATTTTGTTAGCATATACTTTAGAAAAACAAAATAAGAAAACGCAGAAATAATAATAATTTATTTTTAATTAAATAAGTGTTTATTTTTTTGTACAAATTTTCGGCGGTTTAATATAATTTTATTAATTTGTATATATAAATTAAAGTTAAGAATTGTTAATAAAATTATTTTTTGCACCAATAGGTGGAATTTTAACCGGTCAATTTTAAAGCATACTTATTTATGAATTTAGTGAAAGAGGGCTTAAAATCAGAAAATATACTCAAAGTATCATGTTTAATTCGGTTGATATAATATAACACTAAGTGTTTTTATATATTTATTTACTTTAGTTTGCATATTAGTTTTAAATATCCTATCCCCTATGCTAGGTTCTTTATAATGGTGCTATTCTGAATAATTTTATAATTTTCCAATTAAAGAAATTAGTTTTATTTTATAGATTTTAGTTTCATAATCATCCTCTCATACTTATAATGTGGCCTTCGCCTATAGGCATCGCGCAACTCATGAATTGGTCATTATGAAAATTATATTTTTATACCGTTGCAGGGCAAGTTAACTTAATTCACATGTTTGTAATGCATTAAAGGAATTATATCCTACTCTATAGAGTATATATATTCTTAGTCAAATTATGTCTGTTTGCCCTACAGTCTGCCTGGTAACGGATGTTCAACTCCATAGCAACATCGGTTACACATGCTTTTGTCAGCAAAGTGCTTCACACGTATGATATTGCGCTTAACAAGTTTGGTATTTGCAAGGATTTGAACCCTCGTGTACAGCGTTGGAAGTTTCCTACTTAACCACGCAAGGTTTAGTAATCTATCTGGCATTAAAGAAAAACTGCGAGATTATTAACAACTCCGTAACAGTTGTTTACTCTAAGATACATTAAATTGTAGACTACTTGTTCAGAGCAGAAAAAATTATAAAATAAAACAAGCAAAAAACAAATTAACAATTTAAATTAAATTTAAACTAAAAAACGATTTTAACGATAAATATCATAGTAAATATTTATAAGTGCAACTGATATGAATATAGACTGAACTAGCCAATTTTTCAGTCAAACCAATCATTTTGGTACTGTGAACATTTGAACATTGATGAACAGTGCAGTTTTGCATCGACAAAGCGTTGACAAAAAAGGCTTATTTAAATTTGGACATTACAAGGAATAGAATGAGGCAAATTAGGAATCCTCTGAGGTCAACTTTTTTTAAATGAAATGTAACTGGAGTGTAGAATGGAAGGAATGTGAATGTTTGCCTCTCAGAAAAACCTAAAATGTATTAATTAAAAGGCAAAAAAGAAACATTAAATATAACTTTTTACTCTGATAAGTCTTTAAATTCGTTTTATAACTTAAAATTAATTTAAATTGGTTGACTTTTTTTTTGTTTTTTTTATGATACGTTTTATCAAAAATACTTCCAAAATGTATTAAAACTTTTTTTACTATGCAAAAAGGTGTATATTATAAGTGATCTAAAAACAAAAATATAATGGATAAGAACATATAACATTTAATATTGCGAATGCATATACATACATATATGTATATACGTATATGTAATATACGAATTCATATTAACCAATAATAGTAATATTAACCAAAAAATAAGGCCCAATGGAATTCTACAAGCAAAAAAACAAATATTACATTCATTTTGACTTCACGATTCATTCCAAATCATTCTTACTAGACATTACACAAATATAACAAGTTTTATACTTTTTTTATGACCTTATCATTCTTTTATAGTTTTGTTATTGCTTTAAAAAGGCCCATTTTAAAAAAGACTTACTTGCATCGTGAAGGATATTCTACTCATCTACATATACATTTTCGGTGGAATAACCCAAAATCTGTTTTACATTTTTGTGTAATAGCGTTCGCTGTGGTCACATTGCATTGGTTTTTAAACACACCACATAAACTTACGCCTAAATACTTTAAATTCCATTTTCAGATACTTTTCAGTACGTTAAATTATCTTAAAATATAAAAAACACGCTTTAACGCTTAGAAGACGAAATTTTGACAAAATTTTATAAATTATTTAGTATTTTTAATCAGTTTGACCAATTCAACGAAAACTATATGGGATTTTCAAATTTTTTTTATCAATAAGTGATGAGGAGACTAAAATCTATAAGAAACACGTCTTCAAATGGAAAATAAATTGATTTGACTGAAAAAAAGCCACTTTTATGGAAGCGATTAAAAAGAACTATCGCTACTAAACTCTTGTGACACTAAAAAAAAAGTTCTATACCAAAGTGTGAGCATTCTGCAAGTTATCTATCTTATAGTGTCAGCGACCAAACCAATGTTGGCATTTAAAAATACATTAGTTAAACTGAATTATAACAAAAACTAGACGACAATAAACTTAAGTATTTTTTCAACTTATACAAAAGTGTAAGATGGTAAAAAAAAGATTGAAAAGAAGTTTTGACCTAAGAAGTCAAATTCGCCGACACTCTTACCGGTAATATGATTTCGGTTAAATAGCTGCTGAATAAGATCCTGGTTACCAGCGATGTTTCTTTCATTTTCAGATTCGACCTCGGCTGTAGAGCTCTTATTGCCGGTAGTAGTGTCACAATTTAAAATGATGTTGTCTTCATGAAGCCTGTTAGAATCTGGCCCAGAGCCAGAAGTATGGGACGAAGCAATGCTTGTTGCATTAGAAACAACATGCTGGAACAGAAAAGCCTTTGATAAATTGTAAAAGCGTTTTTCTCTATCAGAATCATTGTCATCGCTTCCGCTGCCATTGCTATGGGAGTAAAGCTCGGTGGTTTGTTTAAAAAGCTTTTTCATCTTGCAAATATGTTCTACGCTAAAAGCGTGTTTTTGAATGTTGACTTGGGTGACTTGGCACAACTGACAGTCTTGCAAAATTCCATCGGAATCTAGTTCCATAGAAACGTAGTTACTTTTGAGGTCGTTGGCTACTTCCTTGCCACTTGAACCATCATAACTGTTATCGTCTGATATTTGTGCGTAATGACGCTGATTACGTGATTTTTTATCTTTGGCTCGAGAGTTTTGAAACCAGACCTAAAGATGAAAAAAATCATAAACATTTCTAACTTTGTGAAAATTAATATTTGAAAAATTAAAAAATAGGTTACCTCTATAAATATAAACAATTTGAATCTTGAAAAATTGGGAACACATAAAATCAGTCTGTTTCCAATAACATTATTGAGTGAAATATTTTCGTAACATTACAGTCCGTTATGGCTCTTTCACTAAAATAAATTATAAAAGCAATAAAAATGATAAATAATTGTACTTGTGTAGTATTAGATAATATACATGAATATTATAAGTATGTTAATATTATTAACTTAATAAAAAATTAAATGCTATAGAGTTTTGTCATACGTAATATTTTGGTATTTTTTTGGTATTATTATTTTAATTCAAAAGTAAGTACAGAAGCATCTTTAACACAATCAAATCAATTCGGATTTTATGAAATCAGGGTATTTTAATTTTGCCCAGATGTTTGGAATGCATCGATGGTATAATCTCCAGCCCTATAAAATATATACATACATATATTACTGATATGGACGATGAGATAAAAAGATTAAAACTGAGATAACTACAATTTTTAAAAATTATTTACTTTATTTTTTAATATTTTAACAAAAAACATGAAAGGCCGATGTTAATATTCCCTTACAGTTAAGTGGCAGCTTATATTATTTGATATATATCGGATCTTATATAGTCGGCCGATCTCTTTGAAATTTGGCAGATCGGATAAATTTGAACAAAATGCAATCCATAGAAATTCCCATCCTAATGCTGCCATATAACTGATTTATCGGAAATGCCATAACTTTGTTGTTTTTTAAGTCAGAATGATGGTACTTTCTATGTATTCACTTTGGGTAAACTAATCGGATCTGCCAAATTGCATAAGGAATGGCCGACTATATTCTACAGCCACCATATAACTAAACGATTTTATAAATGCTTGAGGCTGTTTCCAACATTTTATTAGAATATTTATTTAATAGTGAAATTATTATAAGAATCGACCCACTATATATGATCCGATATACATACATACATCAATAATATAAACTGTCACTTAACTGCAAGGGTATATAAACTTCGACTTCGAAGATAGCTTTCCTTTCTTGTTTGTTTTAATTTCAGAGAGCTTTGAAATTTTCTTTGGTCATGTCTTTAGAGGGTTAAAATCCTAGCAACTACCGACGCAAGTTTATGTAAAACTGCTATTTGTTTTATGTGTTTTTTTTTTAAATTAATAAAAAAATATATATAAATAAGATAAAAAAAAACAAAATCATTTAGTTTTTAAAAACCCACACCTTTTTTTCCCACACCTCACTCAGAGCCTTTCCACCTCACTTGTCAGGTAGAAAAAACTTCATGCTTGCTAAGCGCTGTGCTTACCAATGCTCGTCTGCTAAGGGCCAACGATCAGGGAAAAACTTGTTAAAATCACTTTATAAATAAACTTTCTCTTTTTAAATAAGTCTCTTCTTAAATTTTCTCTTTTTAAGTCAATATCTTGACAAATAAGAAAGTTTACCCGATAGTTCCTATATAGTTGTCTGATCTATCATCGATCTTCAAGATTATTTAAATATTGGGGGTTGGCCTGCCTATTGTTATTACCTTCATTAATAAATTCTTTTGAGGTTAAACTTTCTGTATTTTCGACTTCTGACTTTTAAACTTGATCTGCCTGGAAGCCAAATGCATTACAAACATTTGACCAAAACTAATATACCTTGCAAGGGTATACAAAATTATTTGAATATATAAGATAAATAAAATTAATTTAAATGTTACCATAATTAGTATCAATTAATATTTCAATAATATACAATGAAACGATAAGTATACTTACTTGTACTACACGTTTCTTAAGATTTACTTTTTTAGATATCTCCTCAAGCATTTTCCGGCTGGGGTTCGATTCTGATTGATAACATTCGTATAAGAAATTTAATTGTTCTGGAAGAATGGTAGTACGTAGGCGTTTGTTTTGTTTTGATGAGACATTAACAGGGGAACCAGGAGACCGTTTTTCAATTTCGTTAGTTTTCGGTGCTGAAGATATATTTTTTTCCTCCTTTGTACTTCCATTTTCGGCCTCCAAGAATGTTAAGGTCTGGGAGTGGTTTTCTATCATTGTTGCATCCAAAAATTCTTCAAGATTATTTAAATATTGGGGGTTGACCTGCCTATTGTTATTACCTTCATTATTAAATTCTTTTGAGGTTAAACTTTCTGTATTTTCGACTAGTTCGATCTTGCCTTCTTTGATTCCATCAAATCGATCCGATGTTGTAGAAAAAATATTATTATTTTTTCCTTTGTCTTTATTCATGGATGTGTCCGTTTGACAAGGACCTTTGACTGGTTTCTCCTGAAGCTGTTGGTCCTTTTCAGATTCCTGCTCCAAAATAGAGTTACCGATAATGGTCAAAGGCTCATCAACAGTCAATTTAGGTAGACTACCTAAGCCATCAGAAATTGCTCTTGGCGAGGCAACTAAGTGAAAAAACTTTTTTGATTCATTTAGTTTATAATATTGAAGTAAAAACTCAAACGAGGGTTTCTGGCTTGAACTAAAAGAATGTTCCTGCTGTTGAAGCTTGTTTTTTGCATTTGATTCTTCCTGTTTTTGGTAGTACTCTAACAAAAAATCATAATTGCTAACTTTCTTTAATTCCATTTTTTGATAGAAATTTGTAAGATATTCCATTTGAAAGTCTAGTTCATTTCCTTGTTCGTGAAGCTGTATATGACTTGGATTTTGAGATTGTGTTAAAAATTGTTGCTTGAGTTCTGAATTTGATTCATGCTGCATAAAATATTTATGAAGAAATTCGAATTTTTTGTTCCGGTCTTCACGATCATTCATAAAAGAATTATCATCAGCAATTGATGAGCTATCAGAGAATTTTCGCCTTTTTGTTGGTGGAGATTCGGGTTGTGTTTGATGTTTTGCCGCTGCGTGTTGTAAACTTTGCAGTATACTACCGAATGGACCAAATTGAGATTCAATGCTAGAACTTGTAGAGGCGAAGAGTGTTACTGGGTTCATAAGATGCATTAATTGGTGCTCTCTTAATAGCTCTTTGTGGTTAAACTGCGATTCACATTTATCACATTCAAATTTGGCAGATCTGTTTGAGTGATCTAAACTATTGCTACGCTCCCGTTGAGGGGGTGTGGGAGTTGTAGAAGGGCTAAAATCAGTAAGTGATGTGGACTTGGAAAATAAATTTTGTGGTGAAGGCGATGCACTAAATGACTGCATTCCAGTCGTGGAAACACCGGTTGTAGCGGATTGGGGGATTACTGTTGATCCAGATTGAAAAATTCCAACTTGGTGAACGTCCAAGGAGGAGTTTGAGTCTTCTGAGCTTAAATTTTGAGCAATTTGAGCAGCAGCGATTTGTGCCTTGGCTGACTTTTTATTGTTCTCTTCTTTAAAACAATGGTTCTTCTGATGACGTATTAGCTCATAATACCGTTGAAATACTAAGCTACATTTTTTGCAAGCATAATTAATATTTTGCTTTTTGGACTCCTCGTTTTCGAACAATGAATTGTTTGGTTGATTTTCATAAATTTTTCGTTGCTTTTGGCGTGCATTTTGAAACCAAACTACTATTACCCGTGGAGATAACAATAAAAGCTTGCTTAAGTATTCAAGGTCACTATCTTTTGGATATGAATTGTTTTCAAAAAATTCTTGCAAAACTTTAATTTGATAGTCCGTGAAACGTGTTCGATTTGCTCTTTTACCCCCTGAAGATGACGAAGATGAGCATGAGCTACTGTCGTACTGTTGGCATGAAGTGGAAGTCAAAACTGGCGGCGAAATTTTTTCAAATGTTTTTCCCGTAATCTGAAGTTTTTTCGGTGGTCCCATATTACTGCCCAAGTTATCTAATTGTTGATTCATTATTTCGCTCATACTGCCATATATATTACCCGCGGTAGCGCTATTAGGAGTAGGAGGGCGTGACATTACATCGGAACTACCGCTTTCTGACTTTGTTTCAAATGTCTGCTGTAGGCTATGGCTGGTATGTGAATCCATATCTGCACTTGGTGTGGATTTATCTGGATGATCAATTTGAGGTTGCTGTTTTAACAGATTTTGTTTTTGCTGTTTATTATGAAACGTGTATTCATTCGAGCTGATACCACAATGTTGTTGGTCTGTTTTTATTTGCATTTCCTCAGGGACTACCAATTCTTGGCATTTACCTCCCTGTTGTCCCAAAGTTGAATTATTGCTTAAATAATCAGATATATTTCCACTTGAGTTTGTAGATCCAGGGCGAGATGTTGAGGTTACATTCTCTGTTAAAAGCACGGGTACTGTTACAGGAATATTACCTAAACTCTCTAATGAGGTTTTTTTTTCATTGGTATTTTCAGTATTTTGTTCAATCGACGCTGATGAAATCGTGAGTGACTTTGTAATTAATGTAGATGTTTCATTATCGTTAAGGTTTGTAACTTTAGCATGACCAGTACGTTCATATTCCTCCAAATTAAGGGTCGTTGACGGCGGGTTATTAAAATTATAGGGCGAGTCTTTGTTACGTTGTCGTTCTTTAAATAATGTATTTCGAAACCAGTGTTTGACAACCTGAAATTATATGAGTTTTTTTATTTTTGCTTTTTATAAAGAAGTAACGCCTACCTTCATGGGTAGATTGGATTTTTGGGACATTTCCATAATGCTTTCCTCGCTCGGCGAGTTGTTTATATCGAAATGTGCTCGTAAAATTTTTAACTGCTCATCTGTTATTCGCGTTCGCGCCCGTTTTTGGTTGCTGCCCAGCTGGAATAAAAGTATATAAGTGGAAAATTTTAAATTATTTTCTTTGAACACAACGGCTATTCATTTTTAAGAATTTTTATTTTTTTTTAAATAATTAAAAGAAGGTAAGGTATCTGGCTAGACAACAATAATCTAGCACATGTATGTTAAATATTGGTAAAAAAAAAAGTATGAACTTTTTAATTTATTTATTTATTTAAATGATAAAGGACTGAAACGCAAATCTTCGCCTCTTCCCTTATCATAGTATACTCTATTAAACAAACTTATCGCTTCTAGAAAGTTGTTGAACTATTCTATAACTATTCGAAGATTGTAGGAGGCCCCTTTTTTTTAATACCATCTGATGGTGTTTTTTTTCTCCCCCCTTGAAGAGGGTATTCTAATTTTGGTCAAAAGTGTGCAACGCAGTGAAGGAGACATCTCCGACCCACCTCCTGAGTTGTTGTAAGTATGTCCGTCTATCCGTCTACGCAAACTTTCAATGGATTCCATTTTGGGCAAACTTATCCGATCTGCCAAATTTCATAAGGATCGGCCGACTATATAAGATTCGATATATATCTAATAATATAAGCTGCCACTTAACTGCAAAGGTATATCAACTTCGGCTCCGCTTTCCTTTCTTGTTGTTTTTATTATACCCTTGCAGAGGGTATTATAATTTTGGTCAAAAGTGTGCAACGCAGTGAAGGAGACATCTCCGACCCTATAAAGTATATATATTCTTGATCAGGATCACCTCCTGAGTCGATATAAGCATGTCCGTCTGTCCGTCTGTCTGTCTGTTTCTACGCAAACTAGTCTCTCAGTTTTAAAGCTATCGACTTCAAACTTTGCACATCCTTCTTTCCTTTGCAGGCAGTATATAAGTCGGAACGGCCGGGATCGGTCAACTATATCCTATAGCTGCCATATAACTGATTGATCGGAAATGCCATAACTTTGTTGTTTTTAAAGTTAGAAGGATGGGACTTGCTGTGGACTCCTCTTCAGTGCTTTGCTTTTCGCGAACTTCCCGTCTTATCGCACATCCCATAAATCTTCTCAAAACGCATATGTGAATAGAAAAGGCTGATTAAAATTAATATCACAGACAATTTTAATCACGGCCGCCAAGCTATCGAATCTAGGGAATAACCACTTTTCCAGCCCTAGCGGAAGTCGTTTACGCTTGGCAATTCCAAAGCAGTAAAAACGAGCAAAAAGTGCAGCTTCCAAGAAGTACTTGGGGTTAAATAAACAATTCAGTATCTTACCAAACTGTATGCCAATCTATTCTTCTATTGCAAACCCAAAAATAACAAACACGTCCGGTAATTCGGATATCGCAGATGTCCGAAGCACGACATGATGACTCTAGGGTCTCTCTGCACTATTAATACCGCCTCGTCCACCTGCTCGATAAAGCTCCAATATCTCCCTCCCATTTCTGCTCACGTAAGTTCTTTAAATCCCAAAGTGAACTATTCAGATCTCCAAATACATCTCCCAATAATTATTTATCTTACTTAAACTCTGCATGTTCACTTAAAAAATTTTAAATTTTAAAAAATTTTTATAAGGTTAAAATCAATATTTTAGAAAAACTTACTGAAATTAGCTTTTGGGAAGCCACCTCTGGGGCTTCAACTATTGATAAATGCTAACTTCTACATCTCAGTCGATCTAACCTCTCCGATATAAACTTTAACCACATAATAAAAAATTTTAATTCGGTTTAGAATACCAAAAACGTTTTTTGAGTACACAAGAACATCTTGGGAATAGAACCTGGTTTTCACCTGGTTACGAAGTCAACGATGCAGCCGCATTTGTTATGGTTGACTGCAACAAACGATTAATTGTAGGGAGATGACTCCTTATAGCTCCATATTTACTGCTGAAACTTTTGCTATATTAAAAGTATGCCAGTTCCCTTTCCAAAACGCTGGAAAGTTTTTCATCTGCACAGACAGCCAATCCTCAAAGAAAGGCACGACAATTCCATCAAGGAGGCTTTGCAGAAGCGACGGAAAAAATACAACGAAAAAGCAGATCCGGTAGCGTCAATCAGCATAGATTGCTTGAACTCCGGACGATAAACAGATCGATCGTAAGAATGGGCAACAATTGCCAGATATACGGCACGATATAGATCCATAAAGGCCAGAATTCATAAGGGCCTAATTAAGCTTCTCCAGCTCAGTCCATCATGGACGATCTTAAACTCAAACCAGCAAACTCAAAAACGGCCTATGGACTGTGGTCTGTTTCACTCGAAACTTCTTGTAACTCTCACAAGCTTCAGCTTGTCCATGAGAATTGCTCAATTGAGAATCCGATCTAGCAACGAAGATCTTGGCTCTCAAGTTTTAGAAATGGAACGGCTCAAGCAACAAGGTAAGCGATACCAACCCCCGAATATAACCTAAATGCAAGCGAATTCGCCATTGATTACGTCTCTGATAAACTTGGCAATAAGATGTGTGAGTCAGGCCAACTATGCCACGACTATCACGTCGGAGTAAACAAGTGTGATTTACCGAGCGTCTTCGGCACATGAAATTTTTCCAGATCCAAAGAATACAATCAATGCGTTTAATTATTCGTGCCCTTTATTTGTGTAATATTAACGAAGCGGCGTAATGAGCTTATGTACGTAGTACGCCTTGGCGAGACAAGGCCGAGCGCAAAGTCGAATTGGGGATACGCATACTGCGATAATGTACCGATCAGATAAGACTGCAGCGATAAGAGATGCACAATAGACCGAAACCGCTGTCGCTATAATGATAGACATTCAAGAGTTATAAAGATGATAACATGGTTACAATAAGGAGAATATGCTAAGTCTGCGGCTCACACAAGACCAAACAACTCAAAAACGAAAATTTGAACAGATTCTATACTCTTTTGAAGAACTAAGTGTTTCGGACTCCAAACGCATAAGCAGTGACATCTAGAGACATATCGAGTCTTAGTAGTGAAAGGATCATGAAACTCTTTCAATCAACGCTTGATAAAAGCTAGCACTCCCCTGGATTTATTTACTGTAATTATAAATATTAAATGAATAAATGAACGATAGTTTTTGGTAAGAAGGACTTTAAGATCATTTATTAAAGAAACACGAATTAAGATGTGTTTCCCAAGCATGTACGATACGATATTATGCACACTACGGTTAAGGGTAATTTTCTTTGGAAAGTCAATTTTGGAATGTCTATGGTCTCGTTCCACTTGAAATCTATCATCGGTGTGGCCATCATTTTTTAGGGCTGGTTCCAAATCTATGAGGTTGTGGTATCCGTCCACAATCTCTTTCTATAAATCCTTCAAATGTTGTCTGATGTGTGTGGACACTTCTCGTCCTTCAGTGCTTCAAGATCAGTGCTTCAAGAAATCTTCAAGATTATCTATTCGCGCTTCATGTCTACGTTTTAATGATGCGATTTGAGGGTCTTCATTACTTCCCGATCCATTCTTCCGCGGATGTGCCTTCGGCTCGAGATTTTCGCCAGTTTTCCGGGGTCGCTGTGCCGGTCCTGACCCCGATGGTGTTCCATCCGAAAATATGGCTTCATATTTTTTGACAAGGTGTGTGAGTGCCTTGGCCTTTGAAAAATATTCATTGTATGGACTTAGTGCCAGCTCATGGAACTTGGCTGTTTTAGTCGCTCATCAAAGTACCCTACTTTGAGTCGTCGCTCTGCTGAATCTTTAGTAAAGTTTCTTATCAGCCTTTGGATAGCTGTATTGTTTTCAATTTGCTCGTCAATGAGCATCTTAATTACGGGGTCTGATTTGAATCCCATGGTTGAGTTTTATTTTTCTTGATGTTTTTAAGGTTGAATTGCCTTGCGGCTTGTGTTCAGGTTGTGATCCAATAGAAATGGATCACATCGGGGTAACCAAAATGTTCGTCCGTAGAGCGTTATGCGGCCACTATCGTTGAAGTTGAACTCACGGTCGTAACGGTAGGTCCCGGAGTCGTAGTTAAAACCCTATAGAAAGTTTGACTAAAAGTACCTGGCTTGTACAAGGGTCCGCTCGATATGAACAGTCGCTTGCGGTGATCAGGATGATGTCGCAGTGCTGTAGCGGGGAGCTGAGGTCCGGTTGGCTGTCTGCAGCTGTGGAGGCGGTATTTTTGGTAATGATTCCTCCGGCGGTCCTTCGGTCTGGAGCGACACACAGAGGCTACGTAACGCATTGGTTCTACTGACGGTCCGTTTCACGGGAGCAGCACTCCTACTGACCGTATTTAGCATTGAGTAACGAACCGATTAACTCTGTATTCGCAACTGTCCTTATTTAGGACCAGGTGATCTTTTATAAGATCAGATAATTACATATGTGGTCGCTTAACAATAGTTAACTGGTCAATGTTAATGAAAGTCCGCACTGTAAAGTCAATGTTAAAGAAAGCAATGTATGATTTTTGGAGGAAAACCAAGAAGTTTTATGAAAGGAGACGATGATTTACAAAACCGAATGCGTCTCAAAAACCTTGATTGATGATCGAAGAGAATTCCAGAATTCCAGTAATTTCCTCTACTGGTTTCAGTAGAGGTATGTTTAACAAAACTATGAGGCGGAAATGATAATTAGAAGGTTTCTCCGAGGGTTCTCTCTCGATCTGCAGCTGAGCATTATTGTATAATATGTTATCTAAAAATTTAATTTATATGTGAATGTGAACTCAAAAAGTCTGTGTCGCTTTTATTCCAGTAACTATTCCAGTTCTTACCTAGTTACAAAAGCCACAGATTGGTTCCGGTTAATACCGCTGCCGCTGCTTGTCAAAAAAGTACCGATAAATAATTGGCTCGGCTGTTGTCCTCCGCATGATGTTATCAGGTTGTATCAGGGATTGATGTCTGCTTCTCCAGAATTTACCCCATTTTGTTTCTGTATAATCTCAATGATCTCACCCATCCTATTAATCCGCCAGATTGCCAAATTATCGGCACTGCTGGCTACAATTAACTATAAACAAATAGTGGAAATGATTTTTCTAATCAAGAATTAGCAGTTGTGGCAGTGATTTGAGACCATATAGCAGAACAATTATTATAAGATCATTAGTCATCAACCCGAAAAATCTGTAGCGGAACTACAGTTAGCGGAGAAAAAAAGTTAGCGGAACTGGTCGATGGCCGGGAAGTCGCGGGCCAAACAATAAACAATTGAAGAACTTATTAATTTAGTTACGTTGACCAAAAAAAAATGCAGCAATTGAGAAACCTACTAACCTAGCTATTTAATAAATTGATCTATTTTACTATATAAATTAATAACGTTACCTAACGCACCTAAACAAGGTCCACGGGTTTCAGAATAAAGTTAGATACAAACAGAAATCTAATCGGCTCGTCTCGGTATCAAATACGCCAAGTTCTTTCATGTATTGTTCTATATCCGGCCAGACCGCCTTTTCAGTCGACTTGCAATATTGTTTTGTTCCGTCATTCCAGGATCACCAGTAGGTTCTCTACCAGTGCAGTGCCTCAGCGTGTTGCTACGTCATTCCAGAATCATCAGAAAGCCTACTCTTTTTAAACATTCTTCTGCGTGTTGCTTTGTCATTGCAGGATCACCAACAGAAACACAGTCGACACCAGACCCCAAAGTCCAACCGCTTTTCGGAAAATTCAGGTAAAGCTACGTAAGGCTCTTCATAGTGTACGGATTCTGACTCCGGACTGACCGTTAGTGCAAGTTCGCCATGGTGCCCACACATTGTCCACGGACGAACACTAGGTGACATTTCCCCCGTTTGAGTCCGAGAGACAACCAGCAAGCCAAATACGCGAGGTTCGGGTCATGAGTAGAGGACAAGAAACGTGCTCTTACTCGTTTAGACGGTTCAGCCGGAGCCCAGTGTCCAGCTTTACCACGGTCATTCGTATTATAAGAACCAAAGAACTTCAATAATGGAGACATTGTTTTAGAAAAGCTAATAATGTTATTACTTCGAACCAATAAATAAGGTGGAACGTTTAACCATTCTCTGTGAGATAGTCGCAAGTGTGCATAGAGATAAGTCTACCAGCAGATGGAACCGGCGAGACAATGGAAGCCCTTGTGGCGAAGGGGATCGACGAGAAAAAAGTCGATGAGATGCTGGCGCGGATTAAAGGAGAAATACATCCTAGGGAACACCCCAAACCAGAGAGCGGTGAGCGAGTATGAAAAAGGTTATAGAAAGGCTCGTGGAGAACTTCACGACCCACAAAAAGCCTTATAATGTTATTTAATTTTGTTTTTTAACAAAAAATTTTTTTTTTTCATTTTGGTATGGTAATAAATTTACATGGAAGAGAGAGAAGTGGGAGCAACAACTGAAATCCATGGCAACCTGCAGAATTCGCAGGTTCCTGGGCCAAGGCTTAGTGTGTCTTTGGAATGGTTGTGCCTTTATCGCTGCAGCGCCCTTTCCTGTACTCGATGCTCCACTCTCGCTCCCTGCAAACTCAGAAGATCATGCATTATAACTGCCGCAAAGCCGCATAGCATTTCCCAACAGTCAGCATCCTCGATTAGTTTGACTCCTAGGGTAGTCGCATCTTTAAAGTTCAACCTAAAAGCAGACATGCAGGACGTGGTCCGCCATCTCATCGACTTTATAGAATTTATGCAGGTAACTCCTGAAGCAGCCAGGAGGGAGGGGTCTTTCTCGCTGCACAACAAGCATTTGGGCCGATTTTAGCATCACTCATAGATTATCGATCGTCTTTATTTGCACCTACTGGCCGTTAGGCAAACAACCCACCTGATACGGATTTCATTTAGCTCCAGCAGTTTGTCTGCTATGTTGCACGGCAGTCGCGTCGTGTCAATTTGGGTACCCCCAAAGCCCTTACGGAGTATAGGTTTCGAGCCCACATCGATGTCGGCATCGGTTGTGTCGCCTCGGTTGTGTCGCCTCAGTTGTGTCGCCAAATATCGCCTCCATAACCTAGTATGGGGTTGATACCTCATTCAAGTGGTACCTCATTCACCTCATTCACCGCTGTGTCCTGGATGTTTCTCACCGTCGCCTTGGTGGATAGTGCTTACCGGAGGGCTGTTGGAACCACAACGGTAAGGTTTTCCGGCTCCGTAGCTACAGTGGGGGATATCCGCCCCATCTCGGTCACCAGAGCCCCGTTTTCCTGGTGCGCCCCTCGCAATTAGGGTTGGTAATCAGTCCGATCCGTGATATTGCGCACCACCCCTTGGGAGTGTCCTATTCCACGGTTTACACGTCCCCAAAAAAAAACACACTGAAAATAACCCCGCTTATGGCGCTATCTTTATAGCACCATTTGGTATCCCACATGCCAACCGAGCGCGCTTATTCGGGGGTGAGTAAAACTGATACTATCGCTGCAAACACTGGTGATCACTGGATTTTGTTCAACACTGGTGATCACTTGATCAAGTGGAGTATACAAACAATATTAATGCTAGACATCAGGCACCCAGTAAGAACCTTAGTGGCCACCTTTCCTTGAGTCATCAAGCGAGTGATCCACATCGTCTCGAGGTGCTGTCCAAAATGTTGTATTCCTTATAAAGTCCTTATAAAAATACACAGGTCTCCAAGAATCCATGGGTGACGATATGTGTATACTTCGTTAGACCATTGCCATGATCCAAACATGAAAACACCGTATTGGTGGTGATGAAGGACAGATTCTCAAAGTGGACAGTAATGATAAATTTATTAGATATATGGGACACCGTTAGATCGTTAACCTGAATTAGATGGCTATTTTATGTTTATTTAAGAGTCTTTTCTTGATGTTCTTTAAATTAAATAGGTACTTTGTATAACAAGGCGGATTTGTTAAAGCAGACGGATATTTCACGAAAGAGTCGAAAAATATCAAAGTAAAATAAAGTTTATATTTAGTAATATTTATATCTGCAGATGCCACTAGATGGGACCAATCAAATTCCAAAATTAACTTAACTTAGCCGGATCCTCATGACAGAAAGGGGCAAAGTTCTGGAAAGAGTAATTCCATAAGGATTTAAAACGAAAAACAAGTTCAGCAGCCAACCTAAAGAATTTATAACGTGGTTAATTCGACTGAGTGAAATGTGTTAAGCAATAAAGAGGGTGAATTATCAAGATTAGACCACATGAGTTCGGGGATATTCAAGTCACCCAGGTGGTCCAGCTGGTCCAGATACCAGCTGGTCCAGATACCAGCTGGTCACAATCAAACAAAAGATTAGAAACGAATCTAATAGCGGACAAGTACGTCAATAAGTGGGCGGTTCGGACGAAGGAGATATATAAGAACAGGTTATGAATAAAGATTAACCGGACAAGATGTTAGGATGCAAAACAATTCTATGTCCCAAAACTATGTGATTTTACATCTATAAAAGGATGTGTGAAAAGTTTGATGTCGATAGCTTTAAAACTGAGAGGCTATGCGTAGAAACAGACAGACAGACGGACATGCTTATATCAACTCAGGAGGTGATCATGATCAAGAATATATATTCTGTAGAATATATATACACTGCTGGTCGGAGATGTCTCCATCACTGCGATGCACACTTTTGACCAAAATTATAATACCCTCTGCAAGGGTATAATAAATCCGAAAATAGGTTAAAATGTTTACAAATAACATGAAAAGAATCGTGTTCCTCAAAATTAGATCTACAAATTGGTAACCAAAGGGAAGGAGCTGGTTACCGAGTTTGGAGCAGAATATAATATATTTTCAAGTAACAATTTCAAATCAACTTGACCAAGAATGACCCTATAAAGGAGCAATACCTCAGCAAAAGTACGACGCATCTGCAATGGAGGTAAATCTAATAATTTTAGCCGGCAAAGATATGCTGAAAGCCAACCATCTGAGTCCCGGTTAAAATTGTTTAATGCAAATAAAAAAAACTGCTTTTGCACCGATTTAATTCTCATTTGATGAACCGTTTATTGCGCATGTAAACGCAGGAACAGTACTCAAGGACCGGTAGAACCAAAAAGACATTCAGAGTCTTAGTAATGAAGAGATCATCAGATTTTTTTGACTAGTACAATATAAAAGCAAGTACTCCTCTGAATTTAATAATTGTTACTGAAATATGTTTATGTTTAAATATGTTATATGTTTAAACATATATATGTTCGTATATGTTTATAAACGACCGCTTGTAATCGAAAAGGTCTCCAAAATCGTTTATTAAGAAAATCCGATCTAAAACGTAATTCCCAAGTGAGTTCGAGATGACACGAGGCACACTGCGATTAAACGTCATAACCTTACACTTTGAGCAGTTAAGTGAGAGGTCACTATTACAGCACCACAAGAAGACTTTATGAAGGTCCAAGTGAAGATGTCTATGAAGGAAGTGGTCTGAGAAATAAAAACGGAGCTTGACATCAGTAGCATACATAATTGTAGTAGCAAGTCTAGGTTTGTCGTTAACAAAGAGGTCAAACAGAAGAGGTCCTAAGTGACTGCCTTGTGAAACGCCAGTAGCAATGTTTATAACTTATGATGTGATGTTCTTAAACAAAACACGCTGCGTACGCGAGAAAAACCCATAAGACACAGTTTCCGTATAAGGACGATGGTTTAAAGAATCGAAAGCTTTGTTTGTGGGTTTGTATGCATTTTAGATAGAATTAAAGTAGATCGGTCGTAGTAGAGCGATGCTTGACAAAACCATGATGTGTGATGGAAATTATGCTTTTGCAATGTTTTGCAATTACCCTTTCTTATGAAGCGGGATAATAAATGATTCATTACATCCCTTGGGAAGGCATGTAAGGTATATTGAATAGGGTAGTAAGAGGATAGCTAAAGAAACCGGAGGTACATAAACAGGACCAGACGATAGGTGGACCAAGACTCCTTGTCGATTCCATTGCCTGACGTGGTGAACGGATCGCTTTTACAGGAACATCAGTAGGCGATGACAATGTATTTGGCGCTAAAAATGTATCAACATGTATCGCATGGGAAGTAGGGGTACCCAATAAATTGACTTCCAATTATTTGGTTGTTATTTGGAATTTTTCTTGTATTTTGTTTATTATTTGGAGACGTGCAGGAGCCTGCCTTGGACGAGCCAACCAAAGAGGGTCACACGAATGGTGTCGGACGAAGTGAAGGAGGAATATACCTCGGAGGAGAGCGATTGGCAAGGAGATTCTGAGAAGCATTGGTATGGAAGAGCACTTTCTGTTGAGCTTTGAAACGGAAGCGAAAGTTACTGTGGTGAAGAATCTTAAGGACATCTCTGACAGTCATGCAGATCCCCAGTAAGGTGTCATCTGCTGCCCTCCTATTCCTCATCGCGGATAGTGGTGCTGATATAGCTTTATCCAGGAGCCCTGGATCCAACGAGAGAGGATTATTGGCTTGGGGGCGTTGGAGTACGAGCTTTGCAAAGCCGATACAGCAAGTAAGAGGCGTACCTGAATTCTTGCAAAATATGGTCTTAATGTCTTTTTGTTATTCGATTTTAGAATCGAGACTAGTAGCCGAAGCAATAAAGAGCGCAAGGGGGCCTTTGTTGGTATTCTCGGCGTATATAAGGCAGCTTCTACTCCAAAATTCGGCGAACCTCGGAGGCATCTCGCCTAAGGAAAATCCTCTCAAATACTGTATCTAATGTAGGCTATATAAAAATTGCGAACGGACACTGGACCACATCAAACCAGGAATTCTTAAAGGCTTTTACCAACGCAAACTTATCAGTTTGCTTCCAGGATCATGCTCAAAAACGCTGACGGATTGTCTACTTCTAGACAATCAATCCGTTTACCAAATACGTCAGATCTTAGTTAACAGGACTGTTGAGACGACGCTAGAAGGAGCGTCTATTCAGAAATTGTGCCTGATGGAAGTTGCGCCATTATGAAAGCACTCAAATCCACATTTGTTGGTAATCAAGACACACTATACATCTCCTAAGGTAGTCAAGCAGGACTCGGGGCAGTTGACTAATTACCATCCAAGTCTAGGACGGTAAATGACTGCAGCAGATTTCTTAACGAGATGGCAGAGCAGCATGATATTCCATATCTACAAGGGAAAGCAGCGGGTCCTCTAGAATTGCCTGGGTAGGGTAATCACCAAACTCGACACAAGCTAAGTGACTGATTTGAGTCCAAATGTAATTCCGGTGCAAGTGTAATATTTTAATATCGCAATGGGTTTAAAAAAAGTGCTAACGATTTCTTTGTTGTTGACTTAATCCAGTCTCCAGAAAACTGCGAAGCGGAGCCTCTTTTATATTACATGCATATTACATAATGCGCACCAAGGTTAGAAAGATTGAAAAAGGGCACCGCGATATTACGACGAAATAAGCGATTAACAGTACTTAATATAACCGTGCAAGCAAAGATCGTGAACTGGGAAACTACGCTAGTAAGGTCACGTCGGGCTCCCCAATGTTGAGTTACCGTAGCTTTTCGGTAATGCGGCAGTTTTTTAGGATCCAGGTAACGAAAAATTTAACGAAAGAGAAAGATGCGCCGGACGCACATGCAAAGAAGGGGATAAGAAAGGTGTCAGACGATTAAAGATGCGCAATGGACCGAAACCGTAGCCGCTATTGAAAAATATATAAAAACCAAGAAATGAAAGCTAACTTTGAGCGGAACCGAAGATGATATATCCTTGAAATTAAGCGACACTTTATATTATAAGATATATATCGGATCGGATATAGTTTTCCGATTCTTTTGAGGATATAAATATTAAAACATTTTCTTATACTTAAATGTGTGATAAAAATCACACTATCCCTTCAAACCTTCTTTCTTTAAAAACACCAAAGTTGGGTAATTTTCGATCGTTCAGTTGTTTGGCAGCAATAGTCGGCCAATCCTTATAAAATATTTAAAATTGAATATGTTGAACACAGCACAGAAAACACAATACAGCATACAGCACAGAACTATCGAGCAGTTATAAGGAAGCTTATTATGGAGTTAAAAAAAAAAATTACAAAAGATGAACTTACGATAATGATGAAAATAACAAAGTCTGATCTTAAAACAAAACTAAGCACTTTGACACTAAATGTCAAATATCATTGCGGAAGCTATGGGATCTCAGCCGTTTCGATTTACATATGCCGCGCGCAAACAAAAAAATTTTCCATTCTTATGATGCTTCCAAACAAGTCTCTAAAACAAACCGGTATGGATGCAGACTAAAAAGTTTGTAACTCGTGATAAGAGGAAAGAAAAGAAAAATATACTATTTTAGTTTCAAAAAAACAAAAAAAAACTGTTACATGGACTTTATCCAGTGCGGCAGATTGTGATACCATATATATAACATGCCACTTTCCGTGGTGGTGTAGTCGTATAAACTATCGTTTAACAAAAAACCAATTTTATAAACTTGTCGAGTTGTATGTATGTATCCGAGCGCGGCAGATATCAAATACATGTTAATGCCCTGTAGCTGTCCACTAATCTTACCATAATGTCGAGGTATTCGCGTAATCTAATAATTTAAAAAAAAAATAAAAATTTTCATCTTAATCACATAATTTAACATTTTTCATTAATATTAGTACAATCACATTTATAATTTTTAAAAATTTAAGTAAAATTAGTTTTGTGATATTGAAACTATTTGGTAAATTTGATAAAGTATAGTTTATTATTTTTTTTTACTTCGGCAGATGACATAATTTTAGTCTTCATTGAACTTTGCACCAAATTAAAAAAAATGTAGACCCGTTCGAGAAGGATAAGATTTCTTCCGATTTTTTTTTTTTTACATTAATATGACGCGCCCGAGAATATCCGATGATCAATTTTGTTTTGCCAACAGATCCTTCATCCAGGACATGTGGCAATATATAGGAAGTTAATTATAATATAGATGTATAGACCCTGAATAGATCTGCCGCGCTGTAGTAACTCCCGAAATCCTCTGTTGGGCTCCCCTGCTACTGTAATCTGACGTAACAGAATATTTTGTGTGTACAGGTACTTTATAAGTACCTGTTGTCAAAACAGACAAAGAATATCTTCATTTTATCATTAATATATTCATGTATACTTTTTCATACTTTTGGACAAAATACATAAATCATAATCATAATCTTTGAAATACTTTACAATAAAAAGTTAATGAAATTCTTTGGTAATCATTATTAAATAAGAAAATTTTGGGCAAACCTGCGAATTGACGTGTTGAGTTTGGTTTTTTGTTGGCACTGGGCTTATGTTAACAGAGTCTCCCATTAAGGAGTGTGCACTGATGGGATTTTGCAAGTCTGTCATTCCTGTACTAGTTGGTATTGAACTGGAAGTATTGTTACTATTTTGAGCGGGTGTAGAATTGGTTCTGGCCGAACTTCCACCAAAGACTAATGGTGGAGCCAAGTTCATAAAATTTAAAGACATCAAATGATGAAATTGCATTAGATTGATCATATCCACTGGGTTAATAGATAATCCGGATGCGGTACTTGCACCAGATTGGTGTTGCATAATCTGTAAATTGTGTATATTCTGCAATCCCTAAAGTGAAATTTTTTTTATTTTAAGAAATTTTGGTTATGTATTTGAAACTACCTGCAAGTGTTGAGAAAATTCTCTCTCTGCTGGAGGCAAAGTTTCTTGAGGAAGGCCAATAGAATCCGAGTCAATACACTGTTGCTGTTTAAGCAAGGATGTCAATGTGGCAAAATGCTGTTGCTGTGACTGTATTTCAAGATTACTTGGACTAGATGGTAAAGTGGTCGATTCCTTACTAACTTGTGACTCTAGCTGCTGGGGAGAAATAGTAGGTCCCGCGATATCAGCTGACTTAGATTCTGTAAATAAAAAAGTTCCTTACTTTATTCTTATGCATGCTTTTATACAAAGAATAATTCAATTTCACCTTTTTCCATATTAACGGGTTCTCCTGAAGAAAGTTTGTCTATTTCGTCTATGTTTGGTGTCAGTGAACGAGGACTACTATCAATAACATCCACGGCGTGTGCTTGTTCCATGTGCTTCTGCAACGCCTGTGTACTACGAAAGTTTCTTTGACAAAGTGAACATTTTGTCGCATCTCGCATTGTATGATATAGCATGTGAGTAGTAAGCTTTTCTTGAGTCTTGAAAGCTAGTGAACATTGCTTGCAACGATATTTATAAACATGCCGTTCTGAGATTACTAAGCTTATATGCGAGTCTTGATAATGGCTTATCATGGACGAGAGTATTCTGAACCTCATTTGGCAAGGACGGCTGATATGGTTCGCCGCAAGGCAAAAGTACTCTCCATTTTGCAAAGAAAAATGCTGGTTCTGTTGAGCATGCTGAAGCAGCTGTTCCTCATGCTTAAATGTGGCTTCGCAATGCTGACAGGAAAGACATTTAATTCCTGTGGACCTACTAAAGACTTTACTAATCATGGTTTCAGAATTAATTTTTGTATTTTCTACAACGTTGCTGTTATCTGAAGTCGACAAACAATTTAAGCTTTTTACACCTCCTGACACTGTCTCATTAGTCTTTTCCCAAGCAGTTTGGTCTACTAGGAGTAAAAGCCGAGAAAGACCATCTTTGGTAACGCTGTGAACATTCGTCAAATGGTTTTCCAAGGATTCTTTTTCACAAAAACGATTCTCCAAACAAAGCGGACATTGAACTGCGTATTGGGTTCCCTGTTGAGGTGACGAATTTTGAATATTGCATCTTGTTGTTTGTAGAGTAAAATTATCTAAAGTTTTTTCATTCTCTATGTTAGACATTTGATCGTCGTCCTCTTCAAATCGCTCACACTTAATGTCTTTAGGACATTTATTCCTATTGTGTTCTTGGTCTGGCTCTGAAGGCTCTTGGTTAACAGAGTTGCACTGTTGCTGCACGACTGCTATTGCAGCCGCGGCTACAGCATTTTGAAAAGCTTGAAGTGCGGCCGTGTTTGTTGGTATACTTATGAAATCTTCATTGTCTGCACTAGGGTGCACAGTTTCAATGTGAGTTACCATGTCCATTTTTGATTGTACAAAATATTCGCATATATTGCATTTGAATACTGTGGTCGGTATACTCGCAGATAAATCTATTCCATAATCTTTAGCATTTTGAAACTTAGGTAGATTTAATGATTTTTCACCTGAAATAGAGTAACTCGAAGGAGAGGACGGTCCGAAGAAGCTTCCATCTGCAGCGGTCGTTGGCGTTGTTTCAGATCCTGATGCCATGGAACTGACCTCTATGACTGTGTCGCTTGCTGTGGTTCTAGCCAAGTCTAATCCAGGTTCAAAGTTAATATCTATAAGCATAAAAAATGATAAGATAATAGTTCGACCTATTAATGTATTAATCTGTAGCCTATATGTTAACTACAGCTGATATTAGCGAAATATATCTTAGGATGTAAGCTGCCACTTAATTAGGTTAAAAGGGTATATTAACTTCGGATCCGCCCGCAAAGTTTATTATTTTTTATTTTACTTCTAAAAGTTATTTCCCTTCCTTTCATTGATATAATGATTCAATTTAAGATATTTGAAAAATTTAAGTGAGTCGCACTGGGCACCAAGCGGAAGAAGCTTGTGAAATCAACCAATTCAAATGCAAATTTTAGTGAATCCAGAGGCAATATTTTCATGAAACTAGTTTTAAATTTTTCTGCATTGATGCCTCTTAAAAATGAACAAGAACTAAACAAATTGTTCGCTGTTTTTGAATTATACTCCCCTTATTAGACACCTAATAAAGAGATTTTGTAGAAAGACTGTAAATATATACAAAATTTTCCATATCAAATAATAGTAGTAAATAAAAGTAACTAAGAACTAACTAACACGTCACAGAGGCAAGAAAAATAAGGTTATCTTGGGTAAACGAGACTAACGTTTTGCTACAATTAATCTTCCTGAATAGATTTTTATGGGTATGAAGTCATTAACCAATGTCACTACCAATGAGATATCTAAGAGATAAGCACACTTAGGCATAATTCAAGAACCCCAAAACTGGTCCAACGTTAGCAGCTGAATGTCATATCTAATAAAACGAAATATACTCCAACACCATTGACTCCATGATGACACCATTTTAAACTGTACGGATATTGCCTCTACTAAATCAAATACTTCACAAAAAACTAAAACGTTTGGAGTTTGGATGAATTTAAGAATTTTCCCCAAAATAAATCGAGCTTTTAAATCGAAACGTAAAAATGAACCCGAACGTAGTATCAGTAAGAAAGCCAACTTCAACGACGTACCTCGCACGATGTAGTGGCCATTCAAATCCACAATTCAATTAATCAAGCCATGCACCATTATCAAGCCATATTAGCCACTTAATTAATTATCCACTCCAAACAAAAATTAAGAGAAAAAAGCCCCCTGATAAGAAATTAAAATTAACAAACACGTTCGATTCTTCTTCTAATAACATAATACTTACGGAGACTTTAACAACTGGTATCAATGCTGGGACTCACCTAATAACTATATAAAATAATTTAATATTTCTTAATTATGGAGCTCCTACCCACTTTTCTCATCTAGATGAGTCTACTTTGACTTTGTAGACTTCACCTTTATTACTCGAAAAAGGGCAATTTGATTTATCTTGGAAAACCTCTATGGAATTGATCACTACCCTATTCATAACTCTATCTACGAATCAACACAAAAACATAACTGCCCACCAAAATTTAAGCTAGATTTAAGCTAAATTTAAGCTTCATTTGCAGAGAAATAATATATAGAAAGACCAATAAGTAATCAAGTCAAGCAGAATCTCCTAATATACTTAAAATTATATGTCAAAGCGTTCACATTTTAATAACCCAAACTAACTTAGTATTTGATAAGAATCATACAGTACCATGGTGGAATAGAAAACTCAAAAACTAAAAACTAACAAACTAATTCTGAAAGAATGGAAAGCGAACTTCGGGCGGGACTATATTAAGCGAACTATATTATTAGATATATATCCGATCTTATATAGTTGGCCGATCCATATGAAATTTGGCAGATCAAATTAGTTTGCCCAAAGTGGAATGCATAGAAAGTCCCATCCTTGTAACTAAAAAAACAACAAAGTTATGGCATTTCCGATCAATCAGTTATATGACAGCTATACGATATAGTCGGACGATCCTAGTCGAGATCCTAGACAAAGTCATTAAAAATAGATAATGGTGGCTCGCTAATTTTAAACTTCTTAATAATATACAACTAGGTTTCAGGAAAGTATATATAAACCTGTTAGACTATCAAAGCACCACGGCCCTATCCGCAAATCATATGTGAAGAAAAGCCGGACTGTTGAAAAAGCTAACTATATAGTTTGAATTTTTTTTCGCGAGGCTCCTACAGCATACAGCCCACCTCTCCTAACCCACCTAACCAACCGACCGGTGCTGCTTCATAACGTACGCTCAAATCGCGGGGCTATATGAGTTGATAGTTGGTTACATGATTAGAAAGATGCACCAGAAAATCTTCCATCTTCCAAATTCCAAATCTTCTGTAAGCGCACAACCGTTACAGTCGTTTACCCAGGCTTTTGGGTATCGCTACTCTAAGAGGACCATGCTGGGTATATATATCGAAATCCAATGGCTAAAGAATAAAGGAGTAAAAGACTCGTCCTTCTTAAAGAAACTTTGAAATGTAAACTTAAAATTAAGTTCTGCTTATTTGACAATTATTACGATTTTTTAAGTTTTTTAAGGGTTAAGTTTATTAATAAGTAAAACTTTTTAGAAATATGCTAGGTAAATTTGAGTTTTAAGTTTACAAGGGCACCAAGACCATTAACCTGAGCTAATTTTTTATAGGGAAGGGCTGTTGGCCCGCCCGGGGACATGTCGTTCGGCCTTTCACTTATACACCACACGATGTTTTACGAAAGTTACCGGAGTTTCCAGTCGTAAGAGTAAAATTCATTCTAACAAGAATAAATTTTAGTCAGTCGCAGTCGAAGCGAGGAAATGAGTTTAGTAAAATTACATTACAACTATTTTTAAAGAAACGAAATGACAATTTCCATAACCTATTTTTAATGTTGAACATTTTCTAAAAATTAAATTATAAACTAATAAAATAGATTTAGATTCACTCTTTCAATTATTCAGTATTGTTACATACATACATTACATAGTTACATATTACATATTATTTTTTATACATTTTGTTTTTAGTTTTAATTATGTTAATAAAAAACAAGAAAGGAAATCTAACTTCGGGCGGAGCCGATGTTGATATACTTAACCTTTAAGTTAAGTAGCAGTTAAGTTGTACTATTATGTTTCCATCTGATTGTATTTAGTTGGCCGATCCTTATAAGATCTTTACTATCAAATCAATTTTCGATTAAAATTGTTGAAAATAGCCCTTTTAAAAATAGCATCTTTAAAATAACCAAAAGTTTTTCATTTCCAATCGTTCAGGTTTATGGCAGATATAGGATAATTCTTATGAAATTTAGCAGATCGGATAAGTCTGCCCAAAATTAAATGCATAGAAAAAACAACAAAGTTATGGCATTGCCGATCAATCAGTTATATGACACCTATAGGATATAGTCGACCGGTCCCGGCCGTTTCGACTCAAGTACTGATGCAAAGGAAAGATGTGTGCAAAGTTTGAAGTCGATAGCTTTAAAACTGAGAGACTAGTTTGCATAGAAACGGACAGACTGACGGACAGATGGACCTGATCATATCGACTCAGGAGATGATTCTGATCAAGAATATATACTTAATAGGGTCGGAGAGGTTCTTCTATCTGGATTCTAAAAAACAAAATTCCGTTTTAAAGTTCAACCTTAAATCGAATGTGTTCAAAGGGATAAAGATGTTAATTTTCCAATATTTGACCAGTTCTGGAGTTCTGGTAGCTTAAGGTCACCGAGAATCACATGTACCGACTGAATAGCAGTAGGCAGGTCGTTGTGTCGGTGAAGTATGAACAGAATAAACAACGAATGAGAAGACATAATTACTTGACCCAAAGAAATTTATAATCACCTTCATGACTCTTCGCCAGGGTTGTGTTGCCAAATGGGTTGAAAATGAAACACTTAGAAAGCTAACTCCGCTACATGCTACATATTAGTAAGAGAGTTTCGGAAATTCGAAAGCCACATTTTTTTCATCTGTTTCTGCCATTGTGGCGACAAGGGAAATTAACGTGTGCATGATAGCGGGAAAATCAAGCTAAAGCAATCCATCTATTTCTGGAACCGCAAAGTCCCTACGTATTTTATCCTGGCATCCACTGCAGCAATTATGGAGGCCAGCATGGTTGGAAATTGAAACAGATTTACCATTGAATTGAAACTGTGATAAACTAACGTTTGAACACAGTCAGCAGTTCCATGTTAAAACAAAACAAGAATGGAAAGCTAACTTCGGGCGGAGCCGAAGTTGATATACCCTTGCAGATATGTGGCAGCTTATATTATTAGATATATATCGGATCTTATATAGACGGCCGATCCTTATAAAACTCTGCAGATCAAATTTGTTTGCCGAAAGTAGAATCTATACAAAGTCCCAGTCTTCTAACTTAAAAAACAACAGAGATATGGCATTTCCAATCAATCAGTTATATGGCAGCTATAGGATATAGTCGGCCGATCCTTAAGAAATTTGGTAGATTTGAATAAGTCTGCCAAAAGAGAAGTCCACAGCAAGTCCCATCCTTCTAACAACAAAGATATGGCATTTCCGATCAATCAGAAATATGGCAGCTATAGGATATAGTTGACCGATCCCGGCCGTTCCCACTTATATACTTATAGACTTATATAGAAAGAAGGATGTGTGCAAAGTTTGAAGTCGATAGCTTTAAAACTGAGAGACTAGTTTGCGTAGAAACAGACAGGACTCAGGAGGTGATCCTGATCAAGAATATATATACTTTATAGGGTCGGAGATGTCTCCTTTACTGCGTTGCACACTTTTGACCAAAATTATAATACCCTCTGCAAGGGTATAAAAATAATCACCGTTGCAGTTACGTAGCAGCTTATATTATTAGGTATATATCGGATCGTATGTAGTTGGCCGATCCTAATAAAAATTTCACTGTTAAATAAATTTTTTAATAAAAAATTTTGGAAAGCCCCAGGCATTTTTAAAAATTCCAAGGTTGTGTCTAGCACAACCTATCGGTTTATTGGTTGTTGTTTAGCAGATCAGATAAGTTTTTTTTTAAAACTTTTTTTTTGGGAAACTCATCCGATTGGCCAAATTTTATAAAGATCGCCGGACAATATCCTATAGCTGTCACATAACTGATTGATCGGAAATGCCATAACTTTGGTGTTTTTTAAGAAAGAAAAATGTAATTTCTTATGGATTTAATTTCGGGCAAACTTATCCGATATGCTAAATTTCATAAGGATCGGCCGACATCTATCCTATAGATGCCATATAATTAAACGATCGGATATGACACAACCTTGGTGTCATATATGTATACTGAATTAAAAACCAAAAAACAAACCCACACTCTCCTCTCTTTACTAATGGTACTATACATTGCAATCGCTAACATTATGGGCAACTCTGTAAATTCACATATAGATATACATACTTTAATAAGTAGTTCGGAGCCACACTTCAAAATGAACGCACATACCTCTGTCTTATGGACATAACATTTTGACGACGAGGATAAAAATTTTCTTTTAATAGGATAAAAGCGTGTCATGTAATCGTTGATTTTCATCAAGATGCCGTCAAATACTAGCTTAATACAAGCAATCCTTACTCAACAGCAGGAATTTACGATAACTATATTGGAGCAGCAACGAAACTGGATGCAAGATATACTAAGCAAAAATGCCGCAGAAAGTGTGAGTGATTCGGTACGCGCGGGTGAATATTATGCCCTCCGTTTCACGTATTTGACGAAGTTGTAAAAAGCTGGGAGTCATATCTCGAACAATTATCGGAACATTTGAATGCATATTCGAACAGTGCAAATCTGAAACAAAAAGCTTACTTCCTTTCGTGGTGCGGTGTATCAATATTTGAACTTCTAAAAAATCTTTTGGGAAGTAGCAATTTTAACACATTTACATACAAGCAACTCACAGACAAGCTCGCGGAGCATTTCACAACCAAACGTCATATTGTTGCAGCTCGTTACCAGTTCTTCAAAAGAGTGATGAAACATTCACAATCACATAGATGACATCATCATCTCAGCCCCGACTAGGGCAAAACATTTGAAAAGTTCTTGGTATTCTTCAGGACAACGGTATTAGATGCAAAATGGAGAAATGCTTTTTCCTCAAGGATGAAATGGAATATTTGGGAAGAAGAATATCCGCTAACGGTGTTCTTCCAGATACTTCAGGACTAGAAGCTGTAAAACTACTGAAGCCTCCTGAGAATTTGCAACAATTGGAAGCGTTTATGGGTAAAGTAAACGATTATTGCAATTTTATCCCAAATTATTCGCAGTTGGCACCCTTGAACCAACTTCGCAGAAAAAATGTAGCATACATATTTGGGCCGCAACAGAATCAAGCATTCACAGACTTGAAGTATCACATTATAAACGCAACTGAACTAGCTCATTTCGATGAAAAATTACCACTGATGCTTCATCCTTTGGTATCGGTGGTGCTTTCTCATCTTCAGAACGGTGGAACCGAAAGACCAATAGTTTTCGCTTCAAAAACTTTAGATAAGCACCAAGTAAAATACAGCCAGATCGATAAAGAAGGACTTTCCATAATATTCGGAGTGAAACGATTTCACCAATATTTATATGGAAGAAGATTTATTTTGATTGAATCCGCTTGTAACAATTTTCAATCCAGGCAAGCATCTTCCTCTGATGACATCAAACAGGCTGCACCGCTGGGCCATCATTCTCATGGCCTACATCTTCGATATATGGTATCGTACCACAGCAGCGCATGGCAACGCCGATGCTTTAACACGTCTTCCAGTAGGTATGGATCCAGATTTTGACAAAGAGGAAGAGGCCTGCAACACTATACTGGAATGGACACCGCCTATTATTGCTGACACAATTCGAAAGCACCTAGTCATGCATTTCGTTACGGTAGGATGGCCTGGAAAACTTCAACCGAGCCAGGAAGCTTTATTGCCATTTTTCAATCGAAGGATTGCGATAACCACTAACCAACAACTTCTTTGCTTACACACAGATACGAATCGTATAATAATTCCATCTGTACTTCGGGGCCATATTCTGAAACTCCTGCATGAAGGGCTTTGTGGCATCGTCCACATGAAACAGTTAGCCAGGCAACATGTTTGGTGGCCTACCATTGATCAAGATATAAAAAATCTTCGCAATTGAAGGATATCTAAAGACAGTGGTTAGTGACAATGGGCCCCAATTTACTGCCGACGCCTTCGCAGTATTTTGCAAGCAACATGGAATACAGCACATTACTACAGCACCGTTCCATCCAGTGTCAAATGGTTTGGCAGAACGCTTTGTTCAGACTTTCAGATTTTCCGTGATTTATCGGATGGGTTATCAGTTCGTGAGGCAGTCACTAAATACCTCGCATCGTACAGGTTTACTCCTAATGCACAAGGAAAAACTCCAGCCGAATTGATACACGGTCGATCAGTACAAACCATATTGAGTCAACTATTTGAGAAGCCTGCAATAAATAAACAAGCAGATACCAAATACTCCGTTAATCAGCCAGTCTTCACGCGGAGTTTTTCGAAGGGAGAAAAGTGGATCGAACGAATAATTGATTGTTCAATCGGGAATATGCTGTACGTAGTTCTCACCAAAAATGGCTATGTCAAGCGCCATGTAAATCAGCTTAAATCCAGGTCCTCAGCTAACAATTGCGATGAAAAATCCACAGAGTTCTGGTTTGTACCTGAAATCCCGAATCTTGCCGTGAGTCTCCACAGTCAGACCCGAGGCGAACCGTCAGCTGAGACGGTTTCTGCATCTATTCAGCAACCTGTTCTTGATTTGCCAGGAGATGTAACTCAACAACCAAGGCAAATTCAACCAGCACGATTAAATTCTTTTGACCATCGTTTAACAACACCAAGCACACCCATTGCTTTATTAACAACGGTAGATATATTGTCGGTAAATTTATGTTTCACATCTAGTAGGACACCCAGATCGTTAACTTGAGTGAATCATTCTAAGGCGTACCCATAGAGAAAGTACGTAGCCTAGTAAAGACTAGATCGATAAAATGACATGAGTTTACATTTCGATCCATTAAGCTTTAAGTTATTTGCAAAACACCAATTTTGAAATTTATCCAAATCGGATTGAAGTCTAGATTGGGCAATAGTGAATTTATACTGAAAGCAAAGCTTAACGTCATCAGCGTACCTAAGTAGGAGAGAATCAGTTAAGGCAAGTCGCAAATCCTTAATAAATAATGTAAAAAGTAATGGACCAAGATGGCTTCCTTGGGGCACCCCAGATGTGACACGGACTAACGCGAGGTACTATCTTTTAAGAAGACACGTTACAGATAAGTAGCTCGAAATACAGATAAGGGGATCAGTTGGGAATCCCAAAAGACTGAGTTTACTTATTAGAAGCGAATGGTTAACAGAGTCAAATGCTTTACTGAAGTCAGTGTAAATAACGTCTATTTGTAAGCCATTCCGGAACCCATCCGTGACAAAAGATGTTAGCTCCAATAAGTTGGTTGTGGTGAAGCGGCACTTCATGAAGCCATGCTGGCACGGCGATTTTATTGAGTTACATTGGTATTGCAAATGTGAAGTGATAAGTTTATCAAAGAGCTTTGAATTGCCGACAATTTAGATATGCCTCAATAATTGGCTGCGTCGGACTTTTTCACTTTTTTTTTTTTTTTTTTTTTGTTAAACGTTGCTTTTATTTCCTGAATCTTCTCTTTGCGAGACTAGAGGTGTATTAAATCTTATACTTTTAACTTAACTAACAGTGATATTGACTGATGCAGAGTTATCGATTGCTGCGTCGCAGCAGCAAGGTCGTTGCGTCGCAGGCGGGATCCGCTAGAAACACGAGCCAATCCCCGAGCGAGGAAATTTGGGTGCGAAGACAGTTTTTCTTTGTAGGACACTTTTTGCTTCGGATTTCGTCTTTCACTGCGAGGATGCCCAGATCCTGGTGGATGTTATCGTTGCGAACATACCAAGGTGCCCAACATACCAAGTGATAATTCTCAAGTTCTCAATTTTTGATTGTGCGCGTTGTATGATGTTTATGTTGCTGCTGCTGGCGTTCCCCCTCAGCTGGGAGCCATGCATCCAGATTGGCTTTAGGACTGATTTTTAGAGTAGTAACTTGTAGATCAGGCACAGTGGCGACCTTGAGTTTATGATCCAGTGGGGGCTGCTGGCTTTCAGTTTTAGGTGCATCTTCTTGCAATCGATGTGCTTACGCCAGGTTAGACGTCTATCAAGGTGGACGCCAAGGTACGTTACTTCGTTAGCTTGAGGGATCTGCATACCATTTAGTGAAAGCGGAGGGCATGTTTGTCTATTAAGAGTAAGCGTTACATGTTTACACTTTTGTTCGATTATTTTATGTCGGACAGCCACCTTTCCACTACTATTAGATGATTAGCCAGTTGGTTTGTTGCTTGCGTTGGCCATCTGGAGCGACTAAGGATAGCGGTATCCTGACGTGAGCCTGGTCGGCGAACGTTGACGTTGTTAGTTATGCGTTCGTAGGAATATCCGCAGTATACAAAACATATAGACGAGTAAGCTTCCTTGTGGAACTCCAGCTTCGATGATGTAGTCGCCCGAAGTAGCTGCGTTGCATCTCACTGAGAATACCCTAATGTAGAGGTATGATTCCAGTAGCTTGTGGGTGTATGTTGGCAAATACGTTTAGATTGGTGCATGAGTCCATTAAGCCAAACTCGGTCGAAAGCTTGAGATACGTCGAGAAAAATAGCGCTACAGTATTCTCGCTGTTCGAAGGCTGAGCGTATTTCGGATGTTAATCTGTTCACTTTCTCTATGGTTCCGTGGTTTCTTCGGAAGCCAAATTGGTGTGCCGGGATAATATTGCAAGCTTCCAGATGTGGTATTATGCGAGTTAGAAAGTATTTTTTAAACAAATTAGACAAACAAGATAGAAGGCTTATTGGTCTGTACGATGACGGAATTCTGTGGTCTTTTCCAAGCTTAGGTATCAATGTAATGATGGATTTCTGATGGACTTTTTTGGGAAATAGCCAAGATTAATGATCTCATTAAATAGTTTGCAGATGACCTCTATAGCGCATTTTGGAATTTCGATCAGCATCTTTGGCGTCAGTAGGTCACCACCGGGAGCCTTTTTTGGTTTTAGCCCTCTTATGACTTTTTCGATTTCGTTCGGCCGGAATGAAGGTGCAGTTGGCTGAGGGGTAACTTCTGGCTGTATTACTGGCAGAAGGAATGAATTTGAGGCAGGGTTTGGCTGGAAGACACTTTGGAGATGTGTAGCGAATGTTTCAGCTCGGTTGAGATTTTAGATTTTAGCTGCCACAACGAGTACTTCTTTCAGGGCGCTCGTAGTGTAGTTGATTCCGATTCCATGATGAGCTCCGGGCGAGTTCTATGTGGGCACTCACGTACTTTTTTGTATTTAAGCCAGTTCGTTTTTGGCGACGTCAGGCTGAAGGGGTGTTCGGCTATTTCTGGGCTTTGAAGAAGCGTTAAAAGCACTGTTGAGTGGTCTGATGATAAATCCGAGACAGCTTTGGCACTGATTAGATTGCAAGGTATGTTTTTTGTCACCGCAAAATCAATAAGGTCTGGGAGCTTGCGTGGGTCGGTTGGCCAGTATGTGGGACTTCCAAGGGAAACATAGTCCAGTTTATTTCTCTCAATTATAATTGCATTGTACAATCGCCTTCCTTTGGGAGTCACTAGACGTGATACCTAGTGCGCATGTTTGGCGTTGTAGTCTCCTGCGGCTATAAAGCGATCCCCAAGTGAATTGTAGAAGTCCATAAATTGTCCTTCCGAGATTGAGAAACGAGGAGGGCAGTAAACGGCAGCGGTTGAAAGACTTCCGTTACTTGACTGATTTTGTATCGATGTGGCCTCCAAGAAGTTTGTTGCAATCCTTGTGTGAAAATGGTGTTTAATGCGTTCTCTGATTAGAACTCCAGTTCCGCCGTGGGCTTGCCCATCTGGATGATCTGTGCGGTAGATAGCCTCTTATTTGAAAGTTGTATTTGCTTGTAAGATACGTTTCCGCCAGTAGCATAACGTCAATTTATGCAATTTATGTCCTTTTTTATGCAGAGGAATAATGTATGATTCCTTCCACATGAGGGGAAACATTGAAGTTTCCAGAGATTAATTAAATAGTTTTTCCAGATCTTAAGGACCTGGTACTCCATCGGGACCTAGCGAAAACCTTACCTTTATCTTAAGAATATCTGATAACACACCACTATAGTCGAAATATGGGCAAAATATAAGGTTGGATGATTGGATATTATAAGTGTAAGGCTTTGGGAAACTGTGCAAAGAGTTCGGTTATTGCCTGATCAGTGTACGCATATGAGTTGTCAAACGCAAGCAAAGGAGGAAAAGATACATGTTTGCGCTTTGTGTGTTACAAAGTTATAAAACTGCTTCGGATCCTGTGTAAACTGAATCCGGCAGCCGCGAATATAACTCTTATAATATTATGCATTGTGCACGTTGAAATTGGACCGTGGGGTTTACATCTTCACATGCCAGTAGATCGGAACAATCAAATTCCAAAATGAACTTATTTAGTTTCTTAAAGTCAGTTTCTTACGGAAGAAACGAATTTTATTAAACTTACGTGTAGACTTAAGATCAATTAAAGTATTGGTTTCGATTAAAACCTCAAGAGTGGGATGATATGGATCCTCAGTATTAGATAGGGGCAAAGTCCTGGAAAGAGTAATTCAATCCGGATCTGGAGTTTTACTCCCACAGAGCATCTGAACATCTGCACACGACACACGTATTTTGAAAGATGACGTGTGCCTGGTGTAGTTATATTTAAATTTAGTGATATCCGCCAATCCGCCGCCAATCCGCCGGTATCAATCTCAGAAGTATCAGGGGCAAGCCGGGAATCAAATCTGTGTTTCGATGGTGGGATCACCTGCAAAGGTTTTGGTACCGCCGTAACTAATACTGCAGTATCAGTTCGTACCGGGGGTACGGACGCTTGATTGCCCTGTTCGGTGACTCTCAAGGGGGTTTGAATTATTGGGTCTGGTGGTATCACTTGAAGCGATGCCACGGAGGGCATGTCAGACAATTTATCATTTATAAATAGATATTGAATTTGCGAAAACCGCTGATCAACTCTTCAAATCCGCTTTTAGTCTGTCTCGTTTCATCCTGAACAGCCCGACAGCCGTCAAAACAAAAGTGGAGACAAAACCTACGCGAAAAGGCATCCGAAATTGAGGCCGTGAACACGGCACACTTAGCATGTACATCGTTTTCACAGAGCCAACAGTGAATGGTAGGCTTAGGATGATAAGATTATCTCATTGTAAGACTTAATAGCACAGACAAGCTTTAAATCCATAATTAAAAATGTATTATTTGATTTTTATTGAAGTACCTTGAACCACTGTGCCAGAGAAACAAAGAGAGCTTAAAGAGATGGATTAGTGGGAGTTAGTAATTGTGAAAAGACTTGAGATAAGAATCTGAGCGACAAAAGAAGCAACACTGAAAGATAAAGAAGCAGAGCAGAGCTAGTGTAAAGTGTAAAAAAGTTGGATTATAAAAACATCAATATATATTAATAAACACCGGTTTATTTATTTATAAAAAATAAAGAATAACATTAATGTAGTGCGCACAAAAAACACGTCCGTTCGCTTTAAGATAAAGAGAGGAAGGGTATGGACATAACACTTGTATTTTTAAAAATGCTTGTGGCTGTTTCCATTTTTTATTAGAAAATTGATTTCATTGTGAAATTCTAATAATGATAGGCCACGATCAGATATATACCTATTAATACATACGCTGCCATATAACTGCAGGAGTATATCAACTGCAGGAGTATATCAACATCGGCTCCACCCGAAGTTTGCTTTCCTTTCATGTTTGTTTGTTTTATTTATTGAACTACAATTTTGAAAAAAAAAAAATGATAATTTTTACGGATATGTGAGATATACTATTACTATATACATATATATAATTTACTATATATAGTAAAAATCTCAAAATAATGTTTATTCTCTGAGCCAAAAAAATCACCATTATTTTCTGCGTGAAATTAAAAAAATTATCCATAATGAATATTTTTCATGTTTATTTTTTTTCGCTTTATATTATCACTGGATTTAAGATTTCAGGCTATGTATAAACTTTTTTAAATATTTGATTTCATATATCCTGAGACAAAGTGTACAGGTCCAAATTAAAACTGCCATTTTTCCACGATCGCTCCTCCGTAAAAATTATAATATCCATCATACAAATCCAAACATATATAGTTTATAGGATTGAGCAATTTCAATGAATCCTTTAATGCATTAAAAAATTTGAAAAAAATTTATATACTCTGAAAAGGTATATACATAACTGGAAATTATGAATAAATGCCGATTCACACAGTGAACTTGGTTTTCATACCCTTGCAGAGGGTATTAAAATGTTGGTCAAAAGTGTGCAACGCAATGAGGGAGAAACAACTGTGTTGTTTTTTAAGTTAAGAGAAATGGGACTTTCAATGGATTCCACTTTGGACAAATTTATCCGATCTGCCAAATTTAATAAGGATCGGCTTACTATATTCTATAGCCGTCATATAACTGAACGATCGGAAATGAAAAAACCTTGCTGTAATGCTTATAAGAATCGCTATTCTTATAAGAATTGGCCAACTATATAAAATCCGATATATATCTAATAATAACAGCTGCATACATTACTGCAAGGGTGTATGCACATTACTGCTTTAGGTTTACTGCTTTACTGTTTAAGGAATGTGAAGGTGACTAGAGGGAAATTGGATCACTAATTTGTGTCATGTGGCCACGAATAGTGTGCAAGAAGTTCAAATAGTTAAATGGTGTTCGTTGATGCATTGCGTGTGTCCGATTCGTGATCGGGTGAAAGTAGAATAGTTCTGTCAAGGTTTGAAGAGAAATTAGATAAGTATCATTTATGGACCCTTTGGCAGGAAAAACATTTAGATTCGGTTTTTGAGTTAAAGGGTCTCAGAGAAAAAATATTTTTTGTTTAAATTTGATTAGGATATTTACTGACCCTTTAACTGAGAGTTGGAAAAGTAAGTCGAAAGTAAGTCGAAGTCTTTCAATAAATCTAAAACAAAAAACCTCCTATGAAACTAGTGAATAAGAACTTAGTTCCTTAATTGTCAATCATATAAAAAAAAAGCCTCTTGGCGAGGTAAAATACGTGGCGAACCCGCATGCCTCTGCCAAAATATCTGATATTTTGGTGACGAATAAATGCAATATATATATAAAAAATTATTCATTAAAAATATTTATATTTTTCCACGTGCCGAATAAGAAAATTTTTAATGTATAATTTTTAATGCATATATTGTATTTATTCGTCACCAAAATTAATATCAGATATTTTGTGCGTTGCATTAAGGTTTGTCACCGTACTCAAAGAAAAACATAGAATTTCGTACTTAAACCAAGTACAAACGCACTTGGAAGTCGACAAACAACTACTTTACTTAATTCAAGAAAAAAAAAGAATGGAAAGCTAACTTAGGGCGGAGCCGAAGTTGATATACCCTTGCAGATATGTGGCAGCCTATATTATTACATATATATCGGATCTTATATAGACGGCCGATCCTTATAAAACTCGGCAGATCAAATTAGTTTGCCGAAAATAGAATCCATACATAGTCGCAGTCTTCTAATTTAAAAAACAACAGAGATATGGCATTTCCGATAAATCAGTTATACGACAGCTATAGGATAGGAAATTTGGCAGATCGAATAAGTCTGCCAAAAGAGGAGTCCACAGAAAGACCCATCCTTCTAACTTTAAAAACAACAAAGTTATGGCATTTCCGATCAATCAGTTATATGGCAGCTATAGGATATATGTATTTGACCGATCCCGGCCGTTCCGACTTATATACTGCCTGCAAAGGAAAGAAGGATGTGTGCAAAGTTTGAAGTTTGCGTAGAAACAGACAGACGGACAGACGGACCGACGGACAGACGGACATGCTTATATCGACTCAGGAGGTGATCCTGATCAAGAATATATATACTTTATAGGGTCGGAGATGTCTCCTTCACTGCGTTGCACACTTTTGACCAAAATTATAATACCCTCTGCAAGGGTATAACAAGAATGGAAAGCTAACTTCGGACGGAGCCGAAGTTTATATACCCTTGCAGTTAAGTGGCAGCTGATATTATTAGATATATATCGGATCATATATAGTGGCCGATCCTCATGAAATTTGGCCAAAATAGAATTCATAGAAAGTCACTCCTTTTTAACTTACGAAACAAAAAAGTTATGGCATTTCCGATCAATCAGTTATATGAAATTCGGATCGAATAAGTTTGCCCAAAGTGGAATCCATAGAAAGTCACTTCCCTCTAATTTAAAAAAAAAACAATTACTCGCCATATTTCGCAATTTTTCTTGCTGAAGCGAAACAAGACATATATTTTTTGTTCCGTTCGCGATGCATTGTTTTCTACCAATCGTTTCAAAATATAAAGTCCTCAAATCTTTCAAATATATAGTACTGGTAAAATGTAATGATAGTGCATAAATAAATTAAGAAAATAATATTTTTTGTCATATTTTGTTCGACTTTATATCGCACAAATGTACCGTTTGCGACCCTGGAAATTCCCATATGTCAAGCTTCTGTTGATCACCATGCAATATTTGTTGCTTTTACCAGCTCGCACCCAAATTTTTGCCTAGAATGTTCTGCCATAAAAATCAAAATTATTTTGCAGTATTTTATCTTACATGCATTAAAAAACAAGATTACTTACCTTGCGCTGATAAACGAATATTTTTAAGAACACGTTATCTCATTTCTTAGATTACTCGCTATCAATAATGTAATTTAAACAAATATAATGAAAAAAAAAAAAATGTAAACAAAAATATTTGCAAAATCTTATAGCTCTATCTTTCGAGATAGCTTTATAGTCTTCGAAATCCGACGCGTTCATTCGGAAAGACGAAATAGTGTAAGCATCTTTTTAAATCTCCATGAATACCGACTCCAAAGACAGCTTTCTTGGGTCAATAAAAAGAATAAATTCGAGAGGAAAAGACGGCGAATATCTTTAGGTTCTCATTGTCTACCTTTGCCAGCATTTCATGTTTTGCATATAAGCCCGAAACACCCTGAATTTGTGGGGAGAAGCATGCGCAATTATCAACATCTAAAGACGAGTGGGCGAGGGTATGAGTGGGGTGGGAGTTGTTGGGGGAATTGTATAAAGGAAGGGGTGATAAGGGTGTGCGGCAATCCGGTCTGCCTTCAGATTGATGTGGCGTTGGAATGAGCAAGTTTGGTTGGTGCGGTGCTGTATAAAACGACGGAGGTGCGCTAACTGTTTGTTGTGTCTCTGCGCGTTTCTTGCCTGTTCGATGCTTTGTGGTTAGGTGCTATACCTGCGGTTCGGTCCGGCATGGTGCTTCGCATCTGATATGGGAATCTCAGACTCAAGTATATAAGTTTCTTTCTCTGAATGTAAGCATCGAACCAAAGCAAAGAAAAGACTACCCAGAGTCTGCCCACGAAACAGCGCCTGAACTGAAGGCGAAGGTTAAAGCTGCCTTGAAGTAAAGTGTGCACGTCACTAATTGCAAATTCGATGGATACACATAATCGTTTTTGCATTCTTAAGTAATTTGTAATAATTTCCTTAAGGGTCAGCATCAGCGTATAAATCGCACAACGCATTTAGGTTGCTGCAAAAAAAAAAATGAGGGAAACGGAAAGAAAGAATTTACGTGAAGATGGGTATAAGGAAGACTCAGGGGCAAAGACGATTATTATCGAAAAGCGAAGCAATGAAATTGAACCGAAATCAGTGCTTAATGATGAGTTAAGAAAGAACGAGCTATTTTTTATTTCGTGTGTGTGTTGGCAGGATATTTATGTATGCATATTGGTATATACATAATTAAAATAATCTTCTATCTTACATATGAAGTGTATCGGGATGAAAAAAGAAAGTTTGGTTTGTTATTTGTAGTTTTATAAAGGTTTTATAAATAACAATTTTTTTATATTTTAAATGATTTACCTACCTTACCCAAGGGCCGACTTGACTTGTACATTTCGTTATTCTATTTTTGGATTCCATTTTTGTAAGCCCTAATTATCAACGCTGCACTCACTTAAACCATTTCATTGGTTATATATGTACGTAAGCATATTGAAACACAAATATTTCAATATTCTCTTCCCCTCGAAAGATCGGAAAAAAGTTAAAGCCGAATCTTGTGTGTATTTTTATTTGGTTATTTGGCGAACGAGTCGACGAGAAAGAAAGAAAAAGCATGTATGTATGTCTATCCGTCTATCTGTTTCTATGCATTTTTCTCGCATAAAAGCTACAGAGCTGAGATTATGCAAAAATCTGACACCTACATTTCATACAGCTGTAATATGTTACATATAGCATAGTAGGAAGGATGTGTAAAAAGTTTGAATTCGATAGCTTTAAAATTCGCGTATAAACAGAAAGACAGACAGACATGCTTATTTCGACTCCTGAGTCGAACCTATTCACCTTTTCCACCCAAACTTTATTTAACCAAAAAAAATTCTGTGTTTCAAAATTTCTTATGTTTAGAAATTAATAACTCAAATAATCAAATCCCGCAGGGAAGCAGAATGAAAAATCTGGTCCGGTGATCCGGTTTGGATGATTTTTGTTTTGTAGTTATAAATTAGGCATAGGCATCATAATTTGATATTAAAACTTTTTCTAAAAACTTTTCTAAGCTGAATTTTTGATTTAACTGAAATTAGTTTTCCAGCTATAGAAATATTTTGGTATTAAAACTTTTATCAAATTAAATTACCCAAGTAAGGCTACAAAACTATGCCATTTTTGGAGGCGATAAGGGCGTGGCAAAAATTTAAAAGAAACTTGACCTGCGCTTCATTAATAGGAGCCTTCTTGGACAATCTTATAGCTCCATCTCTTATAGCCTCTGAGATCCACGCGTTCATACAGACAGAAGCAAAGGCTCACTGAGATGACTCACAAAGATGCTGATCGAGACTACATATAGTTTATGGGGTCCTCCTCCCTGATACATACATTCACACAAATACAATAGAACCTTGTACTCTAGGAGTATAAAGCTAGAAAGGAAAGCTAACTTCGGGCTAAGTTGATATACCCATGCAGTTAAGTAGCAGCTTATATAGGTATATAGATCCCTTAAGTATATATCAGATCGTATATAGTTGGCCGATCCCTTTAAGAATTTCACTAACAAATAAATTTTCTAATCAAAAATGTTGGAAACAGTCCCAAGCATTTTTTAAAATAACAAGGCTGTGTCATTTCGATCGTTCAGTTATATGACAGCTATAGGATATAGTCGGCCGATTCCGGCCGTTCCGACTTATATACTGCCTGGAAATAATAAAAAGATGGTTGCTGTCCGTCTGTCTGTTTCTACGCAAACTAGTCTCTCAGTTTTAAAACTAATCAACTTCACATCCTTCTTTCCTTTGCAGATACTATATAAGTCGGAACCTAATATATCAAACTCGTTTTGTTGAATTCTTGAATAGGATGGATTTCTCTGTATGTACACAAAGAGGACACAGTATATATAAAAAAATGTAATTTGGCAGCAATACTAAGCAAAGCTTACTTCTAGTTTCTAAAAGATTTTGTAACCTACCTTCAGTATTTCGAGTCCATTCCGTCACTTTAAATACTTCACTTAGTCCAGGAATTTCTTGGTTTTCACTACGTCGCTGCAAGCACATGAACTGTTCTACTTGCATATGCCTTATTCCTTTAACGTGCTGTATCATCGCATGGAGATTCTTAGCTGAAAAATTGCAGAGCTCACAGAGAAGATGTTTCTCAGTTCCTTGCAAAGGCTCTTGATCAGGACTGGGACATTGGCGAACATCTGCTCCAGTGTCAAATGAATCTTTATGCATATGGCTCTGTTGGGCTATAAAAAGAAGATGCTGGAATATCATTCTCATCGTTTCATGGCGCATCTGTTGGGTATGAATAGATAATTTCTGAATGGAATTTGTGTGGAAATCACAGCAGTTGCACTTAAGTTGGACAACATTTGCTAGATGTTGCTGATACTGTAGTTTTATTTCATTCCTGGGCCCACCTTCCCTTATATGGTTAATGAAATTAAGCTTTTGCAAGTGTTTATCTGTTTTACTGTGCAGTTGGAAATTAGCCTTGAGATTTGTTTTATAATTACAGAGACGACAAATATAGTTGTTGTTGTGAATAACCATTATATCAGAAGATGAGGTAGATGAATGACGAGATCTATCTACTAACAAATGCTGATTAAGATCTTCCAAATTATTGGTACTGAAACATTCGCATATTAAACAACTATAGTAAGCCGAAGGCCACATATCAGGTTTTGTCAATGAATTAGAATCACTCGTCGAATCAATAGGTGCTTCACTTGCGTGGCTGGTTCCAATTGGTATTCCAAGGCCCATATTCATTGCAGTACCAAATCCGTGACCCATTTTTATTAACTTTGGTGAAAGAGAATATGGTTCTGGTGTACTAACAGGAGAAGATGTTGGGGATTGTTTAGTGTTGGCAGTATGCTGATTCTGTTGGTGATGCAAAAGCTGAATCATTAGTGCTTGACTATATGCCAAATCAGCTAATGCAACCTCAGGCAAGAAGTTACTTCCAGAATTCATGGCAGAAGCGTTTCCACTGGTACTTTGCTGTTGCAAAAAGTTAAACGCTTGAATATGTTTGATGTTATTTTGGAGAACGGCCATGTTGTGTGTATGTTTTTCACTTGTCATATGTATGCGCAGGTTACGGGCAACAGATGTTTCATAGCTGCAGATGTCGCAACGAAATGATGGTTTTGGCTTTGAATTGCCACTGCTTCCTATATTAACTGTAGCATTGGTTAATCCTGGTCCAGCTACATTGGCGTTAATGGAAACGGTTCCTATGTTGTTGCTGCCTCCACTTGAAACTGGGCCACAATGTGTGCTAGCACTACCCAACCCGCTAGAACTAGAAGCGACAGCTCCAGATGACTGAGGCGTGGTGCTAGATAGCATCAATTTTCCAGTTGCAGCTGCCGCAGCTGCAGCAGCCACCATGTTTTGTGAACTGTTAAGTTCCTGCATATTGTTCAAATGCTTGTCCGACTGCATATGTATGGATAAATTTCCTTTTGTAGTCGTCGAATAATTGCAAATTTCACATCGGTATGGCTTATAGCCACAAGAATACGACTCCCCACGTGCGAGTCGGGGATGCTGCTGGCCTGAAATAAAAATATTGAAAAAAAAAATTACTCACAATTTTTAGAATTAAATAGACAAGAAGTGAATAAATAGTAACAAAAATAAACACAAAAGTGGGCAACGCAGTGAAGGAGATATAAAATACTCTGCTTGCACTTCCGTATGTCTGTTTCTACGGAAACTAGTCTCTCAGTTTTAAAGTTATCGACTTCAAACTTTGTACACATCCTTCTTTCCTTTGCAGGCAGTATATAAGTCGAAACGGCCGGGATCGGTCAACTAAATCCTATAGCTGTCATATAACTAATTGATCGGAAATGCCATCACTTTGTTGTTTTTTAAGTTAGAAGGATGGGACTTTCTATGCATTCTACTTTGGACAAATAAAGTCGATCTGCCAAATTCCATATGGATCGGCCAACTATATAAGATCCGATACATATCTAATAATATAAGCTGCCACATATCTGCAAGGGGATATCAACTTCGGCTCCACCCGAAGTTAGCTTTCCATTCTTGTTTTTGGATGTATATTGGATCGTATATAGTTGGCGGATCCTTATAAGAATTTCACTATCAAATAAACCATTTATATAAATATCAAGGTTGTCTCATTTCCGATTATTCAGTTATATGGCAGCTTTAGGATAAAGCCGGCTGATCCTTATATTATTTGACAGATCGAATAAGTTTGCCCAATACACCCAAACTTTACCCAACCTTTTTGAGTAAATTTTACATACTTTATGTTTTGGGATCAACAACTCAAACAATCAAATCAATCAGAAAAATATATAACTCCTCTAATAGTGGTCCGATTTGGCGGAATTTTGTTTTGTGGTTGTAATTAGGCATTAGAATAATTTTGCATTTAAACTTTTTCAAAAAAGTTGTCCAATCTGGTGCTACATCAAGATTCAAATTTTGGGGGTGATAGTGGGCGTGGCCAAATTTTGCCGCAAACATTATTTATAGGGTATTATAGGAGTCTATATGCCAAATCTGAAAGCTCAATTTATTAAGTCTTTGAGATCAAGGTATTAAAAATACAGCAAGCCAATATGGGAGTCAGTCTAAGAATCGGCCGATTTTCTTTCTAGATTAAAATTAGCTTTGCAGCTTATATTATTAGATATATATCGGATCTTATATAGTTGGAGGATCTCTATGACATTTGCAGATCGGATAAGTTTGCCCAAAAAGGAATCCATAGAAAGACGCATCTTTCTAACTTAAAAAACAAAAAAGTTATGGCATTTCCGATCAATCCGTATATGACAGCTATAGGATATAGTCCGCCGATCCTTATGAAATTTGGGAGATCGAATTATTTTGCCCAAAGTGGAATCCATCCTTCTAACTCAAAAAACAACAAAGTTATGGCTTTTCCGATCGATAAGTTATATGGCAGTTATAGGATATAGTTGACCGATCGCGGCCGTTCCGATTTATATACTGCCTGCAAAGGAAAGAAGGATGTGTGCAAAAAGAAAGAAAATAAAGCTTTGTCATTATACAGCATAACTCATAATGTGGTGTAATAATACTTTTTCATAGCAACGGAAATTTACTAAATTAATGTAAAATAATTACCTGCTAGACAATATCCGCAAGCGCTCTCCCCATCTGGATGTTTTTCTCTCATATGGATCTCTAGTGTTTCCTGATATTTGTAGTGCCAATTACATTGAGGACATTTAAGAGTCTTGCATGAATTACGAGTTGACATTTGTACGCTGCTGTTTAAACGAGCTGAGTTCAAGAGCATTTCGCAGCTGTAATACACAAAGTATAAAAATTATATTTCGACAAGAAAGGAAAGCTAACTTCGTTCGGAGCCGAAGTTGATATACCCTTGCAGTTAAGTGACAGCTCAATTATTAGATATATATCGGATCTTATTTAGTCTGCTGATCCTTATGTAATTTGGCAGATCGAATAAGTTTGCCCATAACGGAATCCATACAAAGGCCCATCTTTACACCCTTGCAGAGGGTATTATAATTTTTGTCAAAAGTGTGCAACGCAGTGAAGGAAACATCTCCGACCCTATAAAGTATATATATTCTTGATCAGGATCACCTCCTGAGTCGATATAAGCATGTCTGTCTGTCCGTCGGTCCGTCTGTCTGTCTGTTTCTACGCAAACTTGTCTCTCAGTTTTAAAGCTATCGACTTCAAACTTGGCACTCATCCTTCTTTCCTTTGCAGGCAGTATATAAGTCGGAACGGCCGGGATCGGTCAACTATATCCTATAGCTGCCATGTAACTGATTGATCGGAAATGCCATAACTTTGTTGCTGTTAAAGTAAGACGCATGGGACTTGCTATGGATTCCTCTTTTGGCAGACTTTCATAAGGATCGGCCGACTATATCCTATAGCTGCCATATAACTGATTGATAGGAAATGCCACATTTTTGTTGTTTTTTAAGTTAGAAGGATGGGACTTTATATGCGTCCCATTTTGGGCAAATTAATATTTGAGACAAATTAATAATTAAATTGGCAAATTTCGGCAGAAAATTTTTAATTCTTCGGCTATATATAGTGTCTTCACGCGCCTGCTACAAGCAGGGCTGCATGTCGCCACCTAGCGGACGGCCGTCCGCTGTGATATTAGTAAAATATTAAGTTGCTCAAAAAATACTACCCTTAAGAAAGTATTATAGGATCCAAATTGGGGCAAGTCCAACGATATCATTGGAGTCCCAACGTGAATCTTTTTAATAAAGTTTCCTTTCATTATTTTGTGACCGGCATACAAATAAGTGACATAAATACTAATGACAACAGTTTAATACGGGGCCCTGTACCCTGAATGGATGACCCAGGCGTCATCATCAAATTGTAGCAATTGAGGGCGGTCCGATTAGGGAAAAATTTATTAAAAGAAATCAGCACAATTGGTTTAATTTTTGTTAGTTAAGCCACTTTTATATTCCCGTCCTCGAATAAAAATTCCACATAAGACTATTAAACACAAAACCCGCCTGGTTTCCTAAATTAATTAAAAAACAGCATTCAGCAGTTTATTTATACGTGGCTATGAGTAATGAAATTGTTTTCAAAGATGAGAATTAAACAATATAAAAAATTTCGGACGGAGCCGAAGTTAATCGCAGTGGGCGGCAGTCCACCTAGGTGACGAACCGCATGTCCTGGCGTGCTCGAGGCGGCTACTGTATACAGCCGAAAAAGTAAAAATTTTCTGTGTTCGTCCCATTTGAATAAATGATACTCCAATTGAAAACTTTGGGTATTAAAAAAACTTTGCAGAGGGTATTATAGTTTTTGTAAAAAGTGTGCAACGCAGTGAAGGAGACATCTCCGACCCTATACAGTATACATATTCTTGATCAGGATTACCTCCTTAGTCAATATAAGCATGTCTGTCTGTCTGTTTCTACACAAACTAGTCTCTCAGTTTTTAAGCTATCGACTTCAAACTTTGCACACATCGTTCTTTCCTTTGTAGATAGTAATAAGTCGGAACGGCCGGGATCGGTCGACTATATCCTATAGCCGCCATATAACTGATTTATCGTAAATGCCTTATCTTTGGGATTTTTTATGTTAGAATGATGGGACTTTCTATGGATTCTACTTTGGGAAATCTTATTCGACTTGATTATTTCCTATATTTTTAGAACCAATGCAAACATTTCTTACTTCGTTTAAAAAGTGTCTTTTTTTTAATATCTATTCCACTTTATTTTAAACAAACTTTATAAATCTTATTAGTAAAGAAAAATCCATAAACTAAAAGAAATTTTTTTTTACACTTTTGTGTGTAATTTAATTTTGCGTGTGAACCTGCTGTCAGGAGACGGGTATTAGTTTTGGAGCTTCCTTAATGTCAGGATCTCTGGAATTTTTATATTATTTTAGAGTCATGCAATCAGTAGGAGGGAGGTCAGAAAGGTTTGTATCAAATCCCTAAGTTCATTTAAGTGTAAATGAACAAGCCTACGTTGGAAAAGCCCACGGCATATTTTACGGCTCTATGACAATTACTGCTTGTTGGACTAATGACGTATTGTTAAACAGGAAGCATGCAGTACCAGTCAGAAGTTCAAACAGCGACTATAATTACGCATATTACGCATATATTGAGGATAGGGTACATTTCCAACCCCTTCTGTCAGATAAACTACCCTTCATTAATGAAGCGCTTACGGCTATGATGCTGCCTGAAAAAAAATTGTCCCCCTCATTTTTTTCTGAAACAATTGATCGAAAATATCTTACCGAGCGCAGTCTACTCCTTGGGGCCGGCCATTTATGTGTTCGGAGCAAGCGCCGATCGTAAAGCAGGATGTAGTACTTGACGTATTTCCTACGCTATTCGCTGATGAAGTACTGGGAGAAATAGGTAGACCACCACAGTTGCTGCCAGGAGAACTTTGGGGTATTTGTGGTGGGTGAGATTGGACCGGATTTTGGGGCAAAGATTGAGCTACATGCTGATGGGAGGAGGGTGATGACATGGAAATCTGGTTCACTTCCAAAAGTTCGCAGCTTTTACAATCGATACCCTTTGAATCAGGATGATCAGGACACAGTCTAGTAAATAATGATGTTTGTTGCTGTTGTTGAAGCTGTTGTTGGAGAAATTCCGTAATTATTTTGACTCGGTTTTCATTAGATTCTTTTGCAGCTAGAGCCAAAGAAGAGTGAAAAGAACTGAGTTGGGAAGGAAATATGCTACCAGTTGGTGTCCCCATTGACTGATGTAATAATTCTGATCTGGTTGCATCTAATTCGTTTAGATGGGATGTTGGACTTACAGATCCTTCTAGCATGGGGCATTTTATTTCGATTCGTGCAGATGATGTTAGCTCCATTTCATCGGTATATTTTGGTGACTTACTATTACTTATATTATCAGTACAGTGTAATGAGACTCCTCCGGTGGCTGATGTTAATGAGGGTGCAGGTGAGTTGGTTAAGGATACTATCAATAGGTTAGTCTTAGCTGTTTCTGAATTTAAGGAACCAAGATTCATAGAAGATTTTCCTCCTACTTTAGGTGACAGTACTGGTAGTTTTGCACTAGGTGCGACCATATATCTACTAATGTCAAGTTTTGGGTCAAGTTCTGGTTCATGTAATTGGTCCAAGTCTGAGTACGGTCCAGACCCGAAATCCTTTTCTTTCTTATTACTCTGTTCTTCTTGTTTTTCTGGTTCCGATTCATTTGGGAACTCTGATTGTGGAGACACCGACAGAAGAGCCTTTCTGTCTTTACTGGATAATTGCAGTTTTTCGGTTTCATCACTGGAATTAATATCCAAGGGCTGCAAAAAAGATATCTGTGGTTTTTCATCCATGTTACGCTGTATAATGGCACTGGAGTACTCGCGATTAAGCAGTTGCTGCTCTAGTTCCTCCAAATTGAGCCTGTGATCTGTGTTAGCATGCAAGCCAAAAGAGTTTACGTTACCAAACGACAATTTGCAAATAAAGCACATTAAAATAGGTTTTTCGATTTTAAACGCTTGGGTTGGACAATTTGAATGAGCATCTTGCGCAGACACAACCCGAAAGGAATGTATTTTTGGACTAGATCTATAGGTAGCGCCTGATCCTGTTACTGAATTTCTACCCAGAACCGAAAAATCATCATTTTGATCATGCTCATGTTTAGTCTGTTTATATAACTGAATATTTTGGTACCCTTTTTTCTTTTCCTGGCTGCTTAATGGAAGTTTCGTTACTGAAATCGAAGTTGAGGCTTCAATATTTTTAATAAACTCCAATCCACTTCCATTTGCATGGTGTGCGTCAATAATATAAGCGCTGCCATCGAGATTGTAAACTATTTTGCCTTCAAAAGTTTCCACATCAGATTTGGACATTGGAGAGCCGTCGTCATTACCATTATTAGAGCTGTAAATGATATACGAAGTGAAGACATATTTGAATTTGTATTATGAATAGAGGAAGTTTAAATTTGAATGTAACATTGAGAAACACCCCGTAAGGAATATTCTTAATAATAATCAACCTCCTGAGATCAGGTTAGATATAATTATGTTCGTCCATAAAATTCCAAAATTTAGCCAAATCTAGGGATAATAGATAGACGTATTTTTATACCCTTGCAGAAGATATTATAGTTTTGAAGATATATATAGTTTAGAAGATATATAGTTTATAGTGAAGGAGACATCTCCGACCCTATAAAGTATATATATTCTTGATCTGGATCACCTCCTGAGTCGATATAAGCATGTTCATATGTCCGTCTGTCTGTTTCTACGCAAACTAGTCTCTCAGTTTTAAAGCTATAGACTTGAAACTTCGCACACATCCTTCCTTCCTTCTTACAGGCAGTATATAAGTCGGAACGGCCGAGATCGGTCAACTATATCCTATAGCCGCCATATAACGGATTGATCGGAAATGCCATAGCTTTGTTGTTTTTTAAGTGAGAAGGATGAGACTTTCAATGCATTCCACATTGGGCAAATTAATTGGATCTGCCAAATTTCATATAGATCCACATTACTAGAGCCACATAACCTGCCTTCGGCTCCGCCCGAAGTTAGCTTTCCATTCTTGTTTTTAATTTTTTTCATTTTTTAAAAAATAACTAGTTACAAAGTATGGGAAAAATGATTGTGTCGTGCAGTCGCAAAACTAGGTAATAAATTCTGTAGAAAATCCAAACTTCCTAGGAACCGGGAAAACCAAATTTACTCAGAAGACATCTCGACTATTCATATTTAGATATCCTTAACTCGATCCTCGTTCACTACTAGTCTTAAAAAAAAATTTATTTTGAATTAAACATAGATACTTTTTTTTCTGTGTTTAAGTACACACAGAAAATAGAAATTCAAAACAGGGACTGCAAATAATGGTAGGCCGACGTCAAAAAATCTTCACTCATAAATTCACGTGCTCCATAACCGTTAGGTTCCCCTAAACCAAAGTACAGTACAAAAACAGGTTCCATCAACCAACGTTTGCGCGCTATACCTAAATGAATAAATTATTAATTTTAGCATGAGTTGACCACTATTTTTCCTGTAGATATCAATTTTGAAAGGTATATGTACCAAGTAAAATTTTAAAAGGGCATCTAACAGCTACTGTGTGTTTGGAATACTTATTAAAATTTTAAATCTCCAATTTAATAAATTTATTTTGTTTGCTTCTGATTAATCCCCTACAATTTTTTAGAGGAATATTTTTCTTTTATTATGGAGATCAATAGAGCGTATCATATTTTAATTTTAAATTAAAAAAAAAAAAATTCCGAAAAATTTCATAGAATTTATTATAGTTACAATATTTTCGACAATTAAATAGGAGTTTTGAATTCCATTGTCTGGTCAAGCAGCCGCCGGAAAGTCTGGCCGGCAATAATTTATTGAACTCGTGACGTCACTCTCTTTTATCACTATGACCCTATTCGCGTCGTCCGCTATCGTGCATTCGATCGGCCTCCTGCATCTGCAGTCATGCGCTATCGTTGTCTCGCTCTCTCGCTGAGTCTCGCGTTGAGTCTTTACTTCTTCGGTCTATCGGTCTTCAACCCAACGCACAGATCCCATATTTTATATATCAACAAAAATCATATTGCATCCGTTTTTTGCAGAGTGCTACAATCGCTCTTACATATATTACCCCGTTATATAGCAGTTGCACAGTGGGTCGTGAGCTGACAATAAATAAACGAATTAAATTAAACTTTTTGTTGCGAAAATGAATCCGTTCTTTGAGTGTGCCTCTCCTGGAAGGAAATTGTTTTTGAGTCAAAGTGCAGTCGTCCTTTTTGATGATCTTCAAGGATTGCTGTCCTCCTTGAAAGCAGTGGAGACATTTCCGGAGGTGATGATAAATGTGCGGTTTAGCGAATTGAGCGAAACTTCAAAATTGATTTTAAGTGTACGCACAAGGAGCTGTCCGAGTTGGATGTTGCGGAACTCAGGAGCGATCTGCGCGTCAACTTCAACGATGCGGCGAGGGAGGCATGATTCATCCAGGACCAGGAGATTGCGCGGCACTCCAGTTTGTTGCCCGCGAGTTCGACACTGATCAACGCTACTTCTGTCACCAATTTTGATGCGTCGTTCGGCAGCACTTTCCAGGCTTTGCCGCCACTGCCGCTTCCCACTTTTAGTGGAGGCTGTGCGGAGAGGCTTGAATTCCGTTCACTGCTCTCGACCATGGTGAACACAAACCCTTTTAGAAGTTGGGTGGAGAAGCTTCAGCGGTTGCGGTCCTGCCGACGTGGGTCTGCCTTTTAGACTGTGCGATCGTTGGAGCTGACGAACAAAACTATGACGACGCCTTGGAGCTGCTAACAAAAGGTTTAGTATTCGCAGGCTTATTTTTCAAGCTCATATTAATGAGATACTGCATCTGAGGGCCGTAGAATCCGCATCGGCGACGAGGCTTCGCGAGCTTTCGGATCAATTTAATTCGTATATGCGAGCCCTGGCAAGCATGGGCACAACGAACCAGATTGCTAGCTGCATCATAATCCAAGTCCTGTTGCAGAAGGTTGATTCCATTGATGCATTCCATTGATTGATGCAGAGATGCCGGACTTTGGAGAGCATGGATTTGCCAACGACATCATATGCACCAAACCCTGCGGTAGGACGACGTAGACCTTTTCATCCAGGTAACTCTGCATTTATGATTAAAAACTCGTCCGCATGCATGATCTGTGATGGCTATTCTCACATAATAAACTCCTGCCCAAGGTTTTTAATTTCTGAGGATCGTTTAGGCGAAGTTAGATGACTGGATTTATGCCAGAAGTGCCTTGGAATTGGTCAAGCTGCCTACGTGTGGGCGCAGGAATCATAGTCTGCTGCAATTTGGTGGTAACTCGCCAGATGGTATCCAAGGCCAATACCCCTCTCCCGAGGTTTCCGCATCTAGCGACGCTGTATCTCGTTCAGCGTCCGCTGCCGTCAATTCTTTCGTCGTTAAGGATCGTTTTGGTGATGTGGTGATGCTAGCCACTGCCGCTTGCGCCCGCCATGCGAGCCCGGGAGCGACGGAAATCCCCCGCTGCCAGCTCCACAGACAACACCAGCATAAGCGTCCAAGCGCAAATGTCGCCGTCGTCCTCCGTGGCGGATACTACATTCGAGCTCACCATACCCATGATAATGAACGACTTTGTCAACGAAGCAACTCTCAACGAGGAGGAGGCCCTTGCTGATATGGAGGCTCATAGTGCCAATGACCGAAACATTGCGTGAGCAGAGCGAGATGCACATAAAGGAGCTGCTGGCCAAGTATGGCGGTAGGGCGCCTTTACCGGCAGTCAGTAGCTACAACTGCTCATTAATTCTGAACATTAATTAAAGCTCCCGAAAACGCTCGGAAACTTAACACATATATTTTCAAAAGTTCATGGCTATCTACAAAATCTGTAAAACTTTACTGAACCAGCTTTCAAAGAGATTTGTTTTAAACATGGAAACCGTTCAAGGTAGTGGATTGAATAGCGGAGAAGTGTTGCCGGTGTGTCTAAGAACAGGTAATGTATAAAGACTGACCGCACATGTCACCAAACTCTTGTGGTGAAGATTTTACATCTTCAGAAGCGAAATTGGAGTCTACCGAAATTAACACATCTCCTCAGAGATCGATCACGTCTAAAAGTGGATACTCACTTGAAAAAACTTCGGAGCAAAATATCTTCGGCTTTAACCAAGATTCGACTAATGACTATAAGATGCAAAGAAAGATCTATCAGAATACAATTTCGGAAGTTTGCCCTCTTGTATTTTGATAGGTAGGTATAAGTAAAGAAATTCGGTTTTATGCAGCTGAGGAAGATGAGGCGGAAAGTTGGTCAATAGATGTAACATCTATTGGCAGTTTAACTGCCACAGGTTTGGCAGTTTTTTTCTTCACCGTACTTGGTTGATGTTCTTGGATAGAAATGTTCTTTGTCCAAAAACTGACGGAAAACTGAAGTATTGAACATTTGCAAGGTTACACGTATCTTTAAAGATGACGGGTACGTAGTATAAGTGTATTTTAAATTAGTAAAGTGCATCACCTATTGGTACCGGGTACTTATACCTTTCAAAATTGATATCTACTGAAAAATTAGTGGTCAACGTCATTACATAATCCTACATAAGCTTACATAATCTAATATATGCTAAACTTTAAATATTTTTTCTTTTAGATGTACCGCGCAAACTGTGTGTGATGGAACCAATATTTGTTCTCGACTTTGGCTCAAAGGTCATGGAGAAGGAGAAATTATGGGTGGAGTAAAAAATTGGAGGTGGAGTATACAATTTTTATACCCTTGCAGAGAGTATTATAATTTTGGTCAAAAGTGTGCAATGAAGTGAAGGAGACATCTCTGACCCTATAATGTATATATATTCCTGATCAGGATCTCCTTGTGAGTCGATACAAGCATGTCCATCTGTCTGTTTCTACTTAAACGAGTCTCTCAGTTTTAAAGCTATTGACTTGAAACTTGCACACATCCTTATTTCCTTTGCAGGCAATAAATAAGTCGGAACGGCCGGGATCGGTCAACTATATCCTATAGCTGCCACATAACTGATTGATCGGGAATGCCATAACTTTGTTGTATTTTAAGTTAGAAAGATGGGACTAATTCGGTCTGCCAAATTTCATAACGATTGGCCTATATCCTATAGAAATTCCATAACTTTTTTGTTTTTTAAGTTACAAGGATGGGATTTTCTGTGGATTTTATTTAGATCTTATCAGATCTGGCAAATTTCTTAAGGATCGGCCGACTATATAAGATATATCTAATAATATAAGCTGCCACATAACTGCAAGAGTATATCAACTTCGGCTCCACCTGAAGCTTTCCTTTCTTGTTTTTTTTAGTGTATTTGTTTTTCCTTACGATTTGTATATTTTATCTTCAAAAACAAAATATATATGTAAGAAAAATGATATTTAAGAAACCTTTCTAAGGAAGTATAGCATGTGAAGTTAACTTCATTGGTTTTAAAGTTACGCGTTTTTTAAATTTAAGATTATTTTTAATTTTTTAAGTTATCTTAAGTAATTAAAAAAAAATCGTAGAACAAATGTTCAAATTTTAATAAAAAAAACATACCAAAATTTTTTTTAAATTTTAAAAGAAAAAATAAATCAAGCGCGGACGGTACTTTTTCAGTGAAAAAACTATAAAAAATTTGTTTATTTGGGAAATTCTTTAAATAATTTATCCTGAATAACTTTTGAAAGCAATGTAGGATCGGGTTCAATGTCGAAAAGCAATGTCGGATGGTTAAGGTACCAATCGACTTGGAGCAGAATCTGTGTATAAAAAATTATTTTTTGACACCAAAGTCCCCACTATCTCCAATTTGGTGAATCAAAATTTTACATATGCACAAATTTCTCTCAAGTCAAACTACTTTTGGAATATGTTTGGATAAAATCGATTGAATGAAAACAACACCTTTTATTTGGTATATCACTCATTCAGATTGAACGTACACAGACAATTTTTCATTGCCCGGGAATCAAATCGAATAGGGAAGCAGAATGAAAATTTTGTAACATATCTAAAATTGGTCCGACTGGCTGCATTTTGTAAGGTAGTTACAAATTAGCCATTTAAATAGTTTGGCATTAAAACTTTTAAAATGTAACTGAAAATGGTATTACTATAACATATATCGGTAGAAAACATAAGATTTGGATTTCCGGCCAATTCTCAGAGAATGATGTGTGTATTTTTCAGAAAACATCATTTGTGAGTATTTCACTATTTTTCCGGAACCAGACTCCAAAATACGTATATCCTAAAAGTTTAAGAAAAATCTGGGGCCCTTTCGGATCTTTACCCATTTTCGTCAAAAATGTACAACGAAATGAGACGTTCTCTACCCTATAAAGAATGTATTTTTAAAAGTATCACCTCCTTAGTCCATATAAGCCGTCTATGTCAATATACTCAATATGTCCGTCTATGTCTGCAAGCTAAACAGTTATGCTGTTTATTTCCTGTACTATTTTTTTTTTTTTTTTTTTTTTTTTTACTTTATGAAGTAGATATTCATATTTTTTGAAAAATATACATCCGAAAAGACTAGTTTCCTCTATCAGCGCCAGACCTTTGAGCAAATTGCGCAACCATCCACAATAAAAGAAGTCCTTCCCATCTTTTGTTAGGCTAGGAAGAACTGAAGTCTTAATAAAAAAAAGTCTACGTCTTGATGGTGAGGTCTGATATACCGCGAAATTTGCAAGTGGAAGTACTCACTACATAAAAGAAAAGACGCGTCGGTGAAACTTGCTACGGAATATAAAGATAAAACAAAAGCAGTTTTGATGCATATCGAATCTGATTCATATAGCCAATATCAGATTTTGTGTTTTTGTAAAATATGAACTTTTAAAAAATCACCATTTTTCACCAAAAAATCATGGCATTTCCGATCATTCTCTCACGAAAGTCACACTTAACTAACTGACAGACATGCTTATTTCGACTCCGGAGGTGATTCTGATCAATAATATGTATACTTTATAGGGCCTAAGATATCTTCTTTACTTCGCTGCACACTTACATGCGAACATTATAGGTAAAATTTCTTAATTCGAAAAATGTTTATCAACACGAGCATAAATTATATAGTTGGCTAATTCTGGCCCCCGAGAATTAGATGTATCATTTGGCTGTTATATTTGTTCAATTACTCAATGGAAAAACCAAGTGTCTCGTAGATTCTCAGGAAAAATTGATCCATTATTTAAGAGGTCTCGACGACTTAAATGATTCAACAAAAGAAAGGAAAGCTAACTTCGGGCGGAGCCAAAGTTGATATACCCTTGCAGTTAAGTAGAAGGTTATATTATTCAATATATATCGGATCGTATGTAGTTGTAGTTACAAATGTTGGACTCGCCCCAAGCATCTTTAAAATTTCTTACATGGATTCCAAAAAGGGATCCATAGTAAGCCCATCCTTCTAATTTAAATAACATAAAAATTATGGCATTTCCGATCAATCAGTTATATGACAGCTATCCTGGCCGTTCCGTCTTAAGCACTGCGTGCAAAGGAAAGAAGGACGTGTGCAAAGCTTGAAGTCGAAGCTTTAAAACTGAGAGACAGAAACAGACAGACGGACATGCTTAAATCGTCATCTTTTAGCAAAAAACAAATTTCTTTACTAACATTGAAACTGAATTCTATTAGTTCTTTATTTCTTATCCAATTTCTTATCCAACTTTTTGTCTTTGCAGAAACTTGGTTAAAACCGGATATCTTTACCTTTATTTTCCAAATTTCTTTGCACTAATACCATTATGTTCCGTCAATTTTTAAACGTTACCCGTTCTTATATACCACCTTCGTCCGAACCGCCCAAATACTGGCAATACTTGTCTGCTATTCGATTCGTTTCTAATCTTTTGTCTGATTGTGTCCAGCTAGTAGCTCTGGGTGACTTAATATCCCAGAATTGCAAAGGAAAGATGGTTGTGTGCAACGTTTGAAGTCGATAGCTTTCAAACATAGAGACTAGTTTGTGTAGAAACAGACAGACTGAACAACAGACCGACATGCTTCTATCGACTCCTGCTAAAAAAAATACATTCATTCATAATACCCTCTGATATAGGATCTGGTATTTAATAGTTTAGAATTCTACCCACTATCTAGATTTTAGAGTATTTTTTATACATTCATTGGGTCTGAACACATTTTTTTTTTGGTCTAAGCAGACATTTTCGGAATGCATTACTACATTACTGTAACTTAATACAATACAATACAACAAATTTAATCACCAATATCTAATATACATTAAATGTATAGTTTTTCACTCACAATAAAAAATTAGTTAATTTATAAAAAAAGCTTTTGCTTCATAAAAAGTAAAAGCATACACCGATCCAGTGATCATAATGATGGTAGAGTAATATACATATACAAACATATGTGCATACATACATGTATATGGAGACAAGAGATGGGGAACCTACAATAACCAAGTACAATACACATTCGGTATGCCTGTGATTGTGTTCAGGTTTTTTTTACTAGGAAATCGCCTTTTGTTCTCCGACATACAGCATAAAAAGTTGCGAATATAAAACAAAAGTGTCACTTGCCCAGGGACTGAGGTTTCCAGACGAAGTTGAGCTTGCATTGTTATTCTTCTTTGTTGGTTTGTATTCGTATTAATAGTATGTATTCATGTATGTGCATACAAATGCACATATTTCAGAATATGTTTGTTTTTTTACTTTTGGTTCAACCAAGGCCCCACAATCATTCATTTCGGTAAGATCAATGATTCGATACGATGTGCCTGGGGAGGTACAGAATTGCCACATACAGGCGAAAGCTAAACGGTATAAGTTTTCAAGATGGGATCGGCAAAACTCAGTTGATGAACTGTTCTTAAAGCTTTCAAGTGTATAAAAAAAAAAAATTTAATTCGTTAACATTTCAACGATTGTTGAAGATGTGCGTCACATGAATATGGTAATGAGTTATTTTTATACCCTAGCAAAGGGTATAACTTTTTTTCCTTTTCTAAAAATTGTAAACAAAGTTCACAAGAAAATAAACGGCCGGGATCAGTCGACTTTATCCTATAGCTACCATATAACTGATCGATCGGAAAACCCCAAATTTTGTTGTTTTTTAAGTTAGAAGGATGGGACTTTCTATCTGCCAAATATTATAAGGATAAGGAACGTCGCAATATAGCCGCCATATAACTGAACGATCGGAAATGAAAAAACCTTGCATATTTTAAATATGCTTGGGGCTGTTTCCAACATTTTTATTAGAAAATTTATTTGATAGTGAATAGTTGTAATAATACAAGCTTAATTGCAAGGGTATATCAACTTCAGCTCCGCCCAAAGATAGCTTTGCTTTCTTGTTATAACAAAATTAATTTTATAGCGAAATTCTTATAATGATCGGCTAACTATATACGATCCGATATATATCTAATAATATAAGCAGCTTCCTTACCAAGAGCCAAGACGACATTTTTAAATATTACAGAACAAAAATTGGGGCGGCTTATTTTAACATTTAGGGGTGATCTGAAAATCTTCATGGGTGAATCAGAGACCAATTTTCTTAAAATCGGATAATTAGATACGTGCTTATATCTCAAACTTTATTTATTTTTATGTTAATATTTATAGTAACATATTTTACTACTTATTATCCTCTTCTTTCAATTATTATTATTGAATATTAAAAATAAAACGAAATCGCCAAGAGCCAATGATTGAAAGGCTTATCTTTTGTGAAAGCGCTTCACTATCTTAGATATACATACATACATATAGCAAAAACTGTGGGTTATATGGGAACATGCAAACAGACTTGGCTAGATTGGTGCTGATCCAGAATAAAGAGAATATCTCTTATACACTTTAAAGGGTTGTAGATGTTTCCTTCACATTGTTGGATTTCTTAATTAAAACTATAAAAACTTGTGAAAAATATAACTATTATAGTTGTTAAAATTGTTTTGGTTTAATTTTATCGAATTACTTACCAATTTGAGAGCTTATTGCATTTTTATTCACTGATTTTATAAGTTCTGAAAAAAATGTATATTATAAATAGGATATTTATGTTTTGCATATTATTTAATGAGAATATTTAAACGTATTTGAAAAAAAAATTATTTAATTTATTGAATTGAACAAATATTAATAATTTTTTTATTATAAATTATTAAAAATAATCATTGTTATACCCTTGCAGAGGGTATTATAATTTTGGTCAAAAGTGTGCAACGCAGTGAAGGAGACATCTCCGACCCTATAAAGCATATATATTCTTGATCAGGATCACCTCCTGATTCGATATAAGCATGTCCGTCTGTCCGTCTGTCTGTCTGTTTCTACGCAAACTAGTCTCTCAGTTTTAAAGCTATCGACTTCAAACTTTGCACACATCCTTCTTTCCTTTGGCAGTATATAAGTCGCAACGGCCGGGATCGGTCAACTATATCCTATAGCTGCCATATAACTGATTGATCGGAAATGCCATAACTTCGTTGTTTTTTAAATTAGAAGGATGGGACTTGCTGTGGACTCCTCTTTTAGCAGACTTATTCGATCTGCCAAATTTCATAAGGATTGGCCGACTATATCCTATATCTGCCATATAACTGATTGATCGGAAATGCCATATCTCTGTTGTTTTTTAAGTTAGAAGACTGGGTCTTTGTATGGACTCTACTTTCGGCAAACTAATTTGATCTGCCGAGTTTTATAAGGATCGGCCGACTATATAAGATCCGATATATATCTAATAATATATCCACATATCTGCAAAACAAGAATGGAAAGCTAACTTCGGGCGGAGCCGAAGTTGATATACCCTTGCAGATATGTGGCAGCTTATATTATTCGTATATTCAGACCCTTGCAGATATGTGGCAGCTTATATTATTAGATATATATCGGATCTTATATAGTCGGCCGATCCTTATAAAACTCGGCAGATCAAATAAGTTTGCCGAAAGTAGAGTCCATACAAAGTCCCAGTCTTCTAACTTAAGAAAAAACAGAGATATGGCATTTCCGATCAATCAGTTATATGGCAGGTATAGGATATAGTCGTCTGATCCTTATGAAATTTGGCAGATCGAATAAGTCTGCTAAAAGAAGAGACCACAGCAAGTCCCAACCTTATAACTTTAAAAACAACAGAGATATGATATTTCCGATCAATCAGTTATATGGCAGCTATAGGATATAGTCGGCCGATCCTTATGAAATTTGACAGATCGAATAAGTCTGTTAAAAGAGGAGTCCACAGCAAGTCCCATCCTTCTAACTTAAAAAACAACGAAGTTATGGCATTTCCGATCAATCAGTTATATGGCAGCTATGGGATCTAGTTGACCGATCCCGGCCGTTCCGACTTATATACTGCCTGCAAAGGAAAGAAGGATGTGCGCAAAGTTTGAAGTCGATAGCTTTAAAACTGATGATCCTGATCAAGAATATATATACTTTATAGGGTCGGAGATGTCTCCTTCACTGCGTTGCACACTTTTGACCAAAATTATAATACCCTCTGCAAGGGTATAAAAAAAGGTAATCTTATAGCTCTTAGCAAGTACTATAATTGGTGCAAATATATATTTTGGATGACTTTTTGTTTTAAAAATATTCAGTCAAAATTAGGGCTGTCGCACACGTTAGCATTAATTTAGAGCTAAACAAAATAAGTGTAGAATATATAATTTTCAAGTTAAACAAAAAAGTTTTGTTTGCTCAATTTTGAATGCGACAATCAATGAAACTAATAATCTGATAAGAAATTCTCAATAACTAGCAATCGCATCGTTTCTGTTCCATTTTTGTTTTAATCTTTGGTTATAAGCCGATATTAAAAATAGTGAATATCAATGCATTTGAAATCTCTTTACGAAATATATTTAAAACAAATCGTGTCACTGAAATGTTGAAAACTGAACTTTCGCACATTTCAGACTTTGCATTGAAATATTTAAAAATGTGTTAAAAGTAAATGTAAAATATTATTAAATTTGTTTTATTAAAATTATTTAAAATTTTTCCCTGTACAAATATTTCAAAAAAACATACTTTTATAGAATTTGAACTTTTTGCGTGTGGTTGACCTTTCAGGAGAATTACCCATATATATTTTTTTTTTATTTTTTTAAAGGCAAATTTAAGACAACGGCATAAAAAACTCTTTTCACTTTACAAGGGAACTATATTAGTGCCCATTTAAATTTTTGAAATGGGTTTTTTCGCTCAGTGAATGGACTGTTTTCATTTTTATTGTTTCTTACTTAAGTTTATATGTCTGCGTTTTGCCCACCGCCGTACTATGGGAACTTTGACCACATTTTTTGGCATTTAGACTATTTATAAAATATTTCAAATTAATACAAATGTATTATCAATTCATTAAGAAAATATCAAACTTTTATACCCCAATCCTAAAATTTTCATACTACTTAACATTCTGTTAAGAGAATAACAGCTGAAAAGTGAACTATTGAAATCAAAAGCATGAGAAATACTTATATTTTGGGGTGATCTTGAGATTAAAATTTCACGTGATTAAAAGCATAATTAAAAAAAAATAAAAAATGGATAGTAATCTTTAAGGTTTAACTGTGTGTTAAATGTTATTAATTATTAAATTTGTGAGGGTTTGTAATAATATTTCTCATTTTATAAATGCTGCTTAATCTGGATTTTGAGAAAATACAAATAAACTTTGGAAATAGAAATCAACTTTGGAAGTCAAACGAGCGCTGCAGCGACCAGATGCCATTGCAAGTGAACGTTTCCTATAAGCTTCTTGTTAATATGTAGTACGTTCAGGAAAGAAGTCAACTGCGTCCGTTGTTGACCAAGTTTGAAGATGTCTTCTCTACAGGATTGCAAGGAATAGGGAAAACAAACATCGTCCAAGCCAATATAGATGTTAAGAGCAACCAAATAGTTTTCCAGCCACCACACTGAATTCCCGAGCCAAAGAAAGAACTTGTCGCCATTATGTTGGACAAGTTATTGAAGCAGGAAATTATCGTCGGAGTATGCTAGCCTTGTGGTACACATCAAAAAGCCGAACGGTAGTGACCGACTATATGTAGACTACCGCCGAATAAGTTGTTAAATAAGAAGAATATTCTGGTATTCTGGACTTAAACGGTACCTCTCTATTACAAAATTGAGATAGCACCTGAAAGCCGAATGTTTACCGCCTTCATCACCACCAGTCTACTTTACGAGTTTAAGTGACTCCCGTTTGTGATAAAGAATGCCCCAGCAATTTTCAATAGTCTAATGGCAGAACTACTATAGCGAGTGCATAAAGGAAATATGATTCACAACATGGACGACATTCTTATGGACCCTCTAATTATCTTATGGACGCCAAGCTAGAAAGAGTCCTTACCGTATTGCAAGAGTGCGGACTAAGTCTCAATCTGGATCAATGCAAGTTAAATGAGCATGTTCGCTTCACTTTTACGTACATTACCGAAGTACGTCAGTTTTTAGGACTCAGGATATTTTGGCAAATTTGTCGCCGGATACTCTATTATATTACAAAATTATTTAAATGAGAGCAGCACCAAGAGGATGCGTTTACCGAATTGAAAAGACGTCTAACATCAAGACCTGTTATCACAAATTATCGCCTAGATGCTGCAAATGAATTACAGACGGATGACAGTGCTGTGGGTTTGGTCGCGGTACTGATGCAAAATGAGGAGGGTCAATTAAAGCCAATTGCCTATTTTAGTCGAGCAATATCTAAGTCCGACAAAAACTATCACAGTTACGAGCTGAAAGCTCTAGCCATCGTTGGAGCAAATTAAGTATTATGTCTACGGTAAAAATGTTCGAGTAGTTACCAATTGTAATGCGCTAAAATCGTTAATGGGTAAGAAGGAACTTATACCCCGAATTGCACAAAGGTGGTTAAGGATCCAAGAATATGACATCAAGATTGTACATCGAGCTGGACTTCTGATGTGCCACGTTGATGCTTTGAGCCGGGCACCTTGTGAAAACTCACATGGAGACTGCATGCCTAAAGATTTCCCAAACCCTAATAGACGAAGCTGACTGGTTATTCGCAATACAATTACAAGATGAAAAGATTCAGAACATTGTAGCTGATGTGAAAAGTGCGAAGAAAACTGAGAACGACGATTACGTAATGGAGCAAGAAAATACGACAACAAGTTGCTATGGGATGTGCCGAAACAGCAAAGATACCATATATTTCAAGAATGCCACGACAAAGCAGGACATATGAGACGAGAGAAAACAATACATCTAGTTCTTAATGTGTTTTTGTTTCCCCAAATGCGAAATTTCATCAAGAGTTATATAAAGTCATGCATAGGCTGCGCGCTAAACAGAATACTAGGTGGATGCCGTGAAGGAGAGTATCATTACGATGACATCAAACCCATCCCATTTTCTACGGTACACATGGATCACCTGGGACCTTCAAAGAGTTCAAAGAAGAAGGGACATATTATAGTTATTGTCGACGCCTTTACGAAGTTTACTATAGTCGATCCACAAAAAGTACTGCGACTAAACATGTCTTGGATATTCTGCTAGAGGTTACGGGACTATTTCCAAGCTAGAGGCTCCTTTGGAATGCCAAGATGAATCACCACCGATCGAGGTACCGCCTTTACTTCGAAAGAATTCGAAAAGTATTGCGAACAACGTCAATCACATCCTTAATGCTGTAAGGACACCGAGAGCCAACCGTCATGCAGACGAATGCGAACGAACCGGATTATTTTGTCCATGCTACTGTCTTCGAATGAGAACGAAAAGCGATGGGACGAAATGCTACGATGTATCCAGTGGAGCATTAATACCCTAGTAAATATCACAACTAAATGTTCCCCATTTAAGCTTCTTTGTGGATACAAGCAAAGAGATATCCTAAAGAACACCCTGATGAGCGTGATCCAGAGTCAAGAGCAGAGCCTGATGACAGATGTCGAGGTGGAGAAGCTACGAGCAGACGCAAGTAGGGTCAATGAACAAAGAACGGCAGCCAAGAGGCGTTACGACGCAAGACAGGTTAACCCAACCCCATATATGCTAGGATATATTGTGCTGGTAGAGTACAAACCGAGCAGCACGGGTACTTCAAGAAACCCGTGAGTGGCTATAATGTGAGCTAAAAGAAATGAAAAAGCTTTCGTAGTTAAACAAAAAAAAACCGTTTTTTTTTTCGAAAAAAAATTAAAAGTCGTGAACAAAAAGTCTTAAACTGTCGGCCAATCCTTATGAAATTCGGCAGATCGAATTAGTTGGCCAAGGGGGAAACCATAGAAAGTCCCATCCGTCTAACTTAAAACAAAAAAATTTTGGCATTTCCGATCAATCAGTTATATGGCGGCTGTAGAATATAGTTGACCGATCCCTGCTGTTCCGATTTATATACTGCCTGCAAAGGAAAGAAGGATGTGTGCAAAGTTTGAAGTCGATAGCTTTGAAACGGAGAGACTAGTTTACGTAGAAACAGACAGACGGACATACGGAGATGCTTATATCAACTCAGGAGGTGATCCTGATCAAGAATATATATACTTTATAGGGATGGAGATTTCTCCTTCAATGCGTTGCACACTTTTGACCAAATGTAAAATACCCTCAGCCAGAGTAAAAAAATAATAAATGTTTAAAAACATTGACTTATAATACAGCTTCTGAAATAAGCTGATGGAAAATGCAAACTTTCCTCTAGTGACAAAGGTAAAAAAAAATTTGTCGTTCTTTTTACAAAATAATTAAGACTCTTGCTGACCAATAATTGAGCGTGGAGTCCACCCAGACTCTCCCTGTAACCTCTGCAAAGTTATTTTTGTTCATTTTCTCTATTTTATTTAAGTACTGAGCATTCTAAAAGAATCAACGACCATGAAAGGCTTTTGGAGCGGAGAAGAGTATTATGTTGGACGAACCACGAAGAATTCTAACTGCCGCATTCAATACTAATTATACCCTAACTAAAACATACCAAATCTGAAGTAATTTTAATCAGAAAAACTAAATGAAATACCATGAAGTTAACTCTGGCCTGTTGTTTGATTTGAAAGTCCCCTGAGCAGAACTTTGCTCAACTATGACATTTTCCAATACGAATTAACAAAATGATTGCATGCTGCTAACTAGCTAACAAAGTGCCAGATTTCCTACGTCAACTAGTCAGGACTGGGAGCATTGCTTTCATTGCATGTAAGCAATGAAAGGCGCCGATACTACTCCGATACTACTTTGATTCCGCTACAGTACTGATGACCACTGCCTCACAGTCAACTCCATCGATTCTATTTTCCACAGCTTTAGTACAAATACATATTGGACAAACAGCCGTTATTCGATCCTTAATCATTCATCACCGAAGGCACCGCTCAGTTGCTGGTACACCCAGGTCACAAAATGCAGTACAGATCAATGGGATCTGTGATAACTAGGTTTTTTTTTTTTTAGTTTAGTAAAGATGTAAGGTAGTAGTAGTAAGTAAGATGTTAGTTGTAAGTTTAGTTCTGCATAAGCTCATGTACGGACCTCATATAACTGATTGATCGGAAATGCCATAAATTTGTTGTTTTTAAGTTAAAAGGATGGGACTTGATTCCATTTTGGGCAAACTTATCAGATCTTCCAAATTTCATAAGGATCGGACGACTATATAAGATCCGTTATATATCTAATAATATAAGCTGCCACATAACTGCAAGGGTATATTAACTTCGGCTCCACTCGAAGTTATCTTTCCTTTCTTGTTTTTCTTAAGCTTGGGCTCTGAAGAAATGCCGAATGAAAGCAAATGAGAGATAGCTTACAATTTGCGTTTGCCACACGCAAAATACTCCCGAGTTATGGAAAATGAGAGTTTGCCCATCACTGTTATAGAAAGATGAGTTTCCTCTCAGAGGAAAAAAGAGATAATGTGTTAGCCCATAGGGATATAGTAGCTTTGATGCCATAACTAATAACATAAGCCCAAATAAATTCGAAAATGGAATGTTTGCTGAATTTTTAAACTTAGGTTATATAAAAAATCGAAAAGTTGAGAAAAAAGCTATCGACATAGAGCTTGACAAATATATGGCCTATTCAGCAGCTTCAAAAATGCAAGGGACATAAAATACCTTACTAAATTAGATCGGACTATTCCGTCTACGAGCGAAAGGCTTTTTTCAATATCGGGCCATGTTTTAAATCAGTGGTAGGCAAAATGCACACATGTAAACTTTTAAATGTGTGCGTAAGCAGCGAAAAACAATGAGAGTATTCCATTCACTGGGCGAAAAATGATAGTGTGTTAATTTTTTTTTTTTTTCTCAAAATTCGAATGGTCATTCATAGCGAGCCTTCAAAAATTAAATAGAATTGTTCTAGTAACAGTTCTTAAAAAGTGCTTAACATTAAGCTCCCGCATCCACATTTTTATATAAAGAATATTGTTCCTCCCAAATTTCTAAAATCATTATTCTCAGTGAAAACATATTTTTTCGTAAGCGTGGGCTCTCAAGAGAGGCCGAATTAGAGGAAATGAGAGATCGCTTACACTTTGCGTGTGCCGGTAGCGCAGCAGCAGAATTTTTGGCCCTATGCTCGCGAGTTATGGGAAATGAGAGTTTGCCCACCACTGTTTTAAATGATACGATGAACGGGTCATGATTAAATAATTTAGAAATCATTTTTTTTTTTTATAAAAATTTCACATAGTTTGTTTTTTATTAAATACATAATAATATTCATGTATGCATTCCTTAATAAATATGTACTTATGTCAATCTATAAATTGCATTTCTTTTAAATTTCCTTATATGTGTAAATAAGTTTCGTCTCAGGCCGGGCTCGTGCCTTGGTGTAAAATTTTTTTCCAACCCAATGGAAAAAACTTGTCCCGCTTTGGTTAAAAACAGAATTTGACAAAGAACGAGCCATCGGAACATCTCACCAAGTCGCACTCAATAGTTTTAGAACGACGACTAAAAAAACCGTTAACTTAGACAGCAATATCACTCCAACATACAAAAAATATACATTAACCTAATGCAACTTTCCGTAGTTATTATTTCAGAAGCTCGGCATCACCTGATCATTCCTAGAGTTCAAAAATATTTCTTCTATAGAAACCAAGACGATACATTTAGAAACAGTCACAGGACTATCTACTCAACACATTCTCTGGGCTCTTTAACGCTTCATCGGACGAATAATGCAAGCATTTATACAGCGACGAAGGAACCAATCTTATCGGAGCAGACAACTCTCTCCACATCTGGAAAAAGGAGTTCCTAAATGTAATGGACACGGGCAACGCACCCACCCATACAGTTTAGTCGGTTATGATTACCCAAAATAAAAAATTTAATTGATTCTTTTAAAGAATAGTTAAATAAAGGTTATTAATGAAGGAATTACAAAAATTTTTGACCAACTTAAAAAAATTGTCTTATTTAAAAACAAGAATGGAAAGCTAACTTCGGGCGGAGCCGAAGTTGATATACCCTTGCAGATATGTGGCAGCTTATATTATTAGATATATATCGGATCTTATATAGTCGGACGATCCTTATTAAACTCGGCAGATCAAATTAGTTTGCCGAAAGTAGAATCCATACAAAGTCCCAGTCTTCTAACTTAAAAAACAACAGAGATATGGCATTTCCGATCAATCAGTTATATGGCAGCTATAGGATATAGTCGGCCGATCCATATGAAATTTGGCAGATCGAATAAGTCTGCTAAAAGAGGAGCTCACAGCAAGTCCCATCCTTCTAACTTAAAAAACAACGAAGTTATGGCATTTCGGATCAATCAGTTATATGGCAGCTATAGGATATAGTCGGCCGATCCTTATGAAATTTGACAGATCGAATAAGTCTGCTAAAAAAGGAGTCCACAGCAAGTCCCATCCTTCTAACTTTAAAAACAACAAAGTTATGGCATTTCCGATCAATCAGTTATATGGCAGCTATAGGATATAGTTGACCGATCCCGGCCGTTCCGACTTATATACTGCCTGCAAAGGAAAGAAGGATGTGTGCAAAGTTTGAAGTCGATAGCTTTAAAACTGAGAGACTAGTTTGCGTAGAAACAGACAGACAGACGGACCGACGGACAGATGGACATGCTTATATCGACTCAGGAGGTGATCCTGATCAAGAATATATATACTTTATAGGGTCGGAGATGTCTCCTTCACTGCGTTGCACACTTTTGACCAAAGTTATAATACCCTCTGCAAGGGTATAAATATTTCGCGCGGTTCCCACTGCATATGTACAGTCCACCTCCCGCCCAACCGACCGAGGGGCGCGAATCGCGGGGATAAATCCAAGATAGTAAGGGTATAGTAATATAATGTAAAGTATCACGAGGAAAAGTGTTGCACAGATAAAGCGTTAAGTATAAAAGATTTCAGGTTATACGTAGAGAAAACTGACAAGATGTGGTAGAGACCGTTGTAGTCCGAACGTAATACTCTGAAGGGATCGTGTTGGGCATATGTCGAACTACAATGTCTGAGGGGTAGAGAACGAAAGTTTCTATTGCTTCTACTAGGAACGTTTCAATTTAAGCGTGTTAGTAAATGGATGTCTACATTACCACTAATAAGATCATATAGAAACACAACACCCAGCAACGTTTTACGGTTTGTTAGTGATGGTATGTTGATTAATAAGGAGAGGAAGGCGAATTATGTCAATATTTCACACCGATCTGTTGATCTGTTGAGTCACCACTTTCAAAACACTCTTTTGGGAAAAACGTTTAAAGTAAAGCGGGAAACGGTTGCAAAACTTTGTTGTTTTTTAAGTTAGAAGAATGGGACTTTCTATGGATTCTACTTTCGGCAAACTAATTCGATCTGCCAAATTTCATAAGGGTCGACCGACTATATAAAATCCGATATATATCTAATAATATAAGCTGCCTCATAACTGCAAGGGTATATCAACTTAGGCTCCGCCCGAAGTTAGCTTTCCTTTCGTGTTCTTATTTTAGTTTGACATTGCAATGAAAAATAAAAATTTTAAAAGAAACAAGAATGGAAAGCTAACTTCGGGCGGAGCCGAAGTTGATATACCCTTGCAGATATGTGGCAGCTTATATTATTAGATATATATCGGATCTTATATAGTCGGCCGATCCTTATTAAACTCGGCAGATCAAATTAGTTTGCCGAAAGTAGAATCCATACAAAGTCCCAGTCTTCTAACTTAAAAAACAACAGAGATATGGCATTTCCGATCAATCAGTTATATGGCAGCTATAGGATATAGTCGGCCGATCCTTATGAAATTTGGCAGATCGAATAAGTCTGCTAAAAGAAGAGTCCACAGCAAGTCCCATCCTTCTAACTTTAAAAACAACAAAGTTATAGCATTTCCGATCAATCAGTTATATGGCAGCTATAGGATATAGTTGACCGATCCCGGCCGTTCCGACTTATATACTGCCTGCAAAGGAAAGAAGGATGTGTGCAAAGTTTGAAGTCGATAGCTTTAAAACTGAGAGACTAGTTTGCGTAGAAACAGACAGACAGACGGACAGACGGACCGACGGACAGACGGACAGACGGACAGACGGACATGCTTATATCGACTCAGGAGGTGATCCTGATCAAGAATATATATACTTTATAGGGTCGGAGATGTCTCCTTCACTGCGTTGCACACTTTTGACCAAAATTATAATACCCTCTGCAAGGGTATAAAAATAAGGCAAACGCGGACGGGACATTTTTTTTGAGTAAAACTTGAAAAACTTTTTCATTTGGGAAATTGTTTAAAAATCGACGAATCGACGCGTATTTGAGAGCAGAATCTGTGTATAAAAAAAATTTTTCTGGTGACACCAATGTCCCCATTACCTCCAATTCTCCAATTTAGTAAATCGAAAGTGTTTTACATTTACACAAATTTCTCCCAAGCCAAACTAATTTTGGCAAACGCTTGGATAAAATCCCTCTAATAAAAGCAATACCTTTCATTTGGTATATCACTCATTTAGATTGAACGCACACAGAAAATTTGTAATTTTTCGGCTATATATGTATAGTGTCTTCACGCGCCTGCTACAAGCAGGGCATGTATGTCGCCACCTAGCGGACTGCCATCCGCTGTGATAGTGTCTCCTCGCGCAAGCTAAGGCATGTTATTACGTCGTAGACGGTCTTCCACAGTAATAGTCAACCAATAACCGCCGTTCCGAGTTACCAGTTTATACTTGTATATACTGCGTGGAAAGTTTGAAGCCGATGGCTTTAAAACTGAAAGACTAGATCGTGTAGAAACAGATAGATGACCGACGGACATGCTTATATGGACTCAGGAGGTGATGCTGATCAAGAATATAATTGTAAATACTTCATAGGGTCTGAGATGTCTCCTTCAATGCGTTTAGCACTTTTGACCAAAATTAGAATACCCTTTGCAAGTGTATAAAAATAAATAGCATTAATAATATTTAAGGGAAATTATTTTCGGTCACAACTTTATTTGTTGTGCACAATCTAAATGTAGGGAGGGACTGACGCTTTTTATGTCCGTGCAAAGAGTATTATAATATGCGTAAAAAGTTTGCAACGAATTAAAGATGGACGGACGGACATGGCTATATTGACTCGCCTGTTGTTGCTGATCAAAAATATATATACCTTATTGGGATGGAGATGATTTCTTCTCCCTATAAAATACATTAATATGAATACAATATACAATTGTTCTCTCAACTATCGATAAATGAAATCATGTTTCTTAACTGGTAATAAAATGCAGAACCACAGACTCGTAAGGTTTATCAATCGTACTTTACCATTCAGACCCTTAATATGCTCGACACTTTTTCGAACATTTTGTGCCAGTGTAGGTATCGTATATACATACATAACTGGAAAGGAAGATGATAATGATTCGCCAATTTAATAACAATTTCTCTAATAATTATATAGTTACTGTAATTATGGGTACATTAAAATACGAAATTCGTTGAAAATTTTAATTTCAACAAATTAGGGCTTGTCTGGCCAGGTCTTTTCGACGGGTTGTCTTCCCATTATCATATTCGTTGCCGTTGACCAAAACACAGTTTTGCCCTTCAATTAAATTATGAAATTAAAAGCACTAGCACGATTTTTTGTTCAGGTTGGTAATTCACAAGCAATTATAAAAGCATCACAGGATAGATTTTTAATGTGTGTATATACATTGTATACATACATAAATATGTATAATGAGCAGCTAGATCAAAATGCCTATATTTTTGCTGTCATATAATGGATAGTAAGCAGTAACCACTTCCCACCACAAATATATACAGAGGAGTTTTTTATTGACCTTACTACTAGTTTTGGCTCCTATAGTACATTTGCCAAAAATCGTTTGGTTTGGGAGAAATTTGGCTGAAAGAAAAACAAATTTGATTCACTAAATTGGAGAATTGGGGTCACCAGGCAAAAAACCAGACAGAGAAAATAGAGACCAATGAAAATTCTTTTTAAATGACATTTTACTCCCAATTACGTGTCGATAAGTATCTCAATTATCCGCATCTGACATTTGATTCAAAAGTTATTCACTAAGCGAATGATGTTCTCTTCTTTAAATTTTTTTATATATCTATTTGACAGACGGACATGCTTATATCAACTCTGGAGAGTGATCTATAAAGAATATATATACTTTATACGGTGTGAGATGTCTCCTTCGCTGCGTTGCACACTTTTTACTAAAGTTATAATACCCTCTGCAAGGGTATAACAAGAAAGGAAAGCTAACCCTTTCAGTTAAGTGGCAGCTTACATATTAGATATGTATATATTGGATCTTATATAGTCGGCCGATCCTTATAAAACTCGGCAGACCAAATTAGTTTGCCGAAAGTAGAATCCATACAAAGTCCCAGTCTTCTAACTTAAAAAACAACAGAGATATGGCATTTCCGATCAATCAGTTATATGGCAGCTATTGGAGATAGTCGGCCGATCCTTATGAAATTTGGCAGATCAAATAAGTCTGCTAAAAGAGGACTCCACAGCAATTCCCAACCGTATAACGTTAAAAACAACAGAGATATGACATTTCCGATCAATCAGTTATATGGCAGCTATAGGATATAGTCGGCCGATCCTTATGAAATTTGGCAGATCGAATAAGTCTGCTAAAAGAGGAGACCACAGCAAGTCCCATCCTTCTAACTTAACAAAGGTTTGTAAAGGTATTTAATAACAACGATGTTATGGCATTTCCGATCAATCAGTTATATGGCAGCTATAGGATATAGTTGACCGATCCCGGCCGTTTTGACTTATATACTGCCTGCAAAGGGAAGAAGGATGTGTGCAAAGTTTGAAGTAGATAGCTTTAAAACTGAGAGACTAGTTTGCGTAGAAACAGACAGACAGACGGACAGACGGACATGCTTATATCGACTCAGGAGGTGATCCTGATCAAGAATATATATACTTTATAGGGTTATAGGTAAAGCCTTTATAGGCTTTAAAATTATAATGCTTAGAATGTGTGCAATAATCGCTTATATAATATGCTTATATCGACTCAGGAGGTGATCCTGATCAAGAATATATATACTTTATAGGGTTATAGGTAAAGTCTTTATAGGCTTTAAAATTATAATACCCTCTGCAAGGGTATAAAAACAAGAATGGAAAGCTAACTTCGGGCGGAGCCGAAGTTGATATACCCTTGCAGTTATGTGGCAGCTTATATAATTGGATATATATCGGATCTTCTGTAGTCGGCCGATCCTTATGAAATTCGGCAGGTCGAATTTGTTTGCCCAAAGTGGAACGCATATAAAGTCCCATTCTTTTAATTAAAAAAAAACAACAAAGATATGACATTTCCGATCAATCAGTTATATATCAGATATAGGATATAGTCGGCCGATCCTTATGAAATTTGGAAGATCTGATAAGTTTGCGCGAAGTGGAATTTGGCCACAAAGTCCCATGGTTCTAATTAGAAAAACAACTGAGTTATGGCATTTCCGATCAATCTATCAAACTATATAAGATCCGATATATATCTAATAATATAAGCTGCCACATAACTGCAAGGGTATATCAACTTCGGCTCCACCCGAAGTTAGCTTTCCATAATATCAACTTCGGCTCCGCCCAAAGTTAGCTTTCCATTCTTGTTATACCCTTGCAGAGGGTATTATAATTTTGGTCAAAAGTGTGCAACGCAGTGAAGGAGACATCTCCGACCCTATAAAGTATATATATTCTTGATCAGGATCACCTCCTGAGTCGATATAAGCATGTCCATCTGTCCGTCGGTCCGTCTGTCTGTCTGTTTCTACGCAAACTAGTCTCTCAGTTTTTAAGCTATCGACTTCAAACTTTGCACACATCCTTCTTTCCTTTGCAGGCAGTATATAAGTCGGAACGGCCGGGATCGGTCAACTATATCCTATAGCTGCCATATAACTGATTGATCGGAAATGCCATAACTTTGAAAGTTAGAAGGATGGGACTTGCTCCTCTTTTGGCAGACTTATTCGATCTGCCAAATTTTATAAGGATCGGCCGACTATATCCTATAGCTGCCATATAACTAATTGATCGGAAATGCCATATCTCTGATGTTTTTTAAGTTAGAAGACTGGGACTTTGTATGGATTCTACTTTCGGCAAACTTATTTGATCTGCCGAGTTTTATAAGGATCGGCCGACTATATAAGATCCGATATATATCTAATAATATAAGCTGCCACATATCTGCAAGGGTATATCAACTTCGGCTCCGCGCAAAGTTAGCTTTCCATTCTTGTTTTTATATGGTATTAGATATATTTTTATACCCTTGCAGAGGGTATTATAATTTTGGTCAAAAGTGTGCAACGCAGTGAAGGAGACATCTCCGACCCTATAAAGTATATATATTCTTGATCAGGATCACCTCCTGAGTCGATATAAGCATGTCCGTCTGTCCGTCTGTCCGTCTGTCTGTCTGTTTCTACGCAAACTAGTCTCTCAGTTTTAAAGCTATCGACTTCAAACTTTGCACACATCCTTCTTTCCTTTGCAGGCAGTATATAAGTCGGAACGGCCGGGATCGGTCAACTATATCCTATAGCTGCCATATAACTGATTGATCGGAAATGCCATAACTTCGTTGTTTTTTAAGTTAGAAGGATGGGACTTGCTGTGGACTCCTCTTTTAGCAGACTTATTCGATCTGCCGAATTTCTTAAGGATCGGCCGACTATATCCTATAGCTGCCATATAACTGATTGATCGGAAATGCCATATCTCTATTGTTTTTTAAGTTAGAAGACTGGGAGTTTGTATGGATTCTACTTTCGGCAAACAAATTTGATCTGCCGAGTTTTATAAGGATCGGCCGACTATATAAGATCCGATATATATCTAATAATATAAACTGCCACATATCTGCAAGGGTATATCAACTTCGTCTCCGCCCGAAGTTAGCTTTCCATTCTTGTTTTTTTTTAATTTCGATTCGGCACGTGGAACAATACCAATATACCATATTAGTATATATATTATTATATATAAACGGTATATTATTATTTTATAATAATATGGTATATTATTATATATAATATACCAATATTAGTATTTGGTATATTATTATACCAAACACGTGCCGGTAAGAATATTTTTCATATGTAATTTTTTATACATATATTACATTTATTCGTCACCAATTGATATCAGATATTTTGGGAGTAGCATGCGTGTTCGCCACCGTTATTTTACCTCGTCAAGAGGTTTTTTTTATGATCGAAAGTGTTTTACATTTACGCAATTTTCTCCCAAGCCAAACTACTTTTGGCAAATGTTTGGATAAAATCTCTCTAATGAAAGCAATACCTTTCATTTGGTATATTACTCTTTCAGATTGAACGCACACAGAAAATTGTTAATTCTTCGGCTATATATAGGGTCTTCACGCGCCTGCTACAAGCTAGGGCTTGTGTGACGCCACCTAGCAGACTGCCGTCCGCTGTGATAAAAAAAACATCTTGTGGACTTACAATATATGTACATACTATACCGGTGGCATGCGCATGCCAAAAAATATTTGATATCAATTTTGTGTCGAAAAATGCTATACATAATATTGACGGGCAGTCATGACTTAATGATGTTGATCTAGAATAAGTATATAAATATATACGTATATATACCATATGCATATGTAAATTTTACAGATGTACAGATTTATTAGGGGTCACTACCTTCACTCTTCATCATATGCACAGTAAATTTAAACGAAAACAATACAATAAAGTAACAAAATAATAATGGAAGCTTGTGATCTTCACCGGTTACTTGAAGAGTGATAGATGTATTGAGGTACTTGATTCAATATATTTGTTGGGTTATACGTATGTATGTATATTTGTACATATGTATGTATAACCATCTGAAAGAAATATGTTCCTTGTTTGTTTTGTTTTTTTTTTTATATATATTTTTCAACATAACTAGATTACCGATTATATTACGTATACAGATTACCCAAAATATCTCTGAAGCGACAACAAATGCGACAACCAATTAAAATTCTCGTGTCACAGCTGTTAAGTACATATGTACATATATTTATATAAATAAGTAAAGCATCTAATTAATGAAGCCGCCTAGGAAAGAGCCAGAAGGCATCATGTGATGAGGGGGAAAGGCGGGAGCACTCAGAACACACTTAAACGACCAATCAGAAGATGCTATGCGGTAGCCCAGACCGCATCAGTGTGCGAAATGCTTAGCTTACACATACACATATGCACATTGCCTCTGACTGAGTGCGATTTATGTGCTACTAACTGTGTGAGCTAAAAGTTGGAATTGGTGAAGTGTAGGTGGAGTGTATGTATATATGTATCATATTTATATGTGTGTATACTCATATTGATGAAAGTTCGCATGTTGGTGTAGAACATATGTATATGCGAACAATATACATAGCAACAAAATTTGCATATAAGAAACATAAGGCCAACATTCCACGAACGTGTTGGAAAATCTTTATATTTTAATACATATGTATGTATGTATGTAGATATGTCCAAACCTCTAGACATGCGCTGAAAGTACTAATAATGGTTCGCAATTTTATATGATATTCAGATTTGTATTGTAGGGTCTTGCTGTTTGAACCGCAATCAAATTTTGAGTCATGAAATCATTATTATGCCTCGCCTATTTACGCCACGTACACTTTTTTTTATTAAAAATATTGACGCATAAAGCACATGGATGTGAAAATGATATTGAGATCAGAATGGTTCAAAAACTCTTAAAGGAATGAATCGGAAAAGCAAGAACTAGTAACTCTCAGCATCAACTCTCGACCCCATCCAATCCCAACTCATTCCGAGCCGTCCACAAAAAACAATGAGAACGACTAAATCATTACCACCCATTCTCTCTCTCGCTTGCACTTGTGGTGTTTCTATAACCTTGTATATTCATGTATATATGCACAAATGTAAGAGCAAGAAATTCTCGCAGAGACATTGAGAGCAGAAAAGTTGTTCAGTTAGAGAGAACCATGGCTTGGAGTGGAGAGAAAACGCAGAAGAGAAACTTCCTAATTTAATTAGTATTGACAAACAGAGAGAGCGTGACTGTGAGAGAAAAGGAACTGAACTTCATTATTATGAACACGAGAACAATACACACCACCACCCCCCACACTACCATCACCAAAAATAATTTTTACCATCTGAGAAATTCACGCTGACAACCAGCATAAAAATGAAAACAGGTTCTACGAACACCAAATCTCTCGGACCCTGGCAATTGTTTCGAATTCTGGTAAGGTTCGTCGTTGAGTTTGGCATAGCCTTCGTATATTCCTTGCTAATTTTTATTATTTTGCTTAGAATTGATTTTTATTTGTGTACTTTTAATTTTTTTTTTCCAATATGTGAGCGCGAGTGGCTGTGCGCATTATATACATATGTATGTATAAATGTTTTCGCTTCCCTGCAATAGGCAGCGGAGTAAGAAAGCATTCAATCTTGGATGAGACATAGTGGCGACTCGTTGTTCGCTTCGTGCCATTCATTGGAGAAGTATATTGACATATGTATGTATATGTATGCATGTACACCCAAACCTCTTTCCACCAAACAGTGCTCCAGCTCAAATAAATGTGAATGTAAATAAATAATTTATACATAACGCGCTGGCTGCGCTTCTCCTTTATATAGAAAACATCTCTGAATCTGCTTTTGAAACCGACGTTGATTGTGTCTCTTTTCAGCATATTTTCAGACTTTTCTAACTGAGACCGTCACTGGCGTTGTTTTTATGTCGTTTTCATCGTCTTTATGGCAGCCCTGTAGAAAATGTATGCTAAGCGTGGGTCGAGGAAGAAAAAGAGATGGGAGTGGAGTCGAGAAGTCAGGGGTATAAATGCCAAACCCAAAAGAAACATATTATTCGCATATTTTTAAAATTACTTACATATATAAACATCTTTATTATAACAACGCAGAGAATATTATAAAATATTTATATCTTTGACCAGGATAAGTCCTTCATAAGCCAATTGGTCACTACATTGCATATCACCAATAAAAATCATCTGCTAAAATATAGAACATTATTTTACTGGGAATTGATTGTTTATTTTCATTGATCAGATCAATATGGCACCCTTAGGATAAAGTCGACCGTGATATAGGTACATATGTATGCAAAGTCAAGAAGGATGTGTGCCGGATTCTTTTATTAACTCTTATGGGGAGGAGGGGCATCCCTAAAGGGGATGCTGATCATGAATATACATAATTTTCTAGGATAGATGTCTTCTTCAACTGTGTTGCAAACTTTTTTCAAAAATTGGAATACCCTATGCAGGGTAAGAAAACAATGTCAGCATAAATATAGAAGGTGGGTAAAGGGTTTTTCAATTTTTAGCTACGATTTTCCCCTTCTGAATTCGAATTACTGCTGAAATTCCTATCAGAGCCAAGGGTAAATTTTCAAAAATGAAAGCACAAAAGTCAGGGCCGCTTGTTCTATCTTTCAGGGGTGAGCATGACTCCGCAGGGGTGATTCCATGCTGAATAAAAGGCGAGGAGTACTGACGGTAATAAGCTCATATTTTTTTAGAAAAATAATATTTGATCATAGATGCTCGATCATGTACAGACTTAATAATCTGTGAATGTATGTAATTCAAAATCAATTTTTTCTACTTTGATTATAATATTTTAAACCTACATCTTTCATGAAAATGCAAAAAAAAAAAAAAAAATTCACTTGCACTTTAAATAAAAAATTTAAAATAAAAAAAAATTGTTAAGGTATTTAAGGACTTACTTAATTTCTTAGCTATTTTAATATATGTATGTACATACATATGTAGGTATGTGATTATAATTTATCGTACCACTTCCACATTTTCGCCCTAATACAACTGAAAATAATAACATTGACAGCTACCTTTACCCACATCTTCGAAACTGGCATTTACATTAATGCGCTCACACAAACTCATGGGCACCTTATAACTAATATACATATTTTCATATGTACAGGTGCCGCAATATGGGAAATTTAACACATTTTATAAAAGTTGGAAATGGTGTCAAATTTTTGGTGCAACGTAATCATAAAAATAATTTCATAGTGGAAATTGTAATAGCTGTCGCTACTTTGAAGATATTAGCTGTAAAATACGAAAATTTTCAAAAACAACAAGAAATTAAAGCTAACTTCGGGCAGAGCCGAAATTGATACACCCTTGATTTTAAGTAGTATATTATGTATGTATCCGATCGTAAACATTAGGACGATCCTTCTAAGAAATTTTGACCGATCGAAATTTGGCAGCTCGGATAAGTTTGCACAAAGTGGAATCCATAGCGCGTGAAGACACTATATATCGCTGTGGATGGCAGTCCATGAGGTGACGAACTGCATGCCGAATATAGCCGAAGAATTAAAAATTTTCTGTGTGCGTTCAATCTGAATGAGTGATATACCAATTGAAAGGTATTCTTTTCAATAGAGGGATTTTATCCAAGCGTTTGCCAAAAGTAGTTTGGCTTGGATGAAATTTGCGTAAATGTAAAACACTTTCGATTCACTAAATTGGAGATAGTGGGGACATGGGTGCCACCAGATAAAGGTACCCTAGGTACCTCAACCATCCGACATTTCTTTAAAAAGTTATTCAGGAAAAACGATTTTTAAAGAATTTTTCCAAATGAAAAAGTTTTTGAAGTTTTACTCCGAAAAAAAAGTCTCGTCCGCGTTAGCCTTATTTTTACTTTTAAAATGTTGAAAAAATTTGAGTATGTTTGTTACTAAAATCTAAGCAACTTTTGTTCTACGATTTTTCTAAATTACTTAAGTTTACTTTAAAAAATTAAAAAGACTCTTCAATGTAAGAAACGCGTAACTTTACAACCAATGCACCTTACTTCACATGCCATATTTAGTTAGAAAGGTTTTTAAATATCCTTTTCGCTTTCTTTAAGTTCAAATGTCTAAATTGAAAGAAAAAAATATACACAGAGAAGAAAATTTTTTTTTTGTTAAAAATGGCTTTAATGATTTGGTTCATATTGCATGTAGAGATTTCCCTTGAGATAACGCAATTTTTGATAAATCTTCATATACCCATGGTGCTGGCTGTGAAGCTAGGGTATATATTCATAGCAATACATAAACATATTCGGCTGCCGATTGGCTTTTTGTAGTTTGCGAACATAAACAACAAAACAGTAAATATAAATAATGCATTTAATTTAAATAAAAAGTTTTTTATTAAGAACTGGCTACTGGCCGCGACCGCACTCCCAAACAATTTTTAGTTTCTTGTTTCGCTGATAGATGGCGCTTACCACTGGTACTCCGAAAAAAATATCCCATGCAATTTACAGCTTCTTGGCTTCACCGCTAGAGGGCGCTCAAATTTTGGGAGATTTTTAAAGTAGCACGGAGCAACAACTGAACCTAAGAAAATTCTCGCGCGAAACCTTATCAGGGATAGCCCAGCGGTGAGTTCTCGGCTGGTGTGTAAAGGGTAACCGGGTTCGAGAATTCTACTTTTTTTGTAATTTGTTTTTTACTCATTAATTTATATTTTTATTAAATTTTTTTATAAAAACACCGGGTATTTATGAAACACCAACGATAATTTTTACAGTGGTTTTAGAATTTGGACAATAGCTGAATGGTTAAAACGTCGCATTAATTGACCCGGAAAGCTCGGGTGCGCTCCTAGCGCATTCAATCAGTTCAATAAAACTCTTAAAATTAAAAAGTTTAACTAATAAAATAAAAAAAGAGGTATTTATTAATAAATAAAAAATTATTTTTTTTTTTATAATTTATGTATGTATGATTCTTCTGTACGAGAAGAATTTTTCACGCTTAAATCAAGAATTTTATTTCTCAAAATAGAACTTAAGAAAAAAAATTCTTACTTAAATTAATAATTTTTTTCTTGATTTAAGTAAAGTAGTTAGGGGTCGACTTCCAAGTGCTTTCGTACTTGGTTTAGGTACGAAATTATTTATTTTTCTCTGAGTACAGTGAGAAACGTTCATGCAACGCCCAAAATATCTGATATCATATAAAAAACCTCTTGACAAAGTAAAATAACGGTGGCGAACCGACTGCAACGTCAGAAATATCTGATGTATCATTTTGTATACATTTATTGCATTTATTCGTCACCAAAATTGATATCAGATATTTCTGGCGTGGCATGCGGGTTCGCCCCCGTTATTTTACCTTGTTAAGAGGTTTTTATATATGATATATCAATCGAAAGGTCAAAGGTCAATATTTGAAAAACATTTTTCAAAAGTTAAATAGCATTCTACTCCTAAAGACTCGACGATTGGTCCCTCAGCCAACATTTCGTTCAGAAGATATTCAAGAAACTCAATACAATTCTTATTCGGTACTTGCATAAAAGTGTTTTAAAAATGTGCTGTGTGCCGTGTAAGAATTGTATTAATGTATAATTTCTTAAACATATATTGGGTTTTTTCATCACAAAGATGGGATGGGACTCTATCCCATGAGTTATTAGTTTGGTGTTATTAGTTTTTGAGTTATTAATTTGGCCCTTAAAAGGCGACACATTCCCATAGTGCGCTATAGCTAGTGTTTGTAAAAGACCGTTTCATAGAACTTCAAACTTAATTCATGTTTATATATGTACAGTCGACTCTCGATAATTCGAAGCTGGAGGGGACCTTAAAAATACTTAGAATTATCAAGAGTTCAAATTATCAAATGGTTCGAATTATCGAGATTCAACTGTATTAATATTTTATGTAAATCATTCATAGATAAATACATAAATTAACATACATCTACATTAATACATTTACCGATTACATTTATGTACTTACGGACATTTTGAAAATCAGAATTTCTGGTTTATTTACTTTTATTATCCTACTTTACCTATAACGTATGTTCTCTATATTTTTTTTCTATAGTTCTCTATATGTAAGACTGGTACGAAAAGGACCTGATTGAGGGATTACAAAACTTAAGAAGGTAAAAAAAAATCAGAAATAAAAACTTATAGTTAAGAATGTATACAATCTTTATAAAAATTGTATTATAAAATCCATTTTCTGAAATAAAAATGTAGAAATAAAAATAATTTGTCTTCAAAAATATCAAATTTTTTGTATTTCCGATCGTTCAGTTATATGTTATTAAGACATAGTCGGCCGATCCTTATCATCCTTATCAAAGTTGACCAAATCCATCAGTTGACCAAAAATAACATTGTCTAAAAAAAATTTAGATCAACATAAATAATGTAAATGTAGGTAAATCAACATAAATATTGACAACGCGACAACGTAATTGTTTAATTAATTAACTTTTTAGCGAATCAGCTAAACCTTGTTCCTGTAACGTAACTAAAACGTAGGGGTGTGAAAATTCATCTGACTATGGCAACGAATCCCGGATGCAGAGTCGCAGCCAGTAGCGACTTATATAGTGTGTGATTGAAGTCAGCAATTATGTGTAGTCTACAAACCCAACCACCCACGCAAGTAAGAATGTACATACTGCAAGCCCTAAAACTTCATCAAAGAGGGTGGAGGTAGCAGGTGCGGCATAGTTTCGGAGCAGAGGGGAAAACGAAGTAAAAAAAAATGAGATGAGGACTCCAACAAGCGACAACCGACCAATCAAGACGCGTTTTGGTGGTGGTCGTTCTCTAGTGCTTTGCTCTTCTGTTTCTGTTTCCGCTGTATCAGCTTCTCGCTTTTGCGTCGCAACCATCTGAGATTTATCAGAGAATGAGCAGGGCACTAGCTCTCTTCTGATGCCTTCGTTACTATCATCATTGTTTTTAGCAATGCTTAATTATTCGGTCGACTTCGGGTACCAGCTTAATGTCTGCTCTTTTCCTCTTGGTTCGGTTCATTTCGTAAAAGCTCGTTTTGTTCGTCGTTCTAACTGCCACAGCCAAATACGATAACCACACTACCACTCATTCAAACTGAAAACTCCGTCATTGGCTAATTAGACTCAGCTTTTAATTAACTAGAATGTAAAGGGTGATTCGCTACTGAATACCGAGAAATTTAATTGGTGCATTGGGGTATTTTGACTTTCCTTATCTAAATTAAACTCGTCCAGTGGGGTAGAAGCATATTCATGTATAAATAATAAGTATGTATATACGTATATATGTAGATACATATGTACGTATGTATATAAAGCTTGTAAAGTAGTACTTTAAGATGTAAACAATAACACATATGTACATATGTAAGTCAGGAACGAAAGGTTTTGCAATTAAAAAATTTTTTCAAGTTGCTAATTGTTGTACTCACCTTAGGTTTTTAGTAGCCATCAAATTCGACGTCAGCTGATTAATATGTTGGTCCTTTTTACAATTTCAAGTTTGATAAAGATTTTTTATTTTTTCCGTGGGAAATGATTTGCTTACTATTACTTAGCATTGATGGTTTTGTACTATTGTATGCTTTATTTAGACTTAAATATTATAGGAACTTTTAAATCGAGCGATCGTAGTTGTGGGCGTGTTTTACATTATCCTGCAAAACCTAAATTTTTTTCCGTTGAGATAAAATAAGATATATATAGTATATTAAATGACAAATAAAAGGAAATTGAAAAAAAAAATTAATTTAAAGTTAATGCACATAGAGATAATTTTAGTCAGGGGTCAGGGGATAATAATCCGTCGGACAGATATTGAACAAGGATGTAAAGAACATCAGAAAATTAACAAAATTACAAAATAAAAAAAAAATATATATATATATTTATATATAGTGACTTGTGGCCAATGATCAGTTAATTGACCATATTGGCATATGTATGCGTATTTTTTGGAAAATGTTAGTCACTGCGAGGGATTCTCGTTATATTATTATTTATTTGCAATATTTAAAAGCCTTGGATATAATTTTACATATGAAATAGATACATAAATGGCCTTCGTAATATAAATACTTCTTTTGTACTTAGTATACACATTGTACACATCTGCATGTACATACATATGTACCTTTTCCCAGAAAAAAGCGAATCCGAAAGAGCGAGTTAGGTATGGTGCATATGTGTGGGTAGGTGAGTGTATACTCGCATGATACGCCCAGCGATTTAATTTGCCAACTTTTTCTGCGTTTTTGCATTTTTAATATCAACACTTTTTTCTATTTGACTGCTTACATCGAAAGCGAGACAGTTGTCTCTTTTTTATACATACAATTGCACACACGCACATTAGGACATACATAAATGGTAACTTCGACTTTTAATGTCCCCCAATAAAAAGCGGCAAAGAGAAATGGGCTAGTGAGCACGAAAAAGACAGAAACAGAATCAAGAAAGAGAAAGACTTTTTTGCATACACTTCTCTCGTGGACCACTAACTCATTAAGTCGCGAATACGAATTACAGGGGATTTTTCTAGGAACCCTTTCAATGAGAGGTTCTTTTTTGGATTGTTTTTTTCTTTTTTGTTTCTTATTTCGCGCACCCTTTTGCACTTGGTGTGCTTAGCACTTGGTGGTTTGATTCCATTGAGTTTTTTTGGATCGTTGTGAGTACAATTTCTGGCGAATAATATTACATTTTTCTTTTTTGCATTGATTATTCTTAATATACGGATATGTACACAGCTTCATTACGTTTTACTATAATTATATAATATGGTATATATAAAAAGTTTATGTCTTAAATGCTAATGTTCATGTTGCTAAGCAAAGTAAGGGTAAGTTTACGTTTTATTGTCACCACTAAAACAATAATGAATGTGCATACAAGAACATTTTCTTTTTACTTTTTTATTTCGGAGAGTTTGATATTTCATATGATGATTTTGGGATGTCTGCTTTCTAGCTGAAAACATAGCTAGCGTATGTTATTGTTGTGTTATTTTCTCCGCTTTCATTCATCAGTTCATCAATAGTTACATTGTCCATTGTTCACCTCAGGTAGACGCGAGGAACCGACGAGCACTCAGATATAAAATGCGTAGCATTATCCGATGAATGAAATAGCACTATCCATACAATAAAACCCGTTATTATCCGATTTATGTTACCGTACAATTACGTGAACCGGTAATTTTATGTGTGGGGAATCTATTTTATTTAATCGCATATTGACGTAGTTTTATAAAAAGCTTCGATACAGTGGCTAGGTAGATCACAATAACGGACGCGACAAAATTATCATCAAAATGATCCCCACATGGGAATCACTGTATATGAGAACTCAGAACTCACCATCCGACCCGCATCTGACTCATTCAACGGTTTTTTTCGACTGACTTGAGACACAGATACAGATATTTTTGCCAACCTTTACTCACATTTTACTCAATTTTTACAAGTGTTTCATAGTTCGTGCCTTCAAGCCGAACACACTCGGCCTGTCGAACAAGGTTCGTTGCAGTTGCGGCCGAGCGCGTATCTATTTACCTCTTGCTCGCACGCAACGAGAGATGTGAATTCCATCCCTGTTCCATCATACACAATACGCAACATGTCGTATCGAGCGAGTCTTACATGTTTATTTCGCGCTAACGGTCATGTTACTCTCCATCTCCCTCCTTCGCTCTCTTTTCTGCGCTCTCGCATAAAAAAGTCGCCTTCCATTCCCCCTTAAAACGAACGGCACAATAAAAGGGGGAATCATACGTACATAGCGAGATTTTGGGAGTCTGAGAGTCTTTGCGAGGTAATCGTAATGGGGTAATTATTTCCACGCAGAGTGGTAATTATGAAAGAGGGAGACGGAAACAGCTTTCAAAAACAATGTACCAATGTGCTTTACGCTCAGACTGGGAGCCTCTCTTTTCCTCTCATACACCCTAAGAGTACATAATGTGTTCTTATGTGGGTGCAGCTTGAAAATTAGAGTTTATAACTTGGATATCGTTGCCGTCGGGTTTTAAAGAATCCAAATTGAACGTAAAGTTTTTGGAGATAAAAGTGTCAAAAAGGTAACATTTATTTTTAAAAAATATGCATTTATTTTTATATTGTACATATATATTTATTTAGTATGGATTGTAACATTTTATAATTGGATAGGAAAATATTTAAAAACAAAAAAATTGAAACATAGTCGGCTTTATAAATTTGGAATATTCCTCCTTGAAGACGGTATTATAATTTTTGGTCAAAAGTATAAACATAGTGAAAGAAGCATCTCAGACGCTGTGTATACATATGTATGTAGATATTCTTGATCAGCATCACTTTCTGAGTCGAGCATGAACGTCTTTCCGTCTGACGGACTTTTTGCGCAAATTCTTCTTTCCTTTGCATGTAGTATATGATTATGTACATACATACGGGCTTTTCCAACGAAACAAAAAGTCTTCACGCTGAAATGAAAACTGCGAAAAACTACAAAATTTGGCGACTAATTTGAAGGAAAACACATAATGTCACCATAAAATCATGCAGTTTCCAATATACATATGGAATCATTTTCAATTATAACTATTATTTTATTTATTTAACCAGCATATTTCTGATTTGTAACGGTACATTACGAACGGTATAACAATTTCCACGAACTTATGTGTTAATTATCTTTTAACTGATCGACTTTTTTCTGTTTTTTAATTTTACTCCTCTTATTGGACACCTTATAAAGAGATTTGGTGCTAAGACTGGAAACATATCAAATACTTTCCATGCGGAATAATTAAATAAAAAGCGGCCTTAAAATGGGCTAACAGAAACTAAAAAGCATTCTTTTCATTTTACAATGCCCATGGCAATAGATCGAGAAAAAATCTGGTATGTATTTTGAAACTATTGTATTATGGAATTTTTACACATTCCTTTACAAGACTACTCAAAAAAATTCGATGATATTCAATATCCTTTTTTTCGCCCCTGGTTGACCATTTTCTGTAAATGCCCATATGTAAGTCGGAACGGCCGGGATGAGTCATCTATCCTATTATATCTATCCTAAAAAAATATATATCTGTGTCATTTGCGATCTTAAAATGATGTATATTGCAGCTATTTTACATGGTCGGCAGATCTTTATTGAATTTAGTAGAGGGTAGATTCTTTAAAAAATATATCATATAAAAAACCTCTTGACGAGGTAAAATAACGGTGGTGAACCCGCATGCCACTCCCAAAATATCTGATATCAATTTTGGTGACGAATAAATGCAATATATGTATGAAACGAAAAAAAAATCTTCATTTAAGTTGCTTGTTTAAAAATATTCCAAAAATTTAAGCGCCCTCTAGCGGTGAAGCCAAGAAGCTGCAAATTGCTTGGGATATGTTTTTCGGAGTGCGGTCGCCGCCAGGAGGATCAACTGTTTGTTCATTTTTTGGTAGTATTTTTTTCAGAGTGCGGTCGCGGCCAGTGGCCAGTTCTTAATAAAAAAAATCGTCAACTACAAAAAGCCAATTGGCAATCGAAAATATGTATTTATTGCTATGAATATGCACCTTAGCTTCACAGCCAGCACCATGGGTAGCTCTACTTATCGAACTATATCTTGAGTAAGCGACTTTTCTCAGATATGAACGGTATATCATAAGTTGCGGTATCTCAAGGGCTATCTCTACATGCAATATGAATCGGATCGTTAGAGCCAATTTTGGGAAACAAATTTTTTTTGAGTTTATTTTTTTTTCTTACGATTTAAACATTTGATCTTAAAAAAAGCGAAAAAGATATTAAGAGAACCTTTCTAACTAAATATAGCATGTGAAGTAAGGTGCATTGGTTGTAAAGTTATGCGTTTCTTACATTTATCAGGGTTTTTCATTTTTTAAGGTAACCTTAAGTAATTTAAAAGAATCGTAGAACAAACGTTGCTTAGATTTTAGTAGCTAACATACTCAAATTTTTTCAAAATTTGAAGAGACAAAATACGACGGATGCCTTACGGGACGCGAACGGGACATTTTTTCGGTGTAAAATTTGAAAAACTTTTTCATTTGGGAACATTTTTTAAAAATCGTTTTTCCTGAATAACTATCACCAGTTACTCATAACACCAATATTCCCGCTATCTCCAATTTAGTGAATCGAAAGTGTTTTACATTTACACAAATGTCTCCCAAGCCAAACTACTTTTGGCAAATGTTTTTATAAAATCCCTCAAATGATAACATTACCTTTCAATTGGTCGGAGAACCCTGTGGAACAGGAATGAAAATGTAAAAAAACAAAAACGATAACAAATTTTCAAGATCAGAAATGAGACTACTTTGGTGTTTTTAAAACTTGGGATTTTCATACCCTTGCAGAGGGTTTTATAATTTTGGTCAAATGTGTGCAACGCAGTGAAGGAGACATCAAACTTTCCACAACTTAAGTCAGTATATGAGGCAGTACATAAATAAATATATAAGGCGGGATCAGTTAACTATATCGTATAGCTGCCATATAACTGATTGATCGAAAATTACATATCTATGTTGTTTTTAAAGTTCTTTTTAAAGGACTTTCTATGGATTCCACTTTTGGCAAACTTATCCGATCTGCCAAATTTCATAAGGATCGGCTGACTGTATAAGATACGATATATATCTAAAAATATAATATAAAAAATTACGGTATAATTCGCTATATTTCCTTATGCCTTAATTTCTATGCCTTTATTTCCTTATACCTAGTTTTCTTTGTATGTCCGAAAGAAAATTTGTAACGTTTAAGTTTGTGTTCCTATCTATCATTTAGTTGTCAGCATAAAATGTATATTAGATATTGTGGACGTGGAATGCGCCATCACCGGTATTATACCTCGTCAAGATAATTATACCATCCTCTTCAAGGGAATAACAAAATATATACTTTTTTCGTGGAAATTCGCATTCCCAAAGTAGAAGATGAAAAAAGGGAATTCTTAGTCCTAATGAATGTTAATATCTTTCAGGTTGATAATCTTGAATCACTTGCTATACAATAATGAAAAAACAAGTTCTCAAATTTAGACAAAAATTGGACGAAGGACTTAAGATACTTTCACAGCTAATTCACAGAGTTGGCAAGAACCATTAAAATATAAGCATAATATTAGAGTATGTAGTACATATTATGTATTGTATAGATATGTCAAAAGTTGCATCATCCCATTACAATAACAAAACAAACATTACTGTAGAACAGTAGGCGGGACAGCGAAGAGAGTCGGGCGATATCGCCAAGCAATGAAGTAGGAAAATATAAAGCAAAATGAAAAAACTTCGAGCGCCAATAAATTAAATCACGGTACAATTTTAGCAAAAGTCATATAAGTCCTTATAGAAAACTTGTAATTAAATTTATTTATTTGTTTGAATATTCAACACATATCGAGCGTGAATCTAAGTTGCGGAGTCAAGTTGCGCGAACACAGAAGATGCAGATTAGCAGGAGCGAATGAAAAACACGTCCAACAGTGCCGAAAGTTTCGATGATTTTTAGTTTTGTTATGCAACAAAATCGTTAGAAATTGAAAAATAAAAGTTTTTTCAGTATTTTTCTTTTCATTGCGCGCGGCATTTTTCGTAGGTGACGAACCTACCTTAGTATGCGCAAGGTAGAAACTATCCCTGCGGACCGCAGGCCGCTAGGTGGCGACATGCATGCCATGCTTCTACCAGGCGCGTGAAGACACTATATATGTTTTTTTTTTTTTTTTTTTTTTTTTCCTATTGCTCCGCTTGGGAGCTTAGGGCATCCACAAGTGCATTCATCCACCGGACCCTATTCTGCCAAATCCCAGGTGACAGAGATAGCGCGCGGCGTAGTGCTGCTCGGCGTTGGGCTAAGCTTTGGGGCGTCCCATTCTTCTTCTCCCTTGCGGGTTTCACTCCAAAGCCCATCCTTATGCTGTCTCGCTCTGACCGATCCATCCATTTCCATTTCTTTTATCTGCTGCTGGAGAGCGGAGGGTCGTCATCGGGTTGGGGGGGTGATTGTTTTTTCTGATCTTGTGTTTGTTTCTTAATCTTATTTTTCAGTCGATCCGGTGATTAGCCGAGTGCAACCTATCTCAGAAGTGGGGTGGCTGCCACCTAACGACATCTGGGAATGCCGGTTTTCGGTTTTCGTGCATATAATTATAAATAGAAAGAATCCGATAAAAACTCTCACTATTTACATCATATGCGCGAGCGCCGAAAACTTGCAGGGCCATGCACTTGACATGAGTGGGGCTTGAACCCACGACCTCACGCTTAGCGAGCTAGTACACTAACCACTAGGCTATGAGGCCCCCCAACTATATATGTATTTCCGAAGAATTAAAAATTTTCTGTGTTCGTTTAATCTGAATGAGTGATATACCAATTGAAAGGCATTGTTTTCATTAGAGGAATTTTATCCAAACATTTGCCATAAGTAGTTTGGCTTGGGCTTTCGATTCACTAAATTGTAGATTGGTTCCCCAGATAAAATATTTTTATATACACCATCACACCATATACACCTCAACCATACCGACCCGACATTTCTTTAAAAAGTTATTCAGGAAAAAACGATTTTTAAAGAAATTCGAAAATGAAAAAGTTTTTAAAATATTACTCCGAAAAATGTCCCGTCCGCATTTGCCTTATTTTGTCTCTTAAAATTTCTCTTAGTGGTCTTAAGAAGACCAGAGTGTAGGATTTTCTCATGAAAATGAGTCACTATTGCTGAAATGATGGGATGGCTCCTTCAAAGCATAATCGGATGGAGTCCATCAAAATCCAACGCAGAATTCGAAAGTCAGTCGACACGAAGTAAGCCAGAATAATCTACAAAGGGAGCAAGCGAGATTGACCCGCAAAAGCCGATGGGTTTCTCCGATGATGATGTGGTGGAAAAATTTGTAAAAATAAGCCGAGACTCGCTAGGCGGAGCCAATAAGGTTCTTGCGCGGAGTTCGATCGTGGCCTTTTCGGCACAATGATGATAGGCCAATTATTCTTGGAGGCACAAAGAATTGAAGACCCATGGGACCAAAGCTGGGAACCTAATAGCTTAGTGGGAAGATCAGATAGTAGATAGTAGATCGGCTGTTTGAGCAGAACTGTAGACAATCAGACTGTGACAAGACGTAAACGCAAGCTCCACACCATCCAAGCTGGTGTCACAGAATCCGTGGACTCCCATTTTTCTTTGGCAGGCAATTTCTAAACGAGGAATCTTAATTCGCTATGTTTGGGGATTGGAAAAGACTTTCATCCCAGGATACATTTTTCTGCTCAGCTTCTGCAATAAAATCTTGGATCTTGTGACGACAGGACCTACCAAGCCCATTGGGTTATAAAATCGAGCGACGGAAGATGAAGGCCTTCAAAGAAAAGCAGCTGAAGGTCAGCAGAAGGGACCCAGACATCGTCGAATATTAAGTGTGATTCCTTCCTGGTACATTGAGCGAACGGATAGAACGCATTTGTTACGTTATCGAGCTTCATGTCAAAGTGGATAGAATCTCGCCAGAGGATGCACTGCAGCAAGCTATCATCTGGAGCGATGCGTACACAGCGGTACAGCTTGCAAATGTCTAGCGACTGCGTGAGGCCGAAACCGAAGCAAATCATGACGAGCATCGAAATCGAGCTCCTCCTTACGCCCTAACGATCGGCTCAGTGTAGACTTTCAGTTTCCAGAATTGGCGAAGAAGATAATCGATCGTTAAGATTATTTTTAGAGTCAGCACGAATCACCTTCTATAAACTGCCCAATCGAGGTAGGTCTAGATGAGGAGGCATCCTTGAATTGTGGGCGATGTCCCAGAACTCATGAGGGCCCGATTATGATCGTTGAATCGATCGGATTACTCCGGAAGAGTTGCAACGGATCCTGGGTCGACCACCCTTAGCTGCAGGATCTCGTTGATAGGAGCCTGGAATATTAAACGTCGATTACAAAAGCGGTTGCGCAACAGAACAAGGGGCACATCATAATTAGCGTCTGAAATCTCCAGCTCTCTCACGGTCTACAAAGCCCCTTCTAAAACGCGAAATTAGCCACCTGAGATTAACAGGACGCAGAAATCCGGCCACTTGGCATACGGGACAAAGCAGGAGCAGAGCTGTATGGAGTTTGTTAAACTCCAGCATCACTCATACGATTTAGAAGCGTACAGTGCGCAGAAAATCTCATGGAGCACTTTGAAACCTATACTTGGATGTCGACGTGCAGGTCTGTGACCCGCTGAGAGAACCTCAAATGCAAATCACTCACTATTTCGCTATAATTTAGCTTCTCCAACTCCTTCTGACTCCAAGTCCTACAGTCTTCGGTCCGCGACGGAGCCTTGACCTTCTGATGCAGGACCTCCATTTTTATACCCTTGCAGAGGGTATTATAATTTTGGTCAAAAGTGTGCAACGCAGTGAAGAAGACATCTCCCACCCTATAAAGTATATATATTCTTGATCAGGATCACCTCCTGAGTCGATATAAGCATGTCCGTATGTCCGTCTGTCTGTTTCTACGCAAACTAGTCTCTCCGTTTCAAAGCTATCGACTTCAAACTTTGCACACATCCTTCTTTCCTTTGCAGGCAGTATATAAGTCGGAAAGGCCGGGATCAGTTAACTATATCCTATCGCTGCCATATAACTGATTGATCGGAAATGCCATAACTTTGTTATTTTTGAAGTTAGATGTTTTTTAACGATGAGACTTGCTATGGATTCTACATTTGGCAAATTTATTCGATCTGCCAAGTTTCATATGCATCGGCCGACTATATCCTATAGCCATAACTTTGTTGTTTTTTAAGTTAGAAGGATGGGACTTTCTATGCAATCCACTTTGAACAAATTAATTCGATCTGTCAAATTTCATATGGATCGGCCAACTATATAAGATCCGATATATATCTAATAATATAAGCTGCCACATATCTGCAAGGTTATATAGACTTCGGCTCCGCCCGAAGTTAGCTTTCCATTCTTGTTTATTTTGAAATTAAATTTATTTATCTGAAATGTATTTAAATATCAATATTTTTATTGAAATCAATGATTTCATTGTGTTTGTGATATGAAGTAGAGCCTGAGTTTATATAAGCATTTCCGTCTTTCACTTTTAAAGTTATCGACTTCAAACTTTGCACACATCCTTCTTTCCTTTGCACGCGATATATATAAGTCGAAACGACCGGGATCGGTAAATTTCTTATCCAGAACGATCGAAAATTATACAACGTTGGTAGTTCCTTTCTTGTTTTTAATAAATTTAAAAGTACCTTGCGAACTTGATTTTTTAAACATTCAAAGTTCAAACATTCAAAGCCGTAGATCATAAATATCTTTACTTCTGTCTTGATGCTATCTTTATTGCAGCAGACTTTATTTAAAACTTTGACAAATTTCTCCCAAAATAATTTCCCAAATTTTCTTTTATTTTTTGATTACTCTACAACGCACTATACTATAAGTGGGACTAGACTAGAAGTGAGTCCACTTTGTAAGACTTTTCCAGCATCATCATCATCAAAAACATCATCCGAATTTTTTTGTTCGGTCTCATTGAAAGCAATACCAATTATATTATATAAAATCACACAAAGTCGAACAAACAGGAATTTTTTTCGACATTTTCGGGTTCTGGTACATGGGTATTGAGTTGAGCATAACACAAAAGTCAGTATCTTACTGACCGACTCAAAAGAGTCGACCGATGAAGAACCCTTCTTCGGTCAGCTACTGAGGCTCAGTAAGGGACAAAATAATAAGGTCTCAAAATATTATGTATTTTTATGCATAATATGTATGTAATTTTAAAAGTGAACTTCTGAAACATTTTTTTTTTACGAAATCCAAAAAAAGAAAAAAAAAATTTACAAAAACAAATATAATTAATTCTGCAATACTTTTGGATCAATATTAATAGAAGGAAAGACAAGCATCCAATCCATCCAAGCATATATTCTATCATACGTATGTAAGCGTAAGTTCGGGACAAACTAATTTTATAAAATACATTAATTTAATAAAATACAAACATATTTGTCTCATATTACTAAATCACTATGAATTATGTTTTACAATTAATAGTCAATTAATATAGTCAGCCGTAGCTAACACACATATGTTACATGCTTAAAAGACCTCTTACTAGACTTTTTCAGAGCAAACGGTCTTGAGTGTACCCGATAGGTCTTAAAAAAGGGTTGACAGTTGAGTCAAGAGCTAGTCAAAATAAGACTGTATTTGAAAGGTTTTTGTGAGACAGTTTACTATAAGGTCAGTTGATGAGACGCTTTTTGACGACCACTACGAGTGAGACAGCCAGTGCCCAGTAATTAACTTTACCTCTAGGCTACAGTCTGACCTATTGAGGGCGATGAGTCTCGCCGATCTTTTCCGAGAGCGAGTGGACCAGATCAAGTGCACGGCTCTACAGGTCTGAAGATTACTCCATTTCTAAGTGGGTGCCAGGTTCCTGAAATTGAGCCGGCAAGTAGCTAAAGGGATCAGGGGTCATCAGGGTTTATGGTAAGGTGGAGATGGAAATGGAGACTCCATTGTCTTCAGAAGGATGGACAAGAGACTTATAAGTCTACAGTCCTTGGGGATGCAGTAGTAGGGTAGGAACATCCTCTAGCACAATGTCAGTAGTGAAGACTGTGATGAAGATCTTTTTGATCCATTGACTTTGGTTAGCTCCGGCCATTGATAGTTGAGACGGTAAAATGTCATCCGGGCCCGAATATTTAAAGGATTTGAAACTATATATCGCCCATTTAAGATTCCTATTACCGAGAAGATATTCGAGTGTGCCTTGGTATCCCTGGCTACGCCTGGGTTGTTCTTTCCTTGGAGCAATCTGGGAAGTGTGCGTTGATAAGAGCCTCAAGGGATTCCTGGCTTAACGTATATAGCCTACGTTGGGAGCTTTACTTGAGAGGATCTTTCTTAGGCAAGAGACCTCTGATGTCCCCTGGATGTTGGTGCAGAAACTGACCCAGGCTCTTTGCCTTTCGCAATTTCTTGCTATACCGCCTGAGTTCAGCTTTTTAGGTCTCCCATGCCGCGTCTGTGTTAGTGCTGTAGGCGAGGTTAAAGGTGCTAGCGCCGAGGTCTTCCATGGTGGTTTCTTCGATCTGCTGCTACCCATGCTCTTTTTGAGACAGGCCTTGTAGTATGCCTTGGTACTTGTCACAGTAAGTGTTTCTACCATGACGTTAAGTCCCCTATAGGTCTCGACATTCCCTGTAGGTGGTTCCCTTAAGGACCTATCTAGTATCTTTTAATAGAGCTCCCAGTTTGCTTCCTAGGATTGCGTACTGCTTGCTTAGTGATGTTTTCGAAATTTACCGCTATCTTAAAGTAGCTGTGGGCTGAAAAGGTGTGCATCTCTAGGGCCCTCCAGCTGGTGACTGCGTCAGCCAGGGAGTACGAGAATAGGGTAATGTCAAGGGCTTCTCTCCTGTTTTTGACAACGTATGTGGGCTCTAAGACTCTGTTACCCACTAAGAGCTTAGCGCTGAGGAAAACATCGAAAATTGACACACCCATCACGTTTGTGTCAGTGCTTCCCCCTCAGTGCTTCATCAGTGATGATGAGCGTTGGCGTCGCATCCTATTAATAGGCTGACCTTTCTCTCTTCGCTATCTTCCACAAGCCGCCTGAGCAGCATGTGCGGGAGTGTTCCACCATGGTCGTGACCCGTATACGCCGAGCATATTCTAGGAGGGCCGCCTGGGCTGAAATTTCGTTATTAAAATTTGGTAGCAAGAAGATTTCAAGGATCTTTTTTGCAAGAATGCATGCTCTCTTTTTGCCTGTTACATCGGCTGTGCAAAGCATGAAAGCCTGAACCAAAAATCGTGTCTCCATGGATCCAGGGTTCCTGAATGAGGGCCACGTTAGCTCCAATCTCAGGGAGGTGGAGCAGGAAGGCAGCGGATGCTACCTCACTGTGGTGGATATGGATATGTATGAGTTTAAGAGACATCCTTTAGATTTTCCACCACAATAACCTCCGCCGCGGTATCGCAGCATAGCAACGAGTCTTCCTCCATTCTGACGCCTCCAAGAGTCTTTGCCAAGTCATTCTTCTTTGAGGTGTACCCTTCCAGAATGTCCTCCTCTACATCCGACATTCCTTCAGGGGGAACCTCTTAGGTCGGTTCCTTCAAGTATGGCTCTTGGGCGTCTACTCCAAGTCAATGCCTCCTGACTTGCTTCTCGCATTCGACTTGTAGATCCTCACTGCTACATGCTCGCAACCGTACTTAATCCGGTTACCGGCATCTTCCAGGATTTTCACGATTTCCTCGTTTAGTGCGAGGACAACCTGTCGCCGTAAACCCTATGCTTCCTTCACCTTGGCGACCCTGCAGTCCGCCGTAGGGAGTGTGGGGTGCACATCTTCAACATGGCAAAAATTGTAGTTGGGTCCGCCGGCTTCTCTTTCAGCCATACGCTGCCCTCGGTTTGATGTGGATCTTGTCTTGTCTACCGTCTCCAATGTGGCTCCTGGACGCAAGCGACGCAATCATGCGCTTGTAAAGGATTACTGACCTGGCATCTTGGCACGCTATCACCTTAATGCTACCCTGGTACCCCAGCATGTTCTTGGCCTCTGTCTGCCTTTGACATCGACGGATCACTGATCTCATATAATCCAATCTGCCAAATTTCATAAGGATCAGCCGACTATATCCTAAAGCTGGCATATATCTGATTGATCGGAAATGCCATAAATTTGTTGTCTTTTAAGTTAGAACAATGGGACTTTCTACGGATTCCGACCCAATAAAGTATATATGTTGTTGATCAGCATCTCCTAATAAGTTGATATAAGCATGTCCGTCTGTCTGTTTCTACGCAAGCTTGTCTCTCAGTATTAAGGGGGTCTTCTAGTGTAACGGCCGGTTTGTGAACCCTATTTTTGAAAGGGGATTACAAGAAAACTACTTGAGACTTTTCAAAACCGTTTTTTTTTTGAACTTTTTTATTATGTCTGTAACTTCAAACATTCTGCTTTTCAATCAAGTCTCAAAAAATATCGCTGCTTCTCCTGTGTCTCCTTAAATATAATCATGTCAAAAAGGAAGATCGTGCCGCGGGTAATCACTTCTGCGAATTCGAGCAATCTGAAATACAAACATGAAACGAATTAATATTTTTAATCCCCTTCCCTATGCCGTCACACAAGATTTTTTAAAAATCTCAAAAATTTTCAAAATTATACGCTTTTGAAAAAAAAAAATTTTTTTTTTCATTTTTTTTTGGCTAATAATGGCCGTAAATATTTTTTGAATATAGATTTTCAAAAAATTCGTGTCACGCCATAGCGACATGTATTCTGAACAAAGAAAAACAAAATGTGTCCCAAATGTTCCAACAGTTTCTCTGGAATCGATTACCCGCCACCTAAAAACACGACTTTTCAGGAGAAGCGTTTAAAGACAAAAGATGTAATAAAGTATAGTTAACAAAAGCGTCTTTGACGCTCTTTAACTTCTGAACAAGGACAGAAACAGCCAAAACCCTTCGTCAACATATTTCTAATATCATAAAGATGAGAAATATGCAAGAAAAAAAAAATCGATTTTTTTAAACCGTTACACTCGAAGACCCCCTTAAAGCTATCGACTTCAAACTTTGGACACATGCTTCGTTCTTTTGTAGGCAGTATTTAAGTCGGAACGGCCGGGATCGGTCACCTATATCCCATAGCTGCCATATAACTGATTGATGGGAAATGCCATAACTTTGTTGTTTTTTAAGTTTGAAGGATGGACTATCTATGGATTCCACATTGGGCAAACTAATTCGATCTGCCAAATATCATAAGGATCAGTCGACTATATCCTATAGCTGTCATATAACTGATTGACCGGAAATGAAAAAACCTTGCTTATTTTAATGATGCTTAGGGCTATTTTCAACATTTTATAAGAAAATTTATTTGATAGTAAAATTCTTATAAGGATCGATCTATTATAAACGATCCGATATATATCTAATCTATATTAAAAGTTGCAAGGGTATATCAACTTCGGCTTCGCCCGAAGTTAGCTTTCCTTTCTTGTTATACCCTTGCAGAGGGTATTATAATTTTGATCAAAAGTGTGCAACGCAGTGAAGGAGACATCTCCGACCCTATAAAGTATATATATTCTTGATCAGGATCACCTCCTGAGTCGATATAAGCATGTCCGTCTGTCCGTCGGTCCGTCTGTCTGTTTCTACGCAAACTAGTCTCTCAGTTTTAAAGCTATCGACTTTAAACTTTGCACACATCCTTCTTTCCTTTGCAGGCAGTATATAAGTCGGAAGTAAATGGGCCGGGATCGGTCAACTAAATCCTATAGCTGCCATATAACTGATTGATCGGAAATGCCATAACTTTGTTGTTTTTAAAGTTAGAAGGATGGGACTTGCTCCTCTTTTGGCAAACTTATTCGATCTGCCAAATTTCATAAGGATCGGCCGACTATATCCTATAGCTGCCATATAACTGATTGATCGGAAATGCCATAACTTTGTTGTTTTTAAAGTTAGAAGGATGGGACTTGCTCCTCTTTTGGCAAACTTATTCGATCTGCCAAATTTCATAAGGATCGGCCGACTATATCCTATAGCTGCCGTATAACGGATTGATCGGAAATGCCATATCTCTATTGTTTTTTAAGTTAGAAAACTGGGACTTTGTATGGATTCTACTTTCGGCAAACTAATTTTATCTGCCCAATTTTTTAAGGATCGGCCGACTATATAAGATCCGATATATATCTAATAATATACGCTGCCACATATCTGCAAGGGTATATCAACTTCGGCTCCGCCCGAAGTTAGCTTTCCATTCTTGTTTTTTTTTTAAGTTGGAAGGATGGACTTTCTATGGATTTTACTTTGGGCAAATTAATTCGATCTGCCAAATGTCATAAGGATGAGCCGACTATAACCTATAGCTGTCATATAACTAATTGATCGGAAATGCCATAACTTTGTTGTTTTTTAAGTTAGAAGAATGGGACTTTCTACGGATTAGGGATCGGGCGACTAATCCTATTGCCGCTATATAACTGAACGATCGGAAATGAAAAATACTTGCTTATTTAAAGATGCTTGGGGCTGTTTCCAACATTTTATTGACAGTAAATTTATTTGACAGTGAAATTCTTATAAGGATCGGGGTATTGTAACTATATCCTTTAGCTGACATATAACTGATTGTTCGGAAATGCCATACCTTTGTTGTTTTTGAAGGTAGAGGGATGGGACTTAAAATAAGCAAGGTTCTTGCGTTCCCGATGAAATGTTGCCCGATCCTTATGAAATTCGTCAGATTTGTTTGCCCAAATTGGAAACTATTGGGGAAATAAATCTGCCGAATTTCATAAGGATCGGCCGACATTTCATTGGGAACGAAAGAACCTTGCTTATTTTAAGGGTACTTGGGGCTGTTTCCAACATCTTATAAAAAAATGTATTTGATAGTGAAATTCTTATATGGATCGGCCCACTATATCTAAGCTTTAATATAAGATGCCACTTAACTTCAAGTGTATATCAACTTCGGCTACGCCTTAAGTTAGCTTTTCTTTCTTGTTGTACCCTAGCAGAGGGTATTAAAATGTTGGTCAAAAGTGTGCAACTTAGTGAAGGAGACATCTTCAACCCTATAAAATGTATATATTCTTGATCTGGATCACCAACTGAGTTAATATAAGCCTCCTGAATTAATATAAGTATTTCACAAACTTTGCACACATTATATTTTTTTTTTTTTAAGATGCTTGAGGCTGATTCCAACATATGTATTAAAAAAATTGATTTGATAGTGAAATTATTATAATAATCGGCCAACTATATACGATCCAATATATATCCAAAAAGAAAGGAAAGCTAACTTCGGTCGGAGCCGAAGTTGATATACCCCTGCAGTTATGTGGCAGCTTATATTATTAGATATATATCGGATCTTATATTATTATACTTTCATTATTATACTTATCTTATATTATTATACCCTTGAAGAGGGTATTATAATTTTGGTCAAAAGTGTGCAACGCAGTGAAGGAGACATCTCCGACTCTATAAAGTATATATATTCTTGATCAGGATCACCCCCTGAGTTGATACAAGCATATCTGCCTGTCTGTCTGTTTCTACTCAAACTAGTCTCTCAGTTTTAAATCTATCGACTTCAAACTTTGCAGACATCTTTCTTTCCTTTGGAGGCAGTATGTATATCGGTCAACTATATCCTTTAGCTGACATATAACTGATTTGTTATATGTCAGCCTTTGTTTTTTTTTAAGTTAGAAGTATGGGATTTTCTGTGGATTTCATTTTGGGCAAATTTATCTGATCTACCAAATTTCATAAGGATCGGCCGACTTTATAAGATCCGATATATATCTAATAATATAAGTTGCCACATAACTGCAAGGGTATATAAACTTCGGCTCCGCCCGTTAGCTTTCCTTTCTTGTTTTTATTTAATTTTAATTTTTTCTTCACCAAAATTTATATCCGATATTTCGGGTACGGCAAGCGAGCTCATCAATGATATTTTACCTCGTCAAGATGTTGTTTGGTTTGTTTAACAAATAACGAATAAAGACCTAAAACAGATAGAGTCCAGGTGTGGGTGACCACTCGCACATCATGTTTGAAGAGTGATCAGAAACTGAATAGGATATCAGTTAAAGGTTTATTTGTTGTTAGGGTAACCGAACATTCGTGCTTATCAACTATTTATGTACATTTACAGTGTGTGTGCTTACAAATAAACACTCATATGTAGACTTTTAGAGTTATTGTGTTAGATATTTTAAATAAATACAGGTGATCAAACAATTTCAAAAATTCTACTAGCTACTTTTTAGAAAAAAATCCAAATCGTAAATTTAAGTGGCCAATTAAACCATTAATGAAAACGTAAAGCTTATCAATGCAAATATGTTCTTACATTTATTTAATGGTGTCTATAAAGATAGGCGGTATCCATACACTAGTCGGCTATAAATACTATGACGAACAGTTCTTGTAGCTTTTGATCTTACCTTCTATTTAAGAAAAGTGCGAAAATGATGCGAAAAGTAAAAATTATAAGATATGTACCTGCAAAATTTTTATACCCTTGCAGAGGGTATTATAATTTTGATAAAAAATGTGCAACGCAGTAGAAGTCTGCGTTCCTATAAAGTATATACATTCTTAATCAGGATCACCTCCTGAGTTGATATAAGCATGTCCGTCTTTGTTTACGCAAACTAGTCTCTCAGATTTAAAGTTATAGACTTCAAACTTTGCACACAACCTCTACACACATTTCCTTTGCAGGCAGTATATAAGTCGGAACGGCCGGCATTGGTCAACTACATCCTACAGCTGCCATATAACTGATTGATCGGAAATACCATAACTTTGTTGTGATTCAAGTTAGAAGGATGGGACTTACTATGGATTCCACTTTCTAAAACTACTAATTTAAATTTCTAATTACTACTTACTACTAATTGAAATTCCACTTTCTTGCAAACTAATTTGATCTGCCAAATTTCAAAGGATCGGCCGACTACATCCTATATATATTATATCCTATGTCATATAACGGATTGATCGGAAATGCCGTAACTTTGTTGTTTTTTAAATTAGAAGGATGGGACTTTCTATAGACTTCACATTGGGCAAACTTATAGTGAAAAATTTATTTGATAGTGAAATTTATATAACATCGGTCTATTATATACGATCTGATATATATCTATAATATAAACTGCCACTTAACTACAAGGGTATATCAACTTCGGCTCCGCCTGAAGTTAGCTTTCTTTTCTTGTATATCTTTATTTTTATGAAAAAAAAACCGTTGTTCACCTGTGTTCAGAAATCAGAAAAATAAAATTAAAAATAAAATAAAACTTGAATTTAAATGTTTGTAAACCATTGATTTTGGTTGGTGAGCAGCAACATGCTTTAATGGCGCTCTCCTGTCAAAGATGATGTTTCGTATTTGACTATATTCTCAAGTATTGTATAAGTAATCATGCGGTGCTTCCAAAAATTAAAAGGCCTTTCTTCACGAGTTTACGAATGGAGACCATGAACTTTTTATTGGAAAAAATGATTTAATCTATTTTAGAATTGATTTTATTTCCTGCTCTAGACAAAATAAATTACAACAAAAACGCCGGCTGCGGCTCGTCGGCTAAAAAGGTGACCTTCATCCTCCCCCAAGATTGTTCTTTTTTATTTATTAAATATGCACGCAAGTGCTAGCGATGAAAATTTAGGGAATCCTAAAGCAGAGGACAGAAAGGAAAGAAAATCAAGGGGGTTTAGCGAAAAAGGAAAGGGTAGGGTCCCTGCAGTCTCCGGTAATAAATATGGGAAATATAATTGATTAACTATGGAAATAGATACAATTTTTGGAAAATTTTAAAACATCAGCTCAAATAGAAGGATAAGTGATATGCACTTCACAAGTGAACGCGACAACAAGCTGAACCTGAATATGAAATTATTGTTCTTTATAAGCTGTGTCCGAAAAAGGGTCGGTGAATTTTCACATCAAAAATTTTGCTTCCCTCTCCTTGGAAAATCGCTTAAGATCAACAGTTGCCTCTGACGTTCGGTAATTTCACGTTAAATCTTTAAAAATCAAAAAATACGTATACCAAATTTTGCACTACCACTGTGCTTATGACTCCCCTAAAAAGTCTACTCGAAGACATCAACAGACAGGTGTAAAGAGGAATCGACAAGAAAAAAACATGCAACAAGTATGGCTACCGGTCAGCGGCTAATCTCGGATTGCTTCCGACTGAAGCCCGCTTGTAGGCCCTGCTGATTTAAGCCGACCATTGGAGCTATCATTAAGCCCTTAGCCGTAGGGCTAATTCTGTCAATAAATTGCATAGCCTGAATTGCCTCAGTTAGGACCGATTGCATTGTTTCCGTGTTCGAACTCCTGTCTAAACTTTGTTTTAAAAATACCAATTGGCCTTAAATTTTTGTAGCAAAGCGAACACTTCATCTCTTTACATTCCATTGCTCCCTAATATAAGAAAATACGTATCTTTCTTTAAATATCTAAATGCTCAGATGAAGTAAGCTCTACAAATTTGAAAAATTTACATGTGAGTTATCTCCTAAAATGTAAAATACTAAATTAGTACTTGTAAAGTACATGTAAGTTAGTACATGTTAGTACATGTAAAATACTAAATTAGTAAATGTAATAATACTAAAATTAACTAAATTAGAGCTTACGCAACCACATTGAGTGCACCGGACGCAATATAATGCCGTGGAAACGTGCACTGAGTAAGCATTGATTATGCTTGCGTTCGTCGAAAAGCTAAAAGAAAGAAAACACCAAAATATTTAGCAAGCTCAATGAACCCAATGGCAAGTGCATCTACCAACAACATAATGCACTTGCATGGATTAATTAGGAGCAAAGACATGGATTTTAGTTACAGCAACAACACCAGCTACCAATGACGTCGAGGGACGCTAGCAGCAGCAGCAGCAACCGCGATCTCGGTCGAGAGCGATGGAGCGAAACATAGGTTTAGTTATAAATTATAAGAATCATAATTGTCAGTTCTAATTCGCCACTCAAATAAACGAAACATAAAAAGGTCAAGTCTTTTTTTTTTAATATATATGTAATCTTTTTAACTAAGTAATCAGCTTAACTTATCGAACACGATAGCACGCCGAAATGATTTTAATGTAAGCTAGTTAAGAAATATTAAAATCAAAAAATTTATAAGGAAAGAAACAAGAAAAATTTATAAGAATTTTTTATCCTAAAATACGAACCAAAAAAATAATAACTCGACTGAAATTAAGATGAAAACCTTACCAAGAATTTTGTAAAAGGAATTTAGAATTTTAAGAAGGACTTTAATAATAATTTTTAAGAAATCTCAACAAAACCCACAAATTAAGAACATATACATATATCAATTAAAAGGACACTCAAACGAAGATTTAAGGCTAGAATTTTAAGAAAAAAATTAACAATAATTCGTTTGACATCCAACCTATTCACCCTCATAAGACCCATTAGCGATCATCCATCAAAAACTCCATTAAAATGACTGAACAAGACTTGGTAGAAAGGATGGGAAATCTTGCAGGACCTTCATGATCTGTAAGGATGAGTGCGAAACTACTTACACTTAACTTAAGGACTTACTTCAAGAGAACTTTGCTGGGTTGGTTAGGGAAATTCTGTTCTTCCAAACAAGGACTCTTCAAATCTTTGAAACTCTTCAAATAATTAAAAGGGAACTAGCCCATAATATTGGCGAGCTAGATGAATTACCAGACATAGTACGGACGCTTAGGGACTTTTTCGGAAACAAGACCGAATACTCGTCTTGGAAAAAAAGCTTAGAAAGGATTCTAAAAATGTATCACAGTAAAAAAGGGTCCCCAAAATATTACGGCATACTATTATCAATTAGGAACAAAATCGTCGGACAAGCAGATGCTGTCCTAGAATCCTATAACACACCTTTGGATTTGGAGGCAATATCAAAGTGTCTGACAGCACACATTGCTGATAGGTAAGATCTAAAGACACTCGAATATCAGTTGTATGCACTTAACCAATGCAGCAACTCGATAGTTGAATTCTATCACGCTGTACATCAACATCTTTCTCTGATTTTGAATCAAATTGGGAATCTCGAAGCAACTTAGGAAACAATAAAGGCCTTAACAGCACTGTATAGAGGGAAAGCACTGGATACATTTTTAAGAGGCCTGAACGGCTGTCTTCCCAACTTTTGGCTATTAAAGAACCTCACGACTTAGGCCATGCACTTTACAACCTAATCATCTTTGCAACCTTATAGAAAATCAGAACACTAGGAATGACCAAACGCCAAGAATTGTATACTCCGGAAGAAAGATATACCAGAGCAATCCATTCGTTCCAGTCACGTTAACTATATGATGAACTCAAGGAGGGAATAATGAAATAACACAACATACAATAGTTAAACTTCCCAACATATCGGACACCCCAATACAATTCTTTCTATTAGATACACTGAAACCCTTTCATGGAATTCTAGGTCACGACTCTATGAAGAAACTAGGAGCAATAATAGATGTTAAAAACGATGCTCTGATATTGGAAAATAATAGGAAAATTAAAATTCACCAACTAGCAGCACAATCCGTAAACAAGATCGATCCAACAGACGAGCATATGACAGAAACTCAAAAAGAAATAATTAAAAGTTTTACCGACACCCATAAAAACCTTTTCGCTGACCCCGAAACCAAACTAACTTACACAACCAGAGTTGTAGGAGAAATTAGAATTTTCTCCGACACAGAAGAACAGAAAATTCAAGAAATGCTACAAGATGGCATTATTAGACCTCACGGTCACCCTATAATTCACCAGTTTGGGTAGTCCCGAAAAAAACTGACCTGAATGAAAAACAAACATACAGGTTAGTTATTGATTATAGGAAGCTCAACGAGGTCATAATATCCGATCGATAAGCCATCCCCGAAACAGGCGAAATAATCGCACAATTAGGAAACAATAGATTTTTCTCAGTACTAGACTTAAAAAGCGGATCTCATTAAATACCACTTAAAGAGTCAGACATGGAAAAAACTGCATTCGCAGTTCATTGTGGAAGAGGGAAATATGAATTTACCAGATTACCATTGGGAAGAAAACTACGCAACGAAAATGAAATGTTAGCTATCGTTTGGGCCCTCCAAAGTATAAGACATTATATGTACGGATATTCGAAAGTGACAATTTATACAGAACACCAACCCCTGACCTTTTCGAATAGTGGAAATAATCACATTGCCAAGCTTAAACGCTGGAGAGATATTATCGGCGAATATAGCACCGAGATTAAAAACAAGCCCGGTGTAGCTTAAGGGGTAGCAGACGCTCTATCCAGAGCTCGACCACAAATTAATTGAATTCATTTAGACTCTACAATTCACAGCGACGAAAGTTCCTCACATAACTTAAAATTCTCAGTTGAAGCCCCGATTAACGTATTTCCAAAATTTTTAAGAGGAAGAAATAATGGCAAAAATTCAAGCTGTTTACCCTACGCACATTAAGTCTTACAAAGTTAGGTTAACTAGTAATCAGGTTGAAGATGTAAACTCAGAAACAGCCCTGAACCAGATCATTATATTAGAGCATAAAAGGGCACAAAGGGACGCGAAAGAAAACAAAATACAGATATTTAAGAAATATTTGTTCCCGCATGCTCAAAGGAAAATCCAAGCAATAGTACAATCCTGTCAAACCTGAAGAGAATTCAAATACGAAAGACACCCACCAAAGGGGCAATGAATCAAACTCCTTTCCCTAAGTACCCAGGAGAAATCATCCACATAGACATTTATACATGCGGTAGACACAGACACGGACATACTTATATCGACTCAGGAGGTGATCCTCATCAAGAATATATATACTTTATAGGGTCGGAGATGTCTCCTTCACTGCGTTGCACACTTTTGACCAAAATTATAATACCCTCTGCAAGGGTATAATAAAGAAAAAGAATGGAAAGCTAACTTCGTTAGCTTTATATAAAGTTGATTGAAGGGTATATAAAGTTGATATACCCTTGCAGATATGTATATTATATTATTAGATATATATCGGATCTTATATAGTCGGCCGATCCTTATAAAACTCGGCAGATCAAATTAGTTTGCCGAAAGTAGAATCCATACAAAGTCCCAGTCTTCTAACTTAAAAAACAACAGAGATATGACATTTCCGATCAATCAGTTATATGCTCTCGGACCTTAGCGATCTCTCAGAGATGTCTCCACGCGGACTGGTAGCCTTTATCAAAAAAGCAGGTTGGGACCATGGGCCGCCACAGGAAGTCTAGGCATATATGCACCCCTGGTAGATCCCTGGTCACTTCGGTGAATCCCTTGCCTTTGCGGTAGCACAAGGAGCCCTAGCGGCTCAAGTGGAAGCGGGGAGGGTTTCTATGTTCCCCCAGCATCGCCGCCCTAACCTAACCTAACCTAAGTCTATTCAAGACATTCTTTAAAAATAATAGGAAAGGGGAGGAAAGAGTAAAAAAAAAAAAGTTCTGGAAAAAAGTTCTGGAAAGAGTAATTCCATCAGGATCTATAACAAAACACATAATAATATATGCTGCTCTTAACTGCAAAGGTATATTAACTTCGGCTCCTTTCTTGTTGTATTTTCTTTCTTAGATTTTTTTTGTGAACAATTCGTCATTCTACCGGAAATGGCTTGCGCCGCCGTCGCATGCAGATGTGTATTTATTGTGCTCCGGAAAAAAAAAAAAAAAAATGTAAAAAACAATAAAATTATAAAAGTGCAGTGACTGATTTAACAATTCTACAATAACGCGAAAACACGTTTTCTGCGATGAAATCCGCGAATGTTTATATTGATTAGTCAATCAATTAATATAAAACCTAACAACTAAAACTTAATACGAGTTTTACCTTAACCTCGATTACAATGAGTCTAAACGACGTTCGTACACAACGTCAACGTGAGCAAGACGAGTGACGGATTTCAGTACAAAGAAACAACGCTTACTTCTCTTTTAAAGCAACCGAAAATAATGCAAACTCTGAGCAAGTGCGGTCAATTACCCCAAACTTGACCGAATTCTTAAATGTAGAGAGCGAAAGAGCGCGATTTTGCTCCCCCTCGATAACATCGACGTCTCTGTATGTAACATCCCCCAATGTAGGTATGCAATGACCTACGCTCATCAGCAGTAAATAGCACTGCAATCTCTTTAACAAAGTCAACCGTAACAACAACAACAACCGCAACTGTATCGACAGCGCTCTTAACAAAATCAACAGCTAGTAGCGCAAAAAATCCTGCGTTTTGCTGCCCGAAAACCAGAATTAAATCAATGAATATGTTAAGCCGGCTGTGCAGACTGGTAAATAGGAAAAATAGTCCAAATAAATAGGAAGCTGAGCTAAATTCCCAACGCAAAATAATAATAATTTTTAATATAATAATATAATGTTAAATAACAGATTTTCTGAATCTCCAATAAATAATCCATTATATTCTTTTTCTTTCTTTCTTCTTCCTCCTTTCTTCTTGCAGCTTGATTAAACGGTGTTAGGTGCCTTCTTGAGGAGGTAATTCAGTTCTTCTTTCTCCCTAGCCACACCGCAGGCCTTTCCCGAAGATTCTCCCTATATAAAAAGCCTATGAGCAGCCACCAGCCCGGTGGCTTCTCTTCTGGGGCTGTGTAAATTCAGGATCGGTTAAGCTCAACTGAGGTGGGATATTTCTAGGCGACTGAATAGGGTGGGATGGCTGATTGGGCATTATTTCCGGTAGTACGACTACGTTGATTTGTTTTTGGAAATCAGTGGTTAAAGATGATACAACACAGCCTTTTCTTTTAGTTGCCCCCCCCCCCCCCCCCCCCCCCCCCCCAGCGATGTTCAAGGTTGATGGTTGTTGGAGTCCCAGTGTGTCAGAAATTCTTCTGGACATTATGTTAACCTGTGATCGAGAATCTAGGAGTGTGCGGCTTTGCTGAGGGGGTCCGGCTGGTCCATGTATTGCCACTTGGGCGGTTGGTAACAGAACGGCAGGTTCATTTGTAAGAAGAGCTGTGGCTGAACACACCACTCGTGATGAGCTGAATTGAAGTGGAGCGGTAGACGTATTTTTCCACATTGTTAGTTGACTGGTAGCCGGATGGTCAATGTGTTCTAACATCAGCTTCAGAGATTGTCGAGTGGTGGGATTGGTGATGGCTAATTCTAGAGATGACAGCGTGTTTGGGTCTAATCTTTCCTCAATGCTGTGTATCAAGATTGTATTCCAGTTGACGGTTGACACTTTGAGTAAGTTGAGAGTGGCGACCGTTCGGAGCCGTTCATTTTGATATCGATTCTTCAGCCGTTGCCAGGCATCCTGGTAACTGGCCTGTCCGCCAATTGATGTCGAGATTAGGTTTCTGGCTTCACCGCTGTGGTCTTGATTGTGGATGAATTCCGTGAAACTGCCGGAAATCTCCGGCAATCTTCGACAATCTTCCGACAATGCGGAAGACGGCCTTCCGCTTAAAGACGGCCTGTTTGTGGCTCCCTGTCTTTCTTGTGGTTCCTCGCTTAAAAACGTAAAATATTCCGCTCACACGACCTGGAATCAATTGCTCGTATGTCACGCTGTAGTAACTTGTGGATCCAAATCAATAAGTTCATGATGGCCGTCCACAATTTCCTTCCATAACTCTTTCATATGTTGCCTGGTGTAAAGCGATACTTCCTCTCCCTCAATGCGATTATATAGGAAGTCCTTGAGGTCGTCGAGCCGTTCTTCTTGTCTCCGTTTCAGTGTGGTAATCTTTGGGTCCTCTGTAAAAACTTGTCCGCTAGTCCTAGGCTGTGCTTTGGGTTCGAGGTTTTCTCCAGTTTTTTGGGGCTGCTGTGCCGGGCCTGACCCTGATGGTATCCCATTCGAAAATATGGCTTCATTTTTTTGACATGGTCTGTTAGTGACTTGGCCTTTGAAAAGTAATCATTGTCTAGACTTAGTGCCAGCTCATGGAGCTTGGCATCGTTTTTTCAAATTGGGTCCATACGTGGGCGAGCTTTTATAGTCGTTCTTCGAAGTACCCTTCATTGAGTCGTTGCTGAATCTTTTGTAAAGTTTTTTATCAGCCTTTGGTTAGCTGTATTGTTTTAAATATGCTCGTCAATGAGCATCGGTTTTTCGGGGTCGGATTCGGATCCCATGGTTGAGTTTTGTTTTTCTCGATGATTTTTAGGTCGAATTGCCTTGCGGCTAGTGAGGTGATCCAAAGCAACCTATCCGTAGAGCGTTATGCGGCCACTATCGTCGAGCTTGAATTCACGGGCGTAACGGTAGGTCCCGGCGTCGTATTCAAAACCCTATGGAAAGTCTGACAAAAGGTACCTGGCTTGTGCAAGAGTCCACTCGAGATGAGCAGTCGCTTGCTGTGATCTGGATGAGGTCGCTATGCTGTAGCGGGGAGCTGAGGTCCGGTTGGCGGTCTGCAGCTTCTTCGAAGTACCCTTCTTTGAGTCGTTGCTGAATCTTTTGTAAAGTTTTTTATCAGCCTTTGGATAGCTGTATTGTTTTAAATATGCTCGTCAGTACGCTTTAACTTTGTATTCGCAACTGACTTTATTTTGGACAAAGTGATCTTTTATAAGATCAGATAATTACATATGTGGTGGCTTAACTATGGTTAGTTGGTCAGTGTTAATGTAAGTTAATGTAATGTGTATGAGGGGGGCCTCATAGCCTAGTGGTTAGTGTACTAGCTCGCTAAGCGTGAGGTCGTGGGTTCAAGCCCTACTCATGTCAAGTGCATGGCCCTGCAAGTTTTCGGCGCTCGCGCATATGATGTAAATAGTGAAAGTTCTTATCGGATTCTTTCTATTTACAATTATATGCACGAAAACCGAAAACCGGCATTCCCAGATGTCGTTAGGTGGCAGCCCCACTTCTGAGATAGGTTGCACTCGGCTAATCACCGGATCGACCGAAAAATAACGATTAAGAAACAAACACAAGATCAGAAAAACAATCACCCCCCCAACCCGATGACGACCCACCGCTCTCCAGCAACAGATAAAGGAAAAAAGAAATGGAAATGGATGGATTGGTCACTCGCTAAGGAAAGCGCTAGCTAAGATGGCTTTGGAGTGGAACCTGCAAGGAAGAAGAAGAGTGGGACGCCCCAAGCTAACCCAGCGCCGAGTAGCACTACGCGCAACTCTAATAACACCTGGGATTTGGCAGAACTGGGTCCGGTGGATGAATGCACTTGTGGATGCCCTAATGTGGATGTCGATTCGACATTTCGTTTAGAAGATATTCAAGAAATTCGATTTTTACAGATCTTCCCAAATAAAGGCACTTTGTCCCTCTGTTTGCACTATTTGTATTTCAGGAAACACTGGAAAACACAAAAAAAAAATTGAGATGCTTGTTACTCAAATATGAGTAACATTTTTGAACAATTTTTTAACATACCTAAATTTAATGTATTAAAATTAAAAAAAAACGTTATTAGTTAAATAATATATAACTTCTGGAACCCCTGTAGAACTAAACTGGAACCCTCTAAACTCGCGAGCGGCACTCTCCTCTCCATCTCTTTATTAATATATGTATCTAGTTTAATTTGATTTGAACATTTGAAGTGATCGGAGTGTGAATAAAGAACCTTGTAAAAGCCCAATGTTACGCTACCAGCTTTTTGGTAATGGACGAATTAAACGAGTTGCAGTTCAAATTTCCATTTTAATATAAATTTGGGGTGAATTCCGCGCAATATAACAAAGTAGCGCCCCGTCAATATCATCTTTTAAATTCAAGTGCATAACTAAGAGCTTGGGCACAGAAGCTCTACATAAGCTCCCAAAGTGCATTCGCTACAAAGAACAACAAAGCGCATGCGAATCTGGGAGAACCAAAGAAGATAGAAGGGCTAATAACGGGAAATTAGTGGACCGCTGCGGCTGATTACTCTGAGAGAACCTTTTAGTGATAATTAAAATAATTGATTCTGGAACATATCCCAACATCCTCCCCCCTTTGGACATAGTCCCCCCTATAGCCGTAAGTCATCTCAACCGTAAGTCATCCTGGAGCGTGGAGAATTTATCACACAACAAAATTGCCAACGGCTCGAATACCATGATGGTAAAGTCCTCCTTCTGATCTGCAGTCTTGACTCTAATATGATGGGCTTCCATCTCCTCGTAGTTCACTTCTGCTCTTCGCCGCAAAAGCCTTTCCCTGCTTGCTGGAACCGAGGCCTCCATTATTTAAGTTATAGGGCAAGGTGCAAAGTGCAAGTGCCAAGTAATGAAAGCAACAGCTAGAAGTTTTCCGTTGCACTTTAATGATCACAAAATCAAACCGGGGCGCGATCACGTTGGGGTCACCAAAGGTTACGCCACCAGCTTTTTGGGTACTGGCTGAATTAAAGAAGTTGCAGCTCAAATTTCCATTTACATATATATTTGGGGTTTATTCTGCAGCGGAATGTTTCTGCGCTCAATTACATAACAATCAATTGTTGAAGCGAGTATGGTTGGTGTTGGAACCTAGTGCCAAGATCTAAGAACCCAGCCCCAATAGATGGTCCCAGAAATCACCGGAATCGGGCCAAAAACCGAATTGAGCAATATCAGTGGTAAGAATGACCGACTGACCAGAGCGAGCAAATCCAAGCGATCTGAGTCAGCAGACCCAGAACCAGTACTTAACACGTACTTTCTTTAACATTGACCTTACGGCGCGGACTTTCATTAAAATTGACCAACTAACCATAGTTAAGCCACCACATATGTAATTATCTGATCTTATAAAAGATCACACTCTCTTCCTTCACTTCATAGCGAACTGTCGTGAGTATTTTTTGCGCTTGCGACAAATTTTATTCTTGTCAAACGCGGGTTTGAAACCTAAATTTAAACACTTGTTTTTTAATACTAATATTGTGTCTTAATATTAAAGTTATACCCGTATCGCTACGCGCTTGTGCAGTGCCATATTTGGGTGAGCATTTAATAAAATTAAAAGGTCGCAATCCAAATATAGCTCTGCTTCTTTTTCATTCTCTGCCTTTTGAATTTTTGCAGTTAATTTTGCTCTTATCTTTTTGCGCGCATTTCATTACACTTGCGCTCTCCCGTAGCTCTCTCTTTACTAACTCCCTCCTCTACCTACCTTTTATTAACCTTAGTTGGTACAGTGGTTGAAGGCTAATTTGTTTAAAATAAAAAAAATAATAGAAAATTGAAAAAAATTATAAATTAATTTTTGCTAATTTGTAATATTTTAAAAATCCAATACAATGTTGTCTGCTCATTTAAATCATGCAATAAGCCGATATCTTCGTCCCAGGCCAGCATCTATTGTTGGCTGTGCGAAAGTGTCTCACATGCCAAATGTGCTGGCCTCCATTATTGCTGCAGTGGGTGCCGTGCTGTCCAAGATGAAATGCGATCATTCATGCGACAGACCAAGAGTGGGTTTAAAGATTTGATCGTTGGTTTCCGAAAAATCAACGATCAACTCAGTGCGCTGGATGTTCAATTCAATAGCCTTCAGCTGTTGAATGCATCTCCTAAGCGGAAAAAATCTGCTACTAGGGAAGTTTCAGCTCCAGAATGCCCTAGAATTAACCCACATAGCTTCCACTAGAAATGGTAACCCGCCGCCCGGACCCCCGAAACGGACTGATGCCACGGTATTACCGACCGTGGCACCAAAACCATTACAGGTAATCCCACCTGTTAGACAAATATTTGTCTCACGGCTAGCCCCCGATACCTCGGAGATTGATATCTCGGCTTATATCAAAGCCAAAAACAAGGCCGTTATTAGAGTGGAAGACATTAGGAAATTTAAATACTCCTACTCGAGGCGCATGTCATCCTTCATGATACGTGTGCCAGTGCCGATGTTTGCGGCGCTATGTTCGCCTGGCTTCTGGCCAGAGGACATATTTGTACAAGAGCATCAGCCGAGTAAGGTAAAGAAAAAAAATTCGAAGCCTGCTGGAGTCAAGCTCCCAACATCTGTCCAATCCGACTCTTCAAAAAACTAATATCTTCTATCAATCTTACCTATCAGAATTGTAGGGGCCTACTTAGCAAGCTCCCTAGACTCTATTCTGATAGTCTTTCCTTTGCGTCCCATATTATAGTTTTTACTGAAACCTGGTTAAAGCCGGAGATCTTTTGCTCCGAAGTTTTTCCAAGTAGGTACACCACTTTTAGACGTGACCGACCTCTGCGAAGAGGAGGAGGAGTCTTAATTTCTATTGACTCCAATTTCGTTTCTGAAGAGGTAAAGTTACTAGAGTTTGGTGATTTCGAATTCATTTGCGTTAAAGTCATATTGTCTGCTCAATCTTTGTTTATTGAATGTTCTTACATTCCACCATCTACCGAGCCGCCTACATACTGGCATCACGTGTCGGCTATACAGTCTGTTTCCAATCTTATATCCGATATTGACCTTCTGGTAGTTCTTGGTGACTTTAATTTACCAGAACTCAATTGGTCAAATACTGAAAATGTATCTTTCTTATCACTTTCCACCCATCATGATTTCACGGCGGGCAACTTTGACTTGTCCCTAGGCCAGATCAACCATGTTAGAAATTCGTTAGGTCGGCTTCTTGACATATGTTTTGTATCTGATCCAGATGGTACCACACTTTCCAGAGCTTTGCCCCTCTCAACCCCTGAAGATCCATACCACCCTACGCTTGAAGTTTCAATTGAAACCAATTCTGGTGTCAATCAGAAGCCTTCCCGCGTATCAAAGAAGATTCGTTGTTTTCGTTAGGCGGATTTTCATAAACTTAATTTGTTAATTGATACTTTTGACTGGTCCGACATTCTGGCATGCACAGATATAAATATCATCCTAGAAAAATTTTATTTCACATTAAATACATTCTTTGACTTAAGTGTGCCGTGGAAATATCCGTCCGCTACAAATAATCGTCCTTGGTTTACAAGGTGCCTAACAAAATTAAAAACAGATAAAGACAGGCTTTTAAATAAATATAAAAGAACCTGTCGCAGCATAGATTTCTCAAGAAACTTAATAGCTCGGATAAATTTCACCGTGCATAACGCCGAATGTTATAAAAATTATATTCGCCGCTGTCGGATTCAGTTCACTCAGGATCCAAAGCTGTTTTATAACTTTGTAAACACGAAGCGTAAACATCTTTTTCTTCTCTACTTACGTATAAAAATTTATCAGCGTCTTCAGATCAGGCCATTGCCGATTTATTCGCAAAATTTTTCCAAACAACGAAAAAACTTTCTCCTAAAACTTCAGATCAGCCATATGCTTACAACATTCAACCAACTAATCGTATATTTGTTCCATTTCTTTCTGAAAACAATTTATTATTGGATCTTCAAATGGTAAAACCAGTTTATTCGCCAGGCCTCGGCGGAGTACCAGGCTGTGTGCTAAAATACTGTGCTAGGGCTATGTGCAAACCTCTTCAAAAACTTATCAATTTATCTTTGGAATCTTCGATTTTCCCCTTTAAATGGAAGGAATCTTTCATAATTCCTGCCAACTACAGAGGCATCTCAAAATTGTCAGCGATTCCAAAGTTATTCGAAAAATTAATAACTCCTCATTTGCAACACCTATGCTCATCAATAATTTCTCCATGTCAGCATGGTTTCATTAAGCGTCGCTCCACCACCACTAATTTATTGGAGTTGACATCATTTGTTTTAGATGGCTTCCAAAGGGACTTCAAACTGATGTTATTTACACAGACTTTAGTAAAGCATTTGATTCAGTTAATCACTCACTCTTGTTGAGTAAACTAAATCTTTTGGGATTCTCAACCGACCTCATTACGTGGATCTTCAGATATTTAAATGGAAGAACACAGAGAGTCTTATTTAAAAATCAATATTCCCGCTTAGTCCGTGCCACATCTGGAGTCCCTTAAGGAAGCCATCTTGGCCCATTACTATTCACTCTTTTTATAAATGACTATCCCCCATCCTTAACGAACGCGCTGGTACTAATGTACGCAGACGATGTTAAGCTTTGTCTGCAATATAAGTTCCCGACTGCCCAAAACAGACTCCAGTCCGATCTCGATAATTTTAAAAAATGGTGTTTAGCTAATGACATAATACTTAATGGATCAAAATGCAAACTTATGTCTTTTTATCGTACTAGTCCTTTATTCTTAAGCCATTGTAGATCGACATATGCACAGCATGATCCCCTTAGGATTTTATGTTCGAACTATAATGGTCTGTATCATATTATTTCTCTTTCATCCCTTTCAAATATGAAAACCTCCATTTTAAATTACCTTCAAGAGCATACTAATTCTTCCTCGTTTTCTTTATAATCCTTCTATTTATATTTATATTTACTAACTCGAATTTATTCCCGCGATTCGAGCCGTACCTTATGCGGCAGGCGCCCCTCGGTCGGTTGGGCGGGAGGTGGGCTGTACAAATGCAGTGGGAACCGCGCGCAAGATCACCTTGTCCAAAATAAAGTCAGTTGCGAAACCAGAATTAATCGTCTCGTTACTCATTGCCAAGTGCGGTACCACAAGTAGGAATCACCCCTGCGTAGCGCCTCTGAGTGTTGCTCGCGTGAATCGGACCGTCAATAAGACCAATACGTTACGTAGCCTCCGTGTGTTGCTCCAGACCCTAGGTACGACTCCGGGAACTACCGTTACGCCCGTGAGTTCAAGTTCGACGATAGTGGCCGCATACGCTCTACGGACGAACATTAGGTGACCCCGACGTGACCCTTTTTCTATTGGATCACAACCTGAACACAAGCCGCAAGGCAATTCAATCTAAAAACAAAAAAAAACAGACTCAACCGTGGGCTCCGAATCAGACCCTGTAATACAGATGCTCATTGATGAGCAAATTGGAAGCAATACAGCTATTCAAAGGCTGTTAAGAAACTTTACAAAAGATTCAGCAGAGCGACGACTTAAAGAAGGGTACTTCATTGAGCAACTAAAACAGTTCACCAATGTGTGGACCTAATTCAAAAAAAATGATGCCAAGCTCCATGAACTGGCACTCAGTCCAGACAATGAATATTTTTCAAAGGCCAAAGCACTTACATACCTTCTCAGAGAATATGAAGCTATATTTTCGGATGGGATACCATCAGGGTCAGGCCCACAGCGTCCCCGAAAATCTGGCGAAAATCTGGAGCCGAAGGTACATCCGAGGGAGAGCGGATCAGAAAGTTCAAATCGCATCATTAATATGAAGACAATAAGGGCGATTAGATGATCTTGAAGTTTTGTTGTGCAACCGCACTGAATGACGAGAATTGCCCACATCAGACAACATTTGAAGGAGTTATGGAAGGAGATTGTGAGCGGATACCACGACCTCATAGACTTGGATCCTACATTAAAAAATGATGGACACTCCGACGACAGATTTCAAGTGGTACGAGCAGAATATTTTTCATTTCTAAGCGAAGAATCACCATCAAAGGCAGTACCATCTCAAAACAAGAATGGAAAGCTAACTTCGGGCGAAGCTGAAGTTGATATACCCTTGCAGATATGTGGCATCTTATATTATTAGATATATATCGGATCTTATATAGTCGGCCGATCCTTATAAAACTAGGCAGATCAAATTAGTTTGCCGAAAGTAGAATCCATACAAAGTCCCATCCTTCTAACTTAAAAAACAACAAAGATATGGCATTTCCGATCAATCAGTTATATGGCAGCTATAGGATATAGTCGGCCGATCCTTATGAAACTCGGCAGATAAAATTAGTTTGCCGAAAGTAGAATCCATACAAAGTCCCAGTCTTCTAACTTAACAAACAACAGAGATATGGCATTTCCAATCAATCAGTTATATGGCAGCTATAGGAGTTGACCGAACCCGGCCGTTCCGACTTATATACTGCCTGCAAAGGAAAGAAGGATGTGTGCAAAGTTTGAAGTCGATAGTTTCAAAACTGAGAGACTAGTTTGCGTAGAAAAAGACAGACGGACATGCTTATATCGACTCAGGAGGTGATCCTGATCAAGAATATATATACTTTATAGGGTCGGAGATGTCTCCTTCACTGCGTTGCACACTTATGACCAAAATTATAATACCCTCAGCAAGGGTATAAAAACACTGTCACAGAAGATATTCCAAAAGTTGACGGAGACTGTCTCCAATGGCCTCGGTTCCACTACATGTTCACAGAACTAGTCGACAGTCAAGATTATAGCGAGACTGAAAAATTCCGGCACTTGGAAAACCATGTAACCGAAGCCAAGAACCTAACCTCCTCAACACTTGGGGGGCATCCCAACTACAAGGATGCCTGGCAGCGGCTAAAAACACAATATCAAAATGAAAGAATTCTAGTCAAGTCTACACATGCAACTTTATTTGTGTTGGCACCTAGTGCCAAGACCTAACAACCCAGCACCAATAGACGGCCCAGAAATCACCGGAATCGCGCCAGAAACCGAATTGAGCAATATCAGCGGTAAGAATGACCGACTGACCGGAGCGAGCAAAACCAGCGAGCTCAGCTGAAAGCAAATACCAAGCGATCTGAGTCAGCAGACCCAGAACTAGTATTTAGCACGTACTTTCATTAACATTGACCTTACGGCGTGGCACTGAGCAACTAACCATAGTTAAGCCACCACATATGTAATTATCTGATCTTATAAAAGATCACTTTGTCCAAAATAAAGTCAGTTGCGAATATAAAGTTAAAGCGTCTCGTTATTCGGTGACAAGTGCGGTACCTAAAACAAACCTACTTCGAGTGTTGCTCTACATAGCGCCTCTGAGTGTTGCTCCTGTGAAACTGACCGTCAGAAGGACCAATATGTTACGAAGCCTTCGTGTGTTGCTTTCAACTGCCGGAGGGATTATTACCCTACATAACATCATCACACATGCAGACAGCCAACCGGACCTCAACTCATCGCTACAACATAGCGACCTTATTCTGATCACCACAGGCCACAAATTTGGCCACAGGCAAATGGCCAGGGAGAAAATATAAACAAAGCTATAGTCAAGCGTCTTAAGGTAGCCCACATGCATAAAAAGGACCTTTTCAATTAAATCAGACCCTTTACATTCATCCTGCCTCGTGGGACTAGAAGCACGGCTCCAACAGAATTATACGCTGTGAGGAGATTTCATCTCCTGGGCAATGGGCTAGCGCCGCCGTGCGCGGGTGTAGGAGAAAACGGAGACAACGTGGAACGTAACGGTTCCGGACGGGCCAGTGCGGCGGCGTTTGAAAGGTGTAGGCTTTGAAAACGTAGCGGCCGCGGTGTTTAGAAAGTACGGAAGAAATGTATTTTGAGCGGCCAAAGGGGGAGTGCGGGGTGAGCGCCCGGAAGAAATCCGATGCCCTGCATAATAACAATGCGGGCCGGGGGACGAAGGGGGTAAAAGGGGGGTGAGAAAGGGAGCCGCCAGTGCGACTTATTGGAATGTAGGATTAACGGCGAGAATAGAAACCTGAAGGATTAACGGCAAGAAGCGAGAGTTGCAAGGTTTTACGGGCGCCTCTGGAGCTATATAAGGCGGGCCCCTGGAGCAAATCGAGACCGAGTCTTATCAATTCCTGACCCCGTTCCTCCGATCACCTGGAGTGAACGAGGCGCGACGCCCAACCTCTGGCCGGCCATAGATCCTGGGGACCTATTGGTGACCAACACGGAATAGGTGCCGGCCACGGCGAAAAGGCAGAGTCAGCTAGCCGGGACACCGGCAATCAACCACAACAACGGGAGCGACAACAACGAGAAGAGCAACAACAACGAGAAGAGCAACAACAACAGGAGCGACAACAACAGGGTCAACGTCAGCAGCATGAAAGGAGCAGCATAGGCCCCGCAACTGGAGCACGTGAGTCCAAACCAAGGGATCCGTTAGCCGAACCGGTGCCAAGCACCAATACTACAAATCCTGCCAGGCGAAAGCTTGGGGTGTGTATATTGGCACCATCCCGGAACGGTGACCGGAGAATGACGTGAGGACGAGAGTCTGACAGCGGAGCCAGTTATTTCTGGGCTCGGGCAATCAATTCGGATCTATAAATTCGGTGGAACGAGCCACTAACTCTGTGAGCTAGCCGCGGCAATTGTTGCAAGCTTGAACAACAAAGAAAATAGTTCGTTACACCTGGCGCCCAACCTATGTGATTGCATTCGAGTCTAGAAATATCGCAGCTTCAAGACGGGGAAGAAAAATTGGATATAGAGGCTGCGCAAGGAGGAGCTAAGTGAAGTATGTAGAGAGCTCGGTCTCCTAGCAGAGAAAACAGTAGAAACCATTAGGGAAAAGTGGGTCGACGAGACATAGACTACGAGATGTTGGCGGTCACGCGTGGACCGCAGAGATCGACGCCACGACAAAAAGCTGTGAGTAAGTCAGAAAAGCTCATCAAAAGTCTAGCGGTAGCAGAAATAAAAAGCATGAGGAGCATGGAGCCACAAGTTCGAGCCACAGTTCCGGTGGACTATGCAAAAGTGGCCAAACAAGTACGGGAAAGGGAGGAATTCGTGGAAAATCCTTTGGAAATCCTTTGGAAATCTTTTGGAATTCGTGGATCGAGTGGCATCGTCCGCCAAGACATACTCATTAAACATAAACACTATCCCGCGGGTAATGCCAGAATTACCTCAGGGCAGAGAGCGCAAAGATGGTTCATAATGAACGATGAAGAGTGGCCAACATGGAAGGGATAAAAGTTCAGGAGAAGTTTCGAGTCCTTCTTCCTGCCGAAAGGATACTTCGAGAAGTTGGAGCACCAGGCTCGGCAGCGGAAGCAACAATGAGGGGAACCCTTCAAGTAATACATGGTAGACCTCCAATCGCTGATGAAGCCACTAGGAAAGTCCACAAAGGAGGTGATATAAAGGCTCGTGGAGAACTGCATGCCACGAATTAAAATGTTCCGTAAGGCTGTATGCATGCGCGTCGCTAGAAGAGGTGATGAGTCTAGCCGAGGAGTTCGAGGAGTTAGCCCTAGATGAAGAGGCATTTAATGGACAATCCACCATAGAACCACGCTGGGACCTTAGGGGCACATGCCGCAAACCCGGCGCAGGCATGCATCAGGTGCGGGGGCACGGGCCATTGGGCGAGTGGGTGCAGGAACCCAAGGATATTGTTCGGCAGGATGTGCAGCACAATAGGAGTAAGGAGCACAGAGTGCTGCTAACGATCGGGAAACGCGCAGCGATCTCAGCCATAGAGAGGAAGGTGGAGATCGCGAGGTGCTGCCTCTCAAAGCTAGTTGGAGGTTTATCAGGCGACGATCAGCAGTTGTCGGCGGTCGTCAATATCGGAGGGGCAGAAATCAAGGCCATGATAGACACAGGGGCAACGGCTAGCGAAATTCAGAGAAATTCGCGGAGAGCCCGGAAATCATCGAAGAACGAGTTGCAACAAGGTGACGGGTGAAGTTGGCCAATGGCAGCCACACGGAAACTCGAACGGCACTCCAGATGAATGTTAGATTTGGCAACAAACAAAGAAAATGGAGCATGCTGGTGTTGCCAGGCATGGGAGACAGGGCGGTGCTAGGATGGGATATCCTCGCAGGATTTGACACGACAATAACATGCGCGGGCCACCAAGTCACGATCCCGAAAAGAGAAAGATAGAGTGGGTGCCTGGATAGGCTATAGCAGGAGAAAGAGCGTGACAGGAGGTTCATAGAGGAGGAGCTAGTGGCGTTCGTAAGCCAGAAAGGTTGCTCGAACATAACGCAGCACAGGATTACCATGAAGGACAACATCCCAATAAAACAGAGGTATTATCCGAAGAACCCCAAAATACAAGGGGAAATCATTGCAAAGGTGGAAGAGCTACTGGAGAAAGGATGCATCGATCTGGAGAAAGGATGCAAATAGCGCATATAGCTCACCCATCGTCATGGTAACGAAAAAGACAGCTCAATGGAGAATGTGCGTAGACTGCCGGCAAATAAACGCAAGATCAATAAAGGATGCGTACCCGATGCCACGAATTAATTTCATATTGGAGCAACTTAGGGAGGCACGACTTTTTAGCAGACTCGACCTGAAAGACGGGTACTGGCAAATTCCACTGGAGGAGAACAGCAGGAATTACACGGCCTTCACGGTACCAGGGAAAGGTCTCTACCAATGAAAGGTGAAGCCGTTTGGTTTGCATTCAGCCTCGGCAACGTTCGAAAGAGCGTTGGACCAGGTCATAGGCCCGGACATGGCTCCCCATGCGTTTGCATACCATGATGACATCATCGTGATCGTGCGCACAAGGGAGGAGCATATGGCAAACTTGTTCCGGAGTATTCCGGAGACTGAAGGTGGCGAACTAGATGATAAATGCGGACAAGTGCCGTTTCTTCAGGGAAGAGCTGTTGTACCTGGGCCACCGAATAACGAGCCAGGGAATCGGCATGGATCCCGGAAAGGTTGCCGCAATCACGGAGCTGCAACCCCCAACAAACGTGAAGGGAGTACGACAGTTCATGGGAATGGCATAGTATCGGCGTTTCTTCCCAGACTTCGCAGGCGCGGCCACCAACCTCTCACCTCGAGGAATGAGAGGAGGACCCGGAGCCGTGGATACGAGAGGCAGGCGTCCTGCCCAGAGAAGAGGCCCCAGAGGCCAATACTAAAAAGGACCGACTCGGCAGGAGGCAGGGGAGAGTTTCCGCAAGAGGCCTGGCCGCCGGAGCTGCGACTCAAGGTGGAAGAGGCGACGTCTGGAGAAGACCGGTGGAGCGTGGTGTGGCAGATCAGCGGCGAGTGTTTTCGGGTGTGCTAGAGCTCGAACGGTGTCCCCGTCACCCGCCACCCACCATGCGGAAAAAATAAACAAAAAAAAGAAAAAAGAAAAAAAGCAATGCTATGTGTAGTGCATATAAAAAAAAAAAATTAATAATTAAATCAAAAAAAGAGATTTTGCAACAAAAAGGGGAGGTTTGAAACGAAAGAAAAAAAAAAACACTTTTTACACCACTTTTAGACGTGATAGAACACTGCGAAGGGGAGGAGGAGTCTTAATTTCTGTAGACTCCAAATTCGCTTCTGAAGAGGTACAATCACAAGAGTTTGGTGACATTTTGCCCGGTCAATCTTTATACGTTACCTGTTCTTACATACCACCTTCGTCGGAACCTCCTATATACTGGCAACATTTGTCCGCTATTCGTCTCATTTCGGACCGTCTGTCTGACAATGACCAGCTGGTAGCTCTGAGGGACTTCAATATACCAGAACTCATGTGGTCTAATGTTGAGAATTCTCCCTCCTTACTGCTTAACTCGCACCACGACTTCCCTGCGGGTATGTTCGACATGTCACTCGGGCAAATTAACCATGTTAGAAATTCTTTAGGTCGTCTGTTGGACTTGTGTTTCGTTTCTGATCCTGATGGAATTACTCTTTCCAGAACTTTGCCCCTTTCTAACCCTGAGGATCCATATCATCCCACAGGTTTTAATCGAAACCAATACCTAAACTGACCTTAAGTCATCATTTAAATCTCCTAAAGTTCGTTTCTTCCGTAAGGCTGATTTTATAAAACTAAATAAATTACTTTTGAAATTTGATTGGTCCAATCTACTGGCATGCGATGACATAAACATTGCCCTACAGAAATTTTATAATACCCTAAATATATTCTTCGACGCTTGCGTGCCGTGGAAATATCCGTCCGCTTCAACTAATCCGCCTTGGTATATGTTCGTCCGTAGAGCAATTGCGGCCACTATCGTCGAACTTGAACCCATGGGAGTATTGGGAGGTCCCGGAGTCGTAGTCAAAAACCTTATAGATAATCTGACTGAATTACCTGTACAAGGGTCTGCTCGGGGTGAACAGTCGCTTGCTGTGATCAGGATGAGGTCGATAGGGGTAACGATGAGCTGAGGTCCAGTTGGTTGTCTGCAGCTGTGATGGTGGAATGTTGGATACTAATCCCTCCTGCAGTTGATAGCAACACGCGGAGGCTACGTAGCGTATTGGTCCTACTGACGGTCCGTTTCACGGGAGCAACACTCAGAGGTACTACGTATTGTTGAGAAGATCTCCGGTGGTCCTTGGGTCGTGAGCAGCACACGGAGGCTACGTAACACTCAGAGGCGTTAAGTAGGGGTGAGAGAATTTCCGGCGGTCCTTGAGTCTGGAGCAACACACGGAAGCTACGTAACGTATTGGTCCTACTGACGGTCCGGTTCACGGGAGCAACACTCAGCGGCGCTACGTAGGGACGAGATGCCTACTTGTGGTCCGTTATTCACTGGAGCACAGTCGAAGTAGGTTGGTTTTAAGTACCGCACTTGGCACTGAGTAACGAGATGGGTTAACTTTGTATTCGCAACTATCTTTATTCTCAAAACACCAATCTTATATATGATGCTACAGAACCTTACGATGCTTAATACATATACTTATATACAATGCTAACATAGATATTACGTGACCCTTGAGGGAGGTCAAAGTTACGGACGTGCCCCCCATCAAGGTTAGTGAAGTGTCACCTACCTCTGAGTCTGCTGACTCAGGTTGCTTAATCGTTGTATTTCTCACTTCTGCTGGTTCTTGATCGACCCGATCAGAATTGCTGACATTGCTGCATCAGGTTTCATCGGGCGCCGTTGTAGCTTGGTTACTCGGTCAGTTTTTTAGGCAATTCAACTATGCTGAACGTTTACCTATTGCTTATTGCTAACTATTGGTTAGTAGGTCTTGGAATTAGATGCCAACAGTATACAAAGCACCTGTTAAATTTAAAGAACGCCATGAATAGACTTTTACATTTCACCGTGCATAATGCCAAATGTTATAGGATTTATATTCACCGCTGCCGGATTCAGTTTACTCAGGACCCGAAGCAGTTTTATAACTTTGTAAACACTAAGCGTAAACATGTATCTTTTCCTCCTTTGCTTACGTTTGAGAACTCATATGCGAACACAGATCTGGCAATCCCGATCTCTTCGCAAAGTTTTTTCAAACAACTTATTCATATAGCACCATTCCAACTCAGCCTTACACTTATAAGATTCAATCAGCCAACCAGGTATTTTGCCCATCTTTTTATCAAAGTGGTGTGTTATCGGATCTTCTTAACGGATCGGATCCGTTTCGGATCTATATAAGTAAACTCAGTCTTTTGGGATTCCCAACTGATCTCCTGATTTGGATTTAGTTACGAGTTACTTATCTGGAAGAACCCAACGTGTCTTCTTTAAAGATGTTACCTCACGATTAGTCCGCGTCACATCTGGGGTGCCCCAAGGAAGCCATCTTGGACCATTACTTTTTACATTATTTATTAACGACTTGCCCCTTGCCTTAACTGATTCACTTGTACTTATGTACGCTGATGACGTTAAGCTTTGTCTTCAGAATAGATTCACTAGCGCCCAATCTAGACTTCAATCCGATTTGGATAAATTTCAAAATTGGTGTTTAGCAAATAACCTAAAGCTTAATGGATCGAAATGTAAACTCATGTCATTTTATCGATCTAGTCCTCACCAGTCTACGTACTTTCTCTATGGGAATGCCTTAGAACGATTAACTCAGGTTAACGATCTGGGTGTTCTATTAGATTTGAAACTTAAATTTACTGACCAAATATCCACCATGGTTAATAAAGCTATGGGTGTGCTTGGGTGTTAACAAAAACTTTATATATTTCACGAGTGCGTCCTGGTTCATGAGTGGTTCATGAGTATGGATCGTGTGTCTGGAGTCCTCAATACTGAGTACACCAAGATCTTCGCACTTAGGGGACTAAATTGGGATGCAAGTCTTCACCTTCTATCCTATCATTGTAGACTTTTATTAATAAACTTTCATCATTAACAATCCGTAGAACGATGCTGGGTGTCATGTTTCTATTTAATCTTTTTAATGGTAATGTAGACAGCCAGCATTTACTAACAAGCTTAAATTTTAATGTTCCTAGTAGAAGGACTAGAAACTTTCGTCCTCTACTCCTTAGCCATTGTAGCTCGACATATGCCCAACACGATCCGTTCAGGGTATTATGTTCTACATAGAGACTACAATGGTCTCTACAACATCTGGCCACTTTGCACTACTAACAATCTTAAATCCTTTATACTAAACGCCTTATCTGTGCAACACTCTTCCTCGTAATACTTCACTCCTTCTCTTTATACTCTCTCGGATCTATCCCTGCGATTCGACCGTTCGTTATGCGGCAGCGCCCCTCGGTCGGTTGGGCGGGAGGTGGGCTTTACATGCAGAGGGAACCGCGCGAAAAAAAACATATGTAAAAAAAAAAAAATAACTAAAATATATATATAAAAAAACAGGAGGGGCTATAATGAAAAAATATATAATATAAAAAAAACAAGAATGGCAAGCTAACTTCGGGTGGAGTTCCGATGTTAATATACCCTTGCAGATTTGTGGCAGCTTATATTATTAGATATAAATCGGATCTTATATAGTTGGCCGATCCATATGACACTTGGCAGATCGAATTAGTTTGCCCAATGTAGAACCCATATAAAGTCCCATCCTTCTAACTTAAAAAACAACAAAGTTATAGCATTTCCGATCAATCAGTTATATATTAGCTATAGGATATGGTCGGCCGATCCGTATAAGACTTGGCAGATCAAATTAATTTGCCGAAAGTAGAATCCATAGAAAGTCCCATCGTTCTAACTTAAAAAACAACAACAAAAAACAAAAAGTTATGGCATTTTCAATCAATCAGTTATATGGCAGCTATAGGATATAGCTGCCCGATCCCGGCCAATCCGACTTATATACTGCCTGCAAAGGAAAGAAGGATGTGTGCAAAGTTTGAAGTCGATAGCTTCAGTGACTGAGAGACTAGTTTGCGTAGAAACAGACAGATGGACATGCTTATATCGACTCAGGAGATGATCCTGATCAAGAATGTATATACTTTATAGGGTCGGAGACGTCTCCTTCACTGCGTTGCACACTTTTGACCAAAATTAGAATACCCTCTGCCAGCGGCCAAAGAGAGACTGCGGGGGGAGCGCCTGGAAGAAATTCGATGCCTTGCATAATAACAATGCGGGCCATGGGACGAAGGGGGAAAAAGGGGGGTGAGAAAGGGAGCCGCCAGTTCGACTTATTGGAAAGTAGGATTAACGGCGAGAATAGAAACCTGAAGGATTAACCGCAAGAAGCGAGAGTTGCAAGGATTTACGGGCGCCTCTGGAGCTATATAAGGAGGGCCCCTGGAGCAAATCGAGACCGAGTCCTCTAGGGAAGCTGGAAGTGTTGAGTTGAAGGACCCCCTTGGGTAAGTCCAAAATTCAAGCAGGAAAGCTTCCTTGGAGGTGTAAGGAGTATAGACTGAAGGACCCCCCGTGGGTAAGTCCGACGGTCTCAAGTGCGGGATTGAGAGCGAGTGCGAAAAGGAGGCATCGACTGAAGGAGCAGCCAGGATCCACCGGAGGAGTCAACGCCGGTGAGATTCACCATTGAAATAATTCTGTATGTAAGAAAGAATAAAACGAAGTGTTAAGGAAAGGAAGCAAATCGGTGTTATTTCTGGGCTCGGGCAATCACGACGGATCTAGAAATTCGGTGAAACGACCCACTAACTCTGTGAGCTAGCCGCGGCACTTGTTGCGAACTCAAACGCAATAAAACATTTCGTTACAACGCGAGGATCTTATGGAAATACTGAAGTGGTAAGGTGTATTGCAGTAAAAACAAGCATTTCATTCTCAAAGATGACCATTACTCACAGCCAAATTACACCTCACAGAATTGAAGGCCACGTGGAGAAATTTTGAAGTATTTATTTGCAAAGATAAAAAAAAAAACTGAAAAAAACTTTAGTCCAATAGCTGTTTATCTGTGAGTCGATTTTTGCGTCGACTCCGTATCTGTCGACTATGCACTGATGGGCAAAACGCACACATGTAAAAGTTCAAATGTGTGCATAAGCAGAGAATAACAAAGAGGGCATGATTTCACTGAGAAAGGCCGCAGTTAAGAAAAAATAGTGTGTTATTTTGCTCATCAAACAGTCAAAAATTTGAATGGGCACTAATATAGTATCCTTGTAAATTTAAGAGAGCTTTTCTAGCAACAGCTCTAATTAGCAGCTAAAAAAGCTGTACCCATCCATCATTTTTTGTAACGAAAAATGATTTAAATATATGAAAACAGTTTTCTCAGTAAAAACTCGTTTTGCCTTAGTTTTGGCTTTCAAGACAGGCTAAATGAAAAAAAAAGAGAAATCCCTTTCACTTTGCACCACTGCTGGCACGCTGCCGCAGCGTAGTAAAGGGTAGGGTAGTAAAGTCGAGTTCGACGTTGAAGAAGGGCCGCCGTTTTGAAAATGAACCGAAGTTAGCACACCCAGGTCAGCAGAATTTATTGAAATCGATGCAAGAGTTCTTGAATTAACGATTGAGGCTATGTGGCATAACTAAGTTCTCCATTCCTCGACACCAAGGAATACGGGACCAATCGACCTATATAGGTGGTGTTTTGCTGCTTTCCACACTTGGAAAGCGGCTTTGCCGCCACTCGATAGTTCCTGACCCGGATGGGGTCCAAGCTGGTGTCACAGAATCCGTGGACTTCCAATTTACCTTGGCATGGAATGTCTAAATGAGGGATTTGGGAAGGCTTTCATCTCATAATAAATTTTTCCTGCACAGCTACTGCAATAAAATCTTGGCTCTGGTGACAAGAAAAAGGCAGGACGACAATAAAATTAAAAATTAAAACAGTGAAGCACTAAGCCAATACCGAACAAAATCGATGTGGGAGCAGGCAATGCGGCAAATCAAACCTGGAGTAACGTATATAAAACCAACGGAGGAACGTATACTAGTGGGTGGAATGTTTACAAGTCAGGAGACTTGATCAGACAGGAACCAAAAACAAAATTTGCAAGAGAAAATTGTAAATCTATAAAATAGTTCGAAAATCATAATATAAATCTTAGTATATTAGTATATAATTGTATCGTTGTATTCCTAAATAGAGTAATTAAAATATTCATAAGTTTGTTAAATGAATGACGAAAATATTTTGGCATTGCCTGTGATGGATATGCGCAGAAAGTTAATTGAGTTAGTATTGAATTAAAAGACGCACAAGGAAGTGTGGCGCACTTTTCAGGTAACGGTCTACCTGACAAGAATGTGCACTAACGGTAGAACGGTGCCAATTATATTTTTTTTATTTATGAGACGAACTTACTTTGGGGCCAAAGATCAATCACATTTACAGTTTCTGGATTGGAATTAAATATTTTTTCTAAAAGGGAGTTGAAATTTAAAGGACTAATAGATACAGGCGCGGATTTGCGTTTAATGAGCGCAAAAATATGTCTGAAATTGAGACCAAGTATATTCAGTGGAAAATTTAAATTATTGGCGGGATGGGTACAAGGGACAAATTACGACTCTTGAGTCATTAAAACAGTTGACAAAATAGATGGGTTAGAACTAAAGGTAGAATAGGGTTTCAGAAAAGGACAATGCATTCGAAGATTTGATGGTGCGAAAAATCAAGACAGTAAAACTTGATTTGCAACTCATATCTTACGGATACAAAGGGTGTTAAGTTACCGAGCGTTTTCGGAAGCTTTAATTAATGTCCAGAATCCAGCCTTTAATAAACAACAAGTTCTGTTTGATTTATATAATATTTAAACGCAATTTATTTTTTCTAATTTGGTGATTTTTGTTGATACACAAAATACCTGTACGTAGGATTGAAGACCGATCTAAGTAGTAAAAGAAATGGGAGCCCGGCTCAACGCTTGATGCTGCGGAGCGACCGCGATATACCGCGAGAGAGCGAGACAACGATAGCGCATGACTGCAGATGCAGGTGGCCGATCGAATGCACGAGAGCGGGTGACGCGAATATGGAAATAAAGATTAAAGAGAGTGACGTCACGAGTTCAATATATTATTGCCGGCCAGACTTTCCGGTGGCTGCTTGACGCGACGTACTCCCCCGAGCCGTCTTCCGACGTGAAAGACGAGCTTTCAACAGCATCATGAAGGGGCAGCAGGCAAGTTTTCGTCCATCACCAGCACGATGTCATTCACAGTCCAAATCAGCGCGGTTCTCAGAGAGAGGGACTAACGGCCTCAAATTATTCACTGCAGCAATATTGTACACAAGCGTCTGCAACCCGACGGCCTTTATTACATCCGAGCCCTCGACCCTGTAAAAATGATACTTAGAGGTCTTAACACAGGGACACGGGGACAGGTCCCTCACCAGCTCTAAGTGGACGGCCTTCGTCGTGAAACAGATGAAAACGCTGATGTAACATTTTATGGGGGCCTTATTGTGAACTTTCGACTTATAAAAGAAAGGAACGCAAAAATCAATGCAGGTTACATCGAAGACTGGATAACATTCCACGCTCTCCTTCGGAAGATCGCACATTACATGCTCCACCAAACGAGGCTTCGTCCGAAAACATATAACGGACGAACGAACTTCAAATGTTGTCTGATGTGTATGGACACTTCTCGTCCTTCAAGATCATCTAATCGCCCTTCTTGTCTTCGTTTTAATGATACGATTTGAAGGTCTTCAGTACTTTCTGATCCGCTCTCCCTCGGAAGTACCTTCGGCTCCAGATATTCGCCGGTTTTTCGGGGACGTTGCGACGGGTGACCCTGATGGTGGTCCATCCGAAAATATAGCTTCATATTTTCTCACAAGGTCTGTAAGAGCTTTGGCCTTTGAATTGATATATTCATTGAAATATTGAAATATTCATTGTCTGGACTGAGTGCCAGCTCTTGGAGCTTGGCATCGTTTTTTTTTAATTGGGTCCACACGTGGGTGAGCTTTTTTAGTCGCTCATCGAAGTACCCTTCTTTGAGTCGTCGCTCTGCTGAATCCTTAGTAAAGTTTCTTATCAGCCTTTGAGTAGCTGTATTGCTTTCAATTTGCTCATCAATGAGCATCTGTATTACAGGGTCTGATTCGGAGCCCACGGTTGAGTCTGTTTTTTTTTGTTTTTAGATTGAATTGCCTTGCGGCTTGTGTTCAGGTTGTGATCCAATAGAAAAAGGGTCACGTCGGGGTCACCTAATGTTCGTCCGTAGAGCGTATGCGGCCACTATCGTCGAACTTGAACTCACGGACGTAACGGTAGTTCCCGGAGTCGTACCTTGGGTCTGGAGAAACACACGGAGACTACGTAACGTATTCGTCCTACTGACGGTCCGTTTCACGGGAGCAACACTCAGATGTGCTACTTAGGGGTGATTCCTACTTTTGGTCCGATCTCGGGAGCAACACTCGAAGTAGGTTAGTTTTAAGTACCGCACTTGGCACTGAGTAACGAGACGCTTTTACTTTGTATTCGAAACTGTCTTTATTCTAGAAACACAAATCTTATATATGATGCTACAGTACCATAAGATGCTAAATACATATACTTATATACGATGCTAAAATAGATGTATAGTGATAGTTTAAGGGAGGTCAAAGTTACGGACGTGCCCCCCATCAAGGTTAGTGAAGCGTCAACTACCTCTGAGTCTGCTAACTCAGATTGCTTAATCGTTTTATTTCTCGTTTCTGCTAGTTCTTGTTTGACCTGGTAAGTATTGCTGACATTGCTGCTGCCGTTTCGTCGGGCGCCGTCTGTAGCTGGGTTACTCGGTCAGAATTCAATTATGCTGAATTTTTAATTATTGCTTATTGCTAAACTATTACTATAGGTTAGTAGGTCTTGGCATTAGCTGCCAACACATTTATTTGTCGCCATGAGCACAGTCTTTCTCCCCCCAATCGGCCAACACTGAGAACGTACCAATAACGAACCAATTCATCTGCTCATGAAAGCTTAGGATTATGCTTCGTGTTACCGGATGGCTCCTGGGCAAAATTACTGGGTGACGCCCATCATAATCCAAGGATGAGTTATTGAGACGCCCGTCTACTCGAAGCAATCCATAACAAAGCCAGCGCGCTGTGGGGGGCAACCATTCCCTTTGTCTGCAACGTCCTTATTTCATCACCCAAATGTGCTCAGTTCAGCGCGCAAACGCTTGAGAGTGCGCGGCTTGCGATCATGAACGGTAATTACTTTATGACGAACCCGTCTGCTAAACTTATAGACGTACGAAAACACTCACTGAAGAGCTGGAAAGGAGTTAGCGTACTTGCATGTCGCCACGAGGTCTGTATATGGCGATATCACCAATAAAATTGACGGGCAAAGTTTTAAAGCTCGCTTCGCGATTACTATCGTCTCAGGCCAGTCCTCCTGTGCCTTTAAAAGATAGGGATGACTTCGACGTGGACTGAAGAGCAGAAAATGAAAGCAGCAACTGATCAGTGGAAGGATCCCAAGCTAATCCTAATGTTTTTGAAATTGTTGCTGTCATCAAAAGTTAAATGAGACTCCCGATCCTCTTTAGGTACGCCGGGATATTGGATATTAGACACGCTAGGGATATTGGAGCACCACTTCCACAGCTGAAATTTGCCCTAGGACAGAAGCGCTGAAATCTGCCCTAAAGTGCCAGCAACCTCCTACCTCCTACCTCCTGACAGGCCCTGCCATTAAGATGTCATTCAAAGAATAAGCAGAGCTGGTAACAGCAGAACCATCAAACACCACCCTCAGCGCACATTTCGGGCAGCTGAGACAGTTACCGCTCCAACGTCTGGAAACGACGTAGATCCTGTGAGTACGAGTCGCCCAATACACCTGAATTATGTTTAATTGGTAACCTGGCTGAATAGACACCACCTTTTAAGCGCACGAAGTTCTTAGCAAAGAGACTCTCGCAATCCAGTTCTTCCTTTGACGCCTTCGAATCGGATCGGTGCAGAAACAGCGTCGCTAGATGCGGAAACCTCGGAAAAGGGGTGTTGGCCTTGAATATCAGCTGGCGAGCTGGTAATCCAGTCACCTAACTTCGCCTAAACGATCCTCAGGCGACAAACTTAAAAACCTTGGGCAGGAGTTTATTATGTGAGAATAGCCATCACAGATCATGCATGCGGACGAGTTTGTAATCATAAATGCAGAGTTAACTCGATGTAAGGGTCTACGTAGTCCTACCGCAGGGTTTGGTGCATATGATGTCGTCGGAAATCCATGCTACCAAAGTCCGGCATCTCTGCTCAAGGAAACTGGCAATGGACTCCTACGTTGGAACGGAATCCAAGTCAGCTTACATTTCCCTCCACTTAAACTGCGTGGCAACGTTCTGCAGCAGCACTTGGATTATGATGCAGATAGAAATCTGCTTCGTTGTGCCCATGCTTGCCAGGGCTCGCATATGCGAATTAAATTTATCCAAAAGCTCGCGAGTAGCATTGATCAGAATCGAGTTCGCTGGCAACAAACTGGAGCGTCGCATAATCTCCTGGTCCAGGATGAATCGTGCCTCCCCCGCCGCATCATTAAATTTGATGTGCAGGTCACTCCTGAGTTCCGCAACATCCAAATCGGACAGCTCCTTGTGCGTGCCCTTGAAATCCGCAAGATTGCCTTCCAATTCGCTAGGACGCACATTTATGATCGCCTCCGGAAATGTCTTCACTGCTTTCAAGGAGGACAGTAATCCATGACTCAAAAAAAATGTCCTTCCAGGAAATTCCAACTCATGCGAGTTGGAAATTTTGGCAGTTACCGTTGCATTGATAATATAGCATGTACAACTGTGATGCGTTTATATTGACAATGAAAAAGAAAGCAGTTTAATGATGGATTAGTTGTTCCATCACAAATGTTCCATCACCAACTCGCCCTTCTCGATGTTCTTCTGCTCTCGCTGCCACTTCGACCGCACCTGTAGGCCCAAGACGTACTCCCGGGACCATCGCTGCCAAAACGTTTGCTTGACTGACGAGATAAGCCGCCATCGCCGCAAGCTCGTAAGACCCTGCTCAAAATGGGTCCGCGGTGCTGGTGGGGCGAAGAGCGGCCCGCCTGTCAACAGCAACGTCTCGCAACCGGAAGTCAACGTCTCGCCCTCGTTTCGGTCCTGATTGAGAGCGCCCAGGGGCCTCGAGTACAGGACGGCCTTGACTCAAACGAGGACGCTCGTAGGTGTAGGTGCTTGGCAGACTTGACTTGACCTGCCTTCCATAATCCGCCCATGTGCAGAGCCCGCGGCGGTATGTACGCAAATACACATCCTTTTTTTTTTGATGCGCATTGTCGTAGGTCGTCCGCCTCGTCCTTGATTCGCTGCCGCAAAGTGGCGACTCGCTCTGACGAAATTCGTCGCGTTGTCGCAGTCAACGGTCTGCGAACATCCTTGGCGCCCAACGAACCTTTGAAATGCCAATAAAATAGAATCAGTTGACAAATAGGAAACTACTTCTAAGTTAACTGCCTTGGACGCAAAAAAAAAAACAAAAGGGGCAATGTAGGATTTTTAGGATGGCCTACCACCCGGGTGCACCCTACTGATAATGGGCGGAAGTACGGATTCGAAGGTAAGTCTCTCATCATTTGAGTCATCAGATAAGGCTTGCATTCAAAACAGCGTATGAATGACCTTACTATCTGACTGAAAAGTTTTTGCGTATTTACTATCCAAAAACGTTGTTGCAAAAATCTCACAAGTGCTCGGGGACCCACATGAAAATTCGACTCGTGCAAGTATCGGACGTAGCTCTGATCAAATGGACAGCGCTTCGTCAATAATACTGGAAACTTGGAATCGTACGATTTAGGAGCATCAGCTAGTAAATTTTTTAATTTCCTCTTGATGCTAGTGCTCTTGAACTTTCTGGACAACTTAATTGAAAGCTTCATAATATTTGACAGGTGAAGGACCACTATCAGAAGTAACTATTTTTTTTTACTTTTCCTTATAAAGCGGAACATGTACACGAACACTCGCAGCACTTTTAGGTCAGAGGCATTTTTTACGTTAGAGGTTTAGGCCTTCTATCACTTCCAATAAATATGAGGTAGAGACCATTGCGGTCCGACCGTATTCGTTATTGGTTCCATCTGTAAGAGCTCTGGTGACAGATCAAACCCGGGACTCGTTCCAAACCCTCTTCCAGCTCCGTTAAAAACGATGGACTTGGAAACCAGATCGATTCTACAGTCTCCTTTTCGTTTCCACTTCTTGATACAATATCTGCCGGGTTTTATTTAGTTGGTACATGCCGCCACGTAATATCCTCTGACCACTATTGAATCTCAGCAACCCTTTTTAAAACGAACGTTGACAACGACGTTTTCCGACGTTCGCAACGAGCGAGCGTGGAAGGATCCGTGATTCTCGGCGTATCTGAAGCCCAGAGTAAATCGAGTCGGATTGGTTCATTTTCATATCACACGTCAGGTAACCTGGTGTCGGAGCAATATACGCCTTATCGATTCTTGCCCTCGACGACCAGGTGTGATCGTGCAAAGCGAGGGGTGACCAGTTCGGAAATTCACAAATAGCCCAAATAGAAACCACTCAGGGACACCCCGGTCAATTCTGTAGGCTCCTCCTACTCCAGGCTCGCTGGGGCGTACGCACAGCGAGCACCTGCAGTGAAGGAGGCGCGACGCACAACTTATTTGAATGATTGACTTATTTGATTCGCAAGGATGAGACATTTGTTATCATGAGATATTTGTTATCATTGTTGAACTCCGAATAATTTCCACTGAATTTTGGCATTGCCAAACTGGGAAGTCGAGCTCGAGTTGGGGCTGCAGAAATTACAGTAGCTACGGGAAGCTGCATTGAATAAATATGGACATAACCCTTGCCTTGGTCGTTATTGCCAATTCTTCCGACTCGGCTTTATTTATTTTTTAATAAGGAAGCGAAAGCGATGCAAATATATTATAATAAGATCTTGGTGCAGAGCGATTTTAAATTCAGATATATAATGGGTCTGTTATAATTACGGGTTTTTGTTCATGCTTATAAAGTTCTTGAATATCTTCACTCTTTAAATGGCTGCTTTAAATTCTTGATATAAAGATTTTAATTCTTTGAATATTTTAGAGTTATTAATGAATTGATCATAATTATTTTGTATTAACTCATCGATTTTATTTTGTACCGTTATGAAATCATTGTTCGTCCGAAGAGCGTTTGTGGCCACTATCGTCGAACTTGAACTCACGGGCGTAACAGTAGTTTCCGGAGTCATTGTCAAAAAACTTATAGATAGTCTGACTGAATTACCTGTAAAAGGGTCTGCAAGGGCTGAATAGTCGCTTGTGATGATCAGGATGCGGTCGCTATGTTGTAGCGATGAGCTGAGGTCCGGTGAGTCTGCAGCTGTGGTGGTGGTACGTTGGATAATAATCCCGAAGTTGGTTAGTTTTAAGTACCGCACTTGGCACTGAATAACGAGACGCTTTATCTTTTTATTCGAAACTGTCTTTATTTTGGACCAGGTGATCTTTTATAAGATCAGATAATTACATATGTGGTGGCTTATCTATGGTTAGTTGGTCAATGTTAATGAAAGTCCGCGCCGTAAGGTCAATGTTAAAGAAAGTCCGCCCCATTGAGGAACTAAATCCAGAGCGAATGTGCGTTGTTGTTGGACTATTTTAGTGAACCGTTTTGTACCTTCACACTAGAAAATATTGCGACTCTTAAACTAATACCTAAATCTTATGTTAATATCAAAAAAAATATTCGAATCAAGTGGGACCGATCTCCAACATTTGTCAGATACCAAGGATGTTTCTATCTGGCCTGTTGTCTCCTTCGTCTTCCATCCTCGTAACCAGTCTCCTTGGGTATCCCACGTTGTGCCAGGCGTTACTTCTGGTTCAATGCGCATACAGGACTCTCAGTTCTTTCTTGGCCTTGCTTCTTTTTGGAGATGCCTGTTACCCATGCCGGGGAATGTGTCTCCCTCTTGCGTTGGCGGTGACTTGAACTCCTTGAATTCCTTTGTTTACTAGCACTTGCACAGTGTGCTCTTCAGTCGTGATTTGACAAACTTTGGCTTGTGGTTCCCTGTCCTTCTGAAGCTCGTCTTGTGGATCCGCCATCGGTGGGGAATTCCCCAATCTTCCAAGTTTTACTATCTGGTCTTTGGCGATGCATGCACTGTAACTTCGCTCGGATGCATCGAATTCACCGATACCCTTTCGTGGCTCGCTAGCTCCCGGTCGCCAAGCCGCGTGATTAAGGACGACTTGGACTGCCCAGGAGGGATTCCGGTCGCACTGGCCTCATCAAAAACCATCCAAGCGCGGTATTTTTGAGTAGCGGCTGTCCTTCTCCCAAATGTACTTGTTATGGCTTCATAAGCTGGTAGAAGTATTCGGCGCCCAAAAATAGGTCAATCTTCTGGGGCTGTGTAAATTCAGGATTGGCTAAGCGCAACTGAGGTGGAATATTTCTAGGCGCCTGAATAGGGTGGGATGGTTGATTGGGAATTATGTCCGGGAGTACGACTACTTTGATTTGTTTTTGGAAATCAGTGGTTAATGATAATAGGGTCATAACAGCTTTTTTTCGTAATATTTTAGTTGTCCCTGCCAGGGCAGTGATGTTCAGGGTTGATGGCTCCAATTTGAATCCCAGTGTGTCAGCCATTCTTCTGGTGATTATGTTGACCTGTGATCCATAATCTAGGCGTGTGCGGCACTGCTGAGGGGTCCGGTTGGTCCATGTATTGCCACTTGGGCGGTTGGTAGCAGAACGGTAGGTTCATTTGTGGCTGAGCACACCACTGGTGAAGAGCTGGATTGACGTGGAGCGGTAGACGTATTTTTCCGGATTGTTACATGACTGGTTGCCTGACGCTCAAGGTGTTCTAACATCAGCTTCAGGGATTGTCGAGTGGTTGGATCGGCGATGGCTAGTTCTAGAGATGACAGCGTGTGTGGGTCTAGTCTTCCCTCAATGATGTGTATCAAGATTGGATCCCATTCGGTTGTTGAAACATTGAGGGTCTTGAGGGCGGTAATTGTTCCGAGCACCGTATCATGTTGGCTGCGTAACTGCTCCGCTGACCCATTTATCTTGGGGTATGCAAATAAAGTTGCAAGTGTAGACTTGACTAGAATTCTTTCATTTTGATATTGTGTTTTTAGCCAGGCATCCTTGTAGTTGGAATGCCCCCAAGTGTTGAGGAGATTAGGTTCTTGGCTTCTCCGGTTACATGGTTTTTTAAGGGCCGGAATTTTACAGTCTCGCTATAATCTTGAAGTCGCGAACCCGGGGTCTCTGTCAAATTTTGGAATACCTACTGGTGGCATCACGAACGTCGGTGTGGCTGTGTGTTTTTGAGATGGTACTGCCTATAATGGTGATTCCATTATTATAATGGCTTAGAAATGAAAAATATTCCGCTCGCATGACCCGGAATCAATCCCTCGTATGTCCATCCGTATTAATTTTTGGATTCAACTCAATAAGGTCATGATGGTCGTCCACAATCTCCTTTCATAACTCTTTCATGTGTTGCCTGGGGGGTGTTGCCAATGCGATTACATAGGAAGTCCTCGAGATCGTCGAGCCGTCCTTCTTGCCTAGTTTCTGATCCGTTCTCCCTCGGATGTACCTTCGGCTCCAGGTTTTCGCCGGTTTTCCGGGGATGCTGTGACGGTCTGTGAGTGCCTTGGCCCTTGAAAAATATTTGTTGTCTGGACTTAGTGCCAGCTCATGCAGCTTGGCATCGTTTTTTTTTTTAATTGGGTCCACACGTGGGTGAGCTGTTTTTTTCGCACAACGAAGTACCCTTCTTTGAGTCGTCGCTCTGCTGAATCCTTTGTAAAGTTTCTTATCAGTCTTTGAATAGATGTATTGCTTTCAATTTGCTCATCAATGACCATCTGTATTACAGGGTCTGATTCGGAGCCCATGGTTGAGTCTGTTTTTTTTGTTTTAAGGTAGAATTACCTTGCGGCTTGTGTTCAGTTTGTGATCCAATAGAAAAGGATCACATCGGGGTCACCAAAATGTTCGTCCGTAGAGCGTTGTGCGGACACTATCGTCGAACTTGAACTCACGGCCGTAACGGTAGTTCCCGGAGTCGTAGTCAAAAACCTTATAGATAGTCTGACCTAATTACCTGTACAAGAGTCTGCTCAGGCTGAACAGTTGCTATGTTGTAGCGATGAGCTGAGGTCCGGTTGGCTTACTGCAGCTTTGGTGGTGGTATGTTGAATAATAATCCCTCCGGCAGTTGAAAGCAACAAACGGAGGCTACGTAGCGTATTGGCTTTATAATTTTTAAATCGTCCGATATTTCCCAAAGACAATTTATTCTGTCGTTATTCTTTAAAAATCACTTTCAAAATAAATTATGTCTCAATAAATACCGTATGATTGATAAATAAGAACATCTTTGGTATCCTTGTAAAGAAGGAAATCATGGTTTCTATAATCCATAATTTGTGATTTTGTTGTGGCTACCAGCAATAACAAGTGCATTATTCAAATCATTATCTGGAATTTGTAAATTCCAGATTAAATTCGACGTTTTTATTTTATTTATTGGTGTTGTTCCACGTGCCGAATAAGAATAGACGAAGAATTAAAAATGTTCTGTGTGCGTTCAATCTGAATGAGTGATATACCAAATGAAAGATATTTTTTTCATTTGAGGGATTTTATCGAAACATTTGTCAAAAGTAGTTTGGCTTGGGAAAAATTTGCTTAAATGTAAAACACTTTCAATTCACTAAGTGGGAGATAGCGCGGACATTGGTGTAACCAGAGAAACACATAATCACAGGTTCTGCTCCAAAATACGCGGCAACGCGTACCAACCATCCCAAACCGACATTTCTTTCAAAAGTTATTCAGGTTTAGGGAAAAACGATTTTTAAAGAATTTCCCAAACGAAAAAGTTTTTCAGATTTTACTCCGAACAAAATGTCCCGTCCGCGTTCGCAGCGCCAAATACCTAGGGGTAATTTTGGATAGGAAGCTAACCTGGAACTCTATCGTAGAAGAAAGGTCAAAAAATGCTGCTACAGCCCTTTTTACCTGCAAAAAGCCCTAGGAAACAAATGGGGCATGTCCCCATATATTGTAAGCTGGATCTACACTGATATAGTCAGACCCAAACTACTTTACGAAGTTCTGGTATGGTGGCCAGCCCTCAAAAAGAAAAGCACACTTAAAAAGCTGGCAAAAATTCAGCGATCAGCAGCACTATGCATCAGCGGTGCACTACGATACACACCAAACGAAGCCCTAAATGCCATACTTAGCTTATCAAATCCAGGACGAGCTGGAATAGAACAAGCGAAAGTATCGGCAATCAGGCTTAGGGAAACTCAGCAATGGAGCGTCCTAAATAAGGGCCACTTCACCATTCTGCTGAACGATTTTCTCATTCCCAGAAGAACAGACTACTGTACTCCAAGGGAGTGCACACAAACACCTTTCAAAGCCCTCATTCCTAACAGAGAGGAATGGGGAGACCTAATCCCAGGCCCAGAGAACGCAATATGCTTCTACACTGACGGCTCCAAATTAAACAACAGAGTAGGAAGGGGAATATACTCCGAGCAACTGGGCATTAAAACCTCTTTCAGACTTCCAAATCACTGCAGCGTATTCCAAGCAGAAGTGATTGCCACAGTCGAGCACCTTCTCTGCCACTGCCCAGCGCTGCAGTCTCTCAGACTTAAGCACCTAGACGACAGGTTCCTTAACAGCATCTCAGCGATGTTAGAAATAGACCCGAACAGGATAGAAAGGTTCACCAAAGCCTCAGGGTGGGGGAACTGCTAGACCATTAGACCGCTCTTCTGCGTATAAGGGGATTTTTAGATTCAGATCACGGTATCAAAAGGGACCGAACACGGTCTAAGTGTGGCAGTTGCCTCCATCAGGAGGTGAACGCCAGCCGTCTAACCTAACCTAACCTTCTCCGAAAAATTGTCCCGTCCGCGTTTGCCTTATGTTGTTTTTTAAAACTTTGACAATTGAGTATGGTAGTCACTAAAATCTAAGCAACGTTTGTTTAACGATTTTTTAAATTTCTTAAGGATACCTTAAAAAATTAAAAAGCTTCTTAAATGTATGAAACACGTAACTTTACAACCAATGCACCTAACTTCAAATGCTATATGTAGTTAGTAAGGTTTTTTTAATATCTTACACGCAGGGCATGCATGTCGCCACCTAGCGGATTGCCGTTCGCTGTGATATGATTTTGGGCATAATATATGTCAAGATGCAAACAATCTCCTTCTATTTCCGGAATAGGTGTTTGACCGATAGGAATTTGTACTGGGTGTCTGTTATATTTGTTCTGATTGCAGATAGTGCAATTTTTTATAAACTACTTAAGCTTTTTGTATAAATCAGGCCAATAGTATTTTTGCTGCCCAGGATGTGGTAAAGTTATAACAAGGGTTTATAGCACGCTTTTTTGGATATTTTTAATGTTTATTAAATCAAAATGTCAGGAGCTTTAAAAAATCTTGTTTGTCGCTTTCGGCTTCTTCTGTGACTGTGACGATTAGAGATGGCATGAAAATAGTATTTTCGAATTCGGTGTTTGTAAGTTCAGCTACCGCCCGCAAATCGTTCGATACATTCTGTTGGTCTTGTTGGCGCTTACATTCTCCCCCCATAAACGACTGCAGGAGCTTATCCGTTCTTCACGTCCAACACTGCTATTTTGGTTGCTGGCCGCACAAAAGTTCCTTAGTGGGTCTTCACCGTAGCCGAACGTACCTGTCCGTCCTTGGCTGTGGCTACAGCGATTATACGTCCTTTTGGCCAAAGTTTCCTGGAAAGGCTCTAATCCACGAGTACGACAACATCTCCGATTGCTAATGGTTGCCGCTTTGGGAACCACTTGGAGCGACGAATATACTCCTTGCCCATCGTTTCCAGAAAAGATCTGCAACCTCATTGGCCTGGTGCCATCGTTGCCTGGCATCCGACTCCTTGGTGACGACTGGCTTATATCCGTCTGCAGACCCTAACAATAAATGATTTGGAGTGAGGGCATCATCATCTTTTGCGTCCAAGGATACGTATGTTTGGAGACGGGAGTTGATCACATACTCAGCATTCGTCAGGGCGTTTCTTAGGCTTTCATCGTTAAAGCTGTAATAAGGAGAAATGCTTTTCAATACAACTTTAATTGATCGTATTAAGCGCTCCCAAGCTCCTCCCATGTGTGGAGCGCCGGGAGGATTGAAGTTCCATTTAATCTCGTCATTCTTGATGGTTAGGTTATGGAAGTCTACATTCTTCAGCTATTCCTTAACAACTCTTTCAAGGCAACTTGAAATTAGTTCCATTATCCGAATATATTTCTCTTGGTGTTCCTCGTCGGGCCATAAAGTTTGAGAGGCACACATGAGCTTGTATCGAGGCCATACGCTATCTCTATATGTACGGCACGTATAGTAAGGCATGTAAATATCACGCCCCACCTTTTCTCCTTGTGTCGGCCTACGTTGACAGCAATAGGACCAAAGAAGTCCACTCCAGTATAAGTGAAGGGTCTTTGAAAGCTGGCGATCCTGGCTGCAGGCAATGGGGCCATTGGCGGCGCTATACTGGGGTACTGGGGTATAAAGAACTGACTCCTGATTATGTTTATAGTTCCCTCATGCAGCAAATGGTGGTTGCTCTCGTGAAAGTGCTTGACGAGGAGATGCGTATCCGGGTGGCGTTTTGGTAGTACTATTTGGACGTCGTTAGGGTTTATAGTTTGTGACCTTCCTTGTGTGCGAATTATGTCCCAATCGTCTAGGTAAATACTTAACCCAATAAGCGGGCTCGTCCTTTGGATGTTGTTATTTTTTTGGAGAGAATTTAATTCATCCTTGAATGCTTCTCTTTGCGCTTCTTTATAAAGTAGGTTTTTTTCTTGGATAACTATTTCATCGGACAACGTTTTGATGATGATTTCTCCTCGACATTTCGCTTTCAGGTTTTTTCCGTCGCTGTGGCGCGGTAAAGACGTTTCGAGTTCGAGAACAGTTCAATGTTTAGTTTTAGAAGCACTGGACTGTGTACTTTGGTTACTAAAACTACCTGTACTTTGAGCTCGTTATTATTGTTTTCCAGTTGTAGGATAGGTTGATGATTTGGCCACTTGTTTCCTTTTTCAGGAATCCCGGTCCGCTGGTCCACTGCTCCAGGTTTGGCTTGGCGATAACTTTCGAAGCCGTATCGGCGACGTTTTCGTGTGTAGGATTCCAGCGCCACTGTGCGGTGCTTGTTGTTTCCATAATCTCACCAATTCGATGCATCACGAAAGCGTGGAACTTCCGTGGATCCATTGTCAACCATGACAGGACGCTCTTGGAGTCTGTCCAAAAGGAGCATTCGTCAATGTTCAAGTTTCGTGTGAGTTGTGTTTTATAAGCCAGGCGGACGCCGACGACGGCGGCGAGAAGTTCCATTCGTGGTATCGAGAGCGGTTTCATGGGAGCGACTTTAATTTGGCAATGACTATGTTTGTCGTGATGTCATATCCTTTGATCACACGAAGGTAGCACGCAGCTGCATGGCCGTATTCGCTCTCATCGACGAAGGTATATAGTTTGATGCCATCGGCGGTATGTAACAATGGTGAGTAATGGCTTGGAATATGCACGGACTTAGCCTGTGACAGTATTTTCAGCCATTTTGTCCAACGACTCTGTGAAGGTTCTGGTAATTCGTCATCCCATCCAATCCCTGATCGCCATGTTTCTTGTATAAGAATTTTAAGTCCGTTAGTGTAACAGGACAAAAATCCTAGGGGGTCATAAATTGACATCAGAACCTGCAGAGCTTCCCTTTTAGTGGGGCGCGCCGTCTCACTTAGTACGTACGGTTTTAGTTTTGCGAATCTGAAAACATATTTAAATGTATCACTCGTCGGATCCCAAAACATACCCAAAACTTTCTCAGCGTCTCCTAGGTCCTTTGTGGGATGTGTTGTGGTTGACTCTTCATTTAATGCGTTTAATACTTCGGGTGAGTTTGAGGTCCAGTGTCTGATGTGGAAACCCCCAGCTGAATGTATTTGTTTGACTCGCTTCGACATTTTGATAGCGTCCTTCTCGTTGTTTAGACTGTCTATATAATCGTCGATGTAATGAGCTTGGATGATGGCTTCATAGGCTCTTGGATACTGCATCTTGTAGTCCTCCGCATTTTTATCCCGGACGTAATGAGCTATACAAGGGGCGCATGATATTCCGAACGTCATTGCTCGCACTACGTAAACCTTTGCGCTTTGCGTTCGCTCGTCGATGCACAGGAAGCGCTGTGCATGGATGTCACTTTCCTTTATCCTTATCTGGTGGAACATTTCTGCTTTATCACCGCAGACCGCTATCTTGCCAACTCTGAATGCCATCAAAACGTCGGACAGTGGATGTAAAAGATCCGGGCCAGTAAGCATGAAGTCGTTTAAGGAGGCGCCATGAGATTTAGCTGCGGCATCCCAAACCAGTCGAATCTTACTGGGTTTGTTGGAGTTATGAGCTATGAAAATTGGAAGGTACCAAATATGATTGTTGTAAACTTCCTCATTTTTTAACTCGATGGCATAGCCTTTTTCTAGCAGATTGTTGACTTGCTCCTGCATTTTTACTCGTAGATATGGTTCTTTTTCAATTTTAGCTTTCAAACAATTTAGGCGTTTTAGTGCATTTGAGTAGCTTTCAGGAAGTACGGTATCTTTATGACGCCAAAGCAAGCCGATTTCGTACCATCCGTCGATTTTTACGCACATTTCCTGCATGATTTTGAAAGCTTATTCATCGTCTTTAAAGCGAAGTGTTCTTGGAATTAAGGGTTCTACGTTGAAGCTTTCTTTAACGGCCTTATCAATTTCAGTCCAGTTGCATTGACAGTGGTGCATAGAAAAATGTTTATTGTCTTTTCCTGATCCTTGGACACCCCAGCGTAGAATGCACTTGGATGCAATGGGGTCATTCCACCTTCCTTCTTTTATTTTCCGGGGAACGGCTAACTTCCAATTGGCTGTTTCAATCAGCAACATTGGTTCAGCATCAGTAGATGATACAATCGGTAATCGTTGCAGGTGAGTGTATTTATAGGTTAACTCCTTAATGTCCAGCGTTTGCTTTGGTAATCCTAAATTTTTCTCTGTGTGTATGTTGTTTAGCCAATATGTTCTGTTGGTGTCTATGCTAGAGACTCTTATGTTGAAGCAAACGGATTCGTTCTCCCTCCTTGTCGTTTGATCTATAAGTGTGACCGATGAGCATTCGTCTAGAAATGCAAATGTGTCAATATAGGAGTTGGCAGTGTACATTTTGATTGGAACGATATGAAAATATTGTTCTCCTCCGGGTGGATTAGTTCGGTGTCAAGAAACGATGTTAGGATTCGCACGGCCTTTGTGCAGCAAAGGGTGATGTCTTGATTCGCATCCTCCGATCTCACAAAGCTTAGTTGAAAAGCACCTGCGTCCATGTCTCTTCAAGGATTTGAAGCAAAGCTTGTATTCCCTTACCTTTTCCAGTTTCTTTTCGTAAGGGAGCTTTTGGAATGCCTCGCATTCAGCGATAGGATGGAGTGTGCTGTTGGAGGCGATGCAATGGGTGACTTTCTTTTGCGAAGCGATGTAAGTTGGTGGATTGTACTCCGAGCTTTCTCGGGCATCCATGCTATACTGGACGTGGGTGTGTACGTTGCTGGACCTGGAGTAAATTGATGGTGTCACTGTGGATGCTGCTTCGGCGATTGTATAGAGCCAGTCGCTGAAGGACTTGATCAATGCAGCGCTTGGGTCTTTTGGGTGCATAGCCCAAGTCAGCTTGTAATAGCTGGGCAATTTGTATATTAACTCTTTCAACAGCAAGGGGTTGTTTAGGTGGTCCTTTAGCTGACAAGCCTCCATGGTGTCACAAATATTCCGTACTGCTAAGGCGTAATCTATGAGAGTGTCAAGTCGTTCCTTATTTATAGAAATTTTTCTCGCCTTTTCTATTAATCTGTCTAGTATCTGATCGCGACGTCCGAAAAATATGATCAAAGAGCCTGTTTATTACGTCGGGGACCATAACTGGAAGCAGAAGCTTATCTCTCACTAGTTCGAGTGCCTTTCCTTTGAGGCATTTTTGGAGTCGTAGCAGATTTTCAACATTTGAAAACCCAGCGACAATGGTGCTATTTTCATATGCACTGAGAAACGCAGGCCAGACTTACGGATTGCCGTTGAATGTCGATAGATCGAGTGACAGTATTTGATGCGCTGACAGTATTTGTATTTGTAGGCCCAAAGGATAATGTTAGTAGTGCGGCTCCACTTTGTTGAGCTAGTATATTGTACAAAGTTGATGTAACGTTGATCAGCCTGTCGCTTTTCCTCGAGCATTTAAAGCATTACAGTATTACTTTGAATCAAAACAGTTTCATTGGCACGTTCAGCATGTAAAGAAATCGGTAGTTGCTTGTTCTGTTTTTTCACAGCACCGGTTGAGCGTCTGGCTGTCGGAGCGATGTTGGTTGGGTCCTGCGAAAGGGATCCTTGCGTAGCGACTCCGCGGACAGCGGCTGTGTCGGCGTCAGTCAGCGAGGTCGGATCAAGTGGTTGTTTACTGCAGGAGAACACATTTCCATCCTTTTGTGTTCTGGGTGTTCTCATCTCAAACGCAGCCAAAGTGCTACCACTTCTTGCAAATTTCACAATGCACCCATATAACGTCTTTGCCGGCATTGCTCTTTTTGCATGCACTGCATTCGGTTTGGTTGTATTCACGGGATATCATGGTCTTTGATAGTTAACTTCTTGTCTTCTTACAGAAATTATATTTGTTGTAGCTAGAAATGCCTGTTTTTAGCCTTATTAGATGAAGAACTGAGCTGGATTTGATGATTGGATTGGATGAGTTTGATATGTGTTGTATGTATACTTTGTTTTTTAGCGGTGACTACTCGCTGATATTCAATTTCGTCTATGTATGTGGTCTTGCGATAATGCAGCGGAACTTCTTCGTTCATTTATGAATAGATAACTACGCGGCACAAAATCGAAGATCACAAAATTGACGGTTTAAGTAAGATTTTTTAAAGGATGTTGCAGCCCAGGATGTGGTAAAGTTAAAACAAGGGTTCATAGCACACTTTTGTGGATATTTTTAATGTTTATTAAATCAAAATGATACGAGCTTTAAAAAATCTTTTTCGTCGCTTTCGATTTCTTCTGTGACTGTGACGATTAGAGATGGCATGAAAATATTATTTTCGAATTCGGTGCTTGTAAGTTCAGTTACCGCCCGCAAATCGTTCGTTAGCTTCTGTTGGTCTTGTTTGTGCTAACAAGTTTAGTCTAGTTATTAAATTATAATTCCCATCAAGCCGTTTACAATTAGTTTCTGTGATTATAAACGATCTGTCTATATCATTTTCGACATCTTAGACAAACGTTCTTGTGTTTAAAAATTTGTTAATAAAATTATCTTTAAGTGGTTTTTGCATTCTATAAAAGTCCTCTAGAGTACAATGGACTCCTATTGTGTTATTAGGTGGATTATATTCCTTTAAGTTTTTAATGTGTCACTCTAATTTATGTGTACTATTTTCAATCACATTAATCGACTCATGTATTGTATACCTTCCCGTTCCTATAAGTAATTGTTGCTTAAACTGGTTTAAGAGTGTAAAGATTTCTTGTATTACATTCTCAAAATTACACTCCGCTGAATGCTGAGTATTTTTTTCGATACTTTCCGTTAAGTTATTTATTGGGTCTTTGATGAAACATCCGCAACAATAATTGTTGCTCCTGGCTTATTAATAATTTTGGGTGAATAACTTTCAAAGAAAGAATACCATTTTTTCATTTCGATATTTGGATTTTTCTGAGAAATAGAGTATGAAATAGATCTGTATAGATTTCGATATTTTTTACTCCATATAAGTAATTTCGAAGATTTTTAAAGGCCCACACTATAGCTAATAGTTCCTTCTTATTTGTTGCGTATAATTGTTCGGTTTTGGTTAGAGTTTTTGAAACAAATGTAATTGGTTTTCCTTCCTGAGAAAAAACGGCACCTATAGCTACATCTGACGCATCAGTTGTTATACCCTTGGAGAGGGTATTATAATTTTGGTGAAAAGTGTGCAACGCAGTGACGGAGACATCTCCGACCCTATAAAGTATATATATTCTTGATCAGGATCACCTCCTGAGTCGATATAAGCATGTCCGTCTGTCTGTTTCTACGCAAACTAGTCTCTCAGTTTTAAAGCTATCGACTTCAAACTTTGCACACATCCTTCTTTACTTTGCAGGCAGTATATAAGTCGGAACGGCCGGGATCGGCCGACTATATCCTATAGCTGCCATATAACTGATTGATCGGAAATGTCATATCTCTGTTGTTTTTTAAGTTAGAAAAATGGGACTTGCTATAGACACCTCTTTTGGAAAACTTATAGGATCTACAAATTTTCATAAGGATCGGCCGACTATATCCTATAGCTGCCATATAACTGATTGATCGGAAATGCCATATCTCTGTTGTTTTTTAAGTTAGAAGACTGGGACTTTGTATGGATTCTACTTTCGGCAAACTAATTTGATCTGCCGAGTTTTATAAGGATCGGCCGACTATATAAGATCCGATATATATATAATAATATACGCTTCCACATATCTGCAAGGGTATATCAAATTCGGCTCCGCCCGAAGTTAGCTTTCCATTATTGTTATTTATTATTTCTATGTGTATCTCATTATTTTTTTTATTTTTATATTGTGAGTTCCGGTAGCGGCATTAGAAGCTGTCGATAGGCTATTTTTACGATGGATTTCCCTTTATTTTGTGGTAGTCCCTAAATTCTAAGGAGAGCTCTTATATCGAAGTTAAGATAGCAGAGAAAGAAATAGTGAGGAAGTAGAGGAAGAGAATTGAGGTGCTTTTGATTTGATTGAAATAATCAAAGAATATTATAATGGATCACTGTGATTTTAATATGTTTTTATTGGTTTGTTTTTAACAGTTTTTGGAGCAGGAATGGTGCCGCTCCAACTCTTCGATCGTATTTGTTTTACATTTTTCTTTTAATTTTAAGTAAGGCTAAGTCTCGTCGCTGAGCTGTATACTATAGCTGCCATATAACTGATTGATCGGAAATGCCATATCTCTGTTGTTTTTTAAGTTAGAAGACTGGGACTTTGTATGAATTCTACTTTAGGTAAACTAATTTGATCTGCCGAGTTTTATAAGGATCGGCCGACTATATAAGATCCGATATATATCTAATAATATAAGCTGCCACATATCTGCAAGGGTATATCAACTTCGGCTTGTTTTTTATGATATCAGATATTTTGGGTGGTGCATTAACGTTTGTCACCGCACTCAAAGAAAACCCTTAAAAACAACAAAGTTATGGCATTTCCGATCAATCAGTTAATTGACAGCTATAGGATATAGTTGACCGATCCGGGCCGTTCCGACTTATATGCGGCCTGCAAAGGCCGCATACTTATATCGACTCAGGAGGTGATCCTGATCAAGAATATATATACTTTATAGGGTCGGAGATGTCTCCTTCACTGCGTTGCACACTTTTGACCAAAATTATAATACCCTCTGCAAGGGTATAAAAATTTTTTGATGAGGTAAACTAACGGTGGCATGCAACTCCCAAAATATCTGATATCAATTTTGGGGACGAATAAATGCAATATATGTATAAAAAATGATACATAAAAAATGTTCTTATTCGGCACGTGGAACAATAACAATAAACAATAAAAACACGTATTAGTTTGTTTTCTTGAGTCTTCCTTAAAAAAATTTGATCATTTGGTTTTGATAGTTTTATTTGGTTTCAGTTAGAAACCTCAGTGTATGTCACTTTAAAAGTTCAGAATCACTTTTGCACTGTGTAGTCTTTAGGCTCCGATGTCTTTGATAATTTTATTTTTTTAATTGTTTACAGGAACTTTTTATTTTTTATGTTAAAGCCTCTTTTTAGATTTTTTATTCGCACGGTCCCATGTTGGGCGCCAATTAAATTCATGGTATTGAATTAGTTTTTATAAACAAATTGTATTTTTACTTTCAATTTTTCACTATTAAAATAGGTCGAACTTATATTTTATTCACTCCTCTTTATTGTAATTTGTTTGCTTCGACTGTCTATCTTGATCTCCGAAAAGGACTGCAGACTCGAGTTCAATGCTCAATAATCAAATCTCGGCTTTAGAGATTTATCCTAAAAATTAATTAAGAGAACGGCTCAAAAGAGATAGAAAATAGGATGATGCAATCTTTCAATTAAGTTTGAAATCTGAATTTGTCCGAAAATAATCCGACATTAGGGATCGCTTAGGGGATCTTTGTTAGTTAACGTACAGAGCGTTTGGTGCGGACTGTGTGAAACTGATCTGGATGGGAATAATTTGGAGGCGTAGTTGACAGAAATAGCTGACCACTGATTGAAATCGGGTCTGTCAGAATTATTTATAAATTAGCTCTTGGCTCAAAGTGGCTTATAAATTGGGTATGAGCCCCTGAATAATGTGCCATATAACTTACATCCATACAACAGTGGATAACAGTGGGAAGCGAAAACGATAAGTTTACCGTTGCATCTATATTTGTATGCACATCAAATAATTTATGCACATTTATTTTGATCTGTAATATACAAAATAATTTTGGTTTCTCTATACCTATTTAATTGGCAAGTTTACAATGCGGAGAAAGAAGGGTAGGGGGCGACAGTGATGTAAAATAATAGAATTTTTCACTGAGATTAGTTTATCTCTTTTACTATTTTTTACCGAAACGAAAAGGGTGGCTGTAAATTATAAAAGCAACTACGATAAGGAAGAAAATAATGCGTGCACTCGCTTTCACTTTATAAATCGAATGTATTGAACAACTTACTTAAGCCTAGCTTATCTATTGCGGCGAAGTGGGACGAATTCATGAGAGCGCGAGTGAGCTTTTCTTGCGCTCCCGCTCCGCTCTATGCAGCCTTACACTAGACTTCAAAAAATTCAACTTAAATTCTACATTAATTCTACACCGGCCCCGTTGAAGGCCTCCATCAGGCTTCAACCACTTGCAGCCTCGCCAGCTTGTGGACTGCTCTCTTGAAGACCGCTCCTGAACTAGTCCTTACGACGGCGACCCTGACCCTTCCGTCCGCACCGGCATGAGTCTCGACGACCCTGGCGGTGATCCACTGTTGGGGTGGCTGGTGGTCCTCGGCGACCAGGACCAGATCGCCCTTCCTGACGTCCTTCTGCTCCCGCTGCCACTTCGACTGCACCTGTAGGCTCAAGACGTACTCCCGGGACCATCGCTGCCAAAACGTTTCCTTGATTGACGAGACAAGCCGCCTTTTCTTGATGCGTATTGCCAAAGCTCGTCCGCTTCGTCTTCGATTTGGTGCCGCAGTGCTGCGAAGTGGCGACTCGCTCCCACGAAGTTCGTCGCGTTGTCGCAGTGCACGATCTGCGGACATCCTCGGCGCCCAACGAACCTTTGAAATGCCAATAAAAATGAATCGGTTGACAAATCGGAAACTACTTCTAAATGTACTGCTTTGGATGCAAAACAAACAAACAGGGCAATGTAGGACTTGTATGGTGGCCTACCACGAATTTTCAAAGTCGTCTCAATAGCAAGAATCTCTGTACAAATTGAGAGCTCTTCGTCAACAATACTGGAAACTAGGCATCGTACGAAATAGGAGCATTAGCTAGTCGCCCCCGACCCGCAACAACGAAAAGGTAAGCCCAGCCTGAGAGGCTTCATGGACAAACGGATTTAGATCGGCTCACTCATCACAAATCTTGGTATTGAGATTTATGTATCTTCTAACTGTGACAACGCAAACTGAATTTTGTTCCACGAGGTTTCCAAATGCAGTGGAATCGACGCATCCCAATCTAGCTTATTAAGCCAAAGTTCCTGCAACAGGATCTTTCCTTTAATAAGGATTGGGCTTAATAAGCCAAGGGGGTCGAAGAGCTTTGATGTCACCGACAGAATATTCCGCTTAGTCGCCCTTTGACCCATGACTGACATATCAATTTCGAATTTAAACACGTCATCTTTAGGAACCGAAATGATTCCTAGTGTTTTTGTCAGCTCTGAGTCCGAAAGTGTTATTGGCTTAACCGTGCTCTCGGTTGCAGTAACTTCAGGCGAGTTTTAAAACCCCTTACTCAATTCAAACCCAGCGTTTTGAAGAACCTGAGTTACTTCTGACTTAATTGTCTTTAGCTCCTCCACGCAACCAGCACCTGTTAACATGTCGTCAACGTCATGTCATGTCAAGTCAGACCCAATAACTTCAGCAGCTCGAGGGAATGTATTTTTCGCGGATTCACTCAATCTCTTCAAACACCTTATGGCCAGGAATGGGGCTGGTGCAGTGCCATAAGTAACGGTGTTGAGCTTGCACAATTTCAAGGACTTTTTCTCCACACTATCAACTGGTATCGTCGATCTGCTTCATTTACCATTACTTGACGATACATCTTTTTTATGTCGGCTACCAGAGCGAATTATGGGGGCCTCATAGCCTAGTGGTTAGTGTACTAGCTCGCTAAGCGTGAGGTCGTGGGTTCAAGCCCCACTCATGTCAAGTGCATGGCCCTGCAAGTTTTCGGCGCTCGCGCATATGATGTAAATAGTGAAAGTTCTTATCGGATTCTTTCTATTTATAATTATATGCACGAAAACCGAAAACCGGCATTCCCAGATGTCGTTAGGTGGCAGCCACCCCACTTCAGAGATAGGTTGCACTCGGCTAATCACCGGATCGACCGAAAAATAACGATTAAGAAACAAACACAAGATCAGAAAAACAATCACCCCCCCAACCCGATGACGACCCTCCGCTCTCCAGCAGCAGACAAAAGAAAAAAGAAATGGAAATGGATGGTTTGGTCAGAGCGAGACAGCATAAGGATGGGCTTTGGAGTGAAACCCGCAAGGAAGAAGAAGAGTGGGACGCCCTAAGCTTAGCCCAGCGCCGAGCAGCACTACGCCGCGCGTACTCTCTGTCACCTGGGATTTGGCAGAATAGGGTCCTGTGGATGAATGCACTTGTGGATGCCCTAAGCTCCCAAGCGGAGCAATAGGAAAAAAAAAAAAACCAGAGCGAATTTGTTTAGCCGAAACCTAAGAAGAGTTGAGTAAAGCTCTTCCTGAATTGTTGGACCCACCATCAACAACTCATTTAAAAACTTCTGTGTGGATGTCTTACAGGACGCATCAAAAACGACTCGTAGTTTGGTCGTTGTACTTTGAGGCCGTAAGACACACTGGTGGGGTATAACGTAGTGTGGAGTAGCAAGAATATCATTGCTTGCAGGGGACATATGGCCTAGGGATTCGTATTCTTCCATAAATTCCAAATACATTTTCTTTAAGTTCGGATCTCGAGATAATCTTCTCTCGAGCGACAGAAAACGGCATTTGGCTATCTCGACTGAATTGCCCAAAACGCTTGGATCCGACTTAAATGGAAGATGGAACTTCTTCCAACGATCAGAATTTTTTCAAATTGTTGTGTGTTGACTCTAATAGGCTCAGGCTAGAGACTGGTTGAGGAGTTGAGGAATTTGCCATATATTTTCCCGATACTATCCACCCAAGGAGAGTTTTTTGAAGTATGGGATGGTTCGGACCTTGCTTTATTTGACCAACGGACAAAAGTTCGAAAAATGACTCTGCTCCAATTAGCATATCTATCCGCTGTGGTTTATAAAAATATTGGTCTGCTAATGACAAGTTCTTTGGTAGGGTCCAATCTTTCACGTTCACTGACTGGTCAGGGTGATGATGTTTCAGGGCCTGAAAATGTTTTCAAAACCCAAAAGTCGAACGGAAACTCACTACCATAATAAAATTGTTTCATCATTAACACCATAATGCATACCCTCATTTTTAGGGTAGCAAGCCTGAAAAGTTACAAAAATCTAAATTTTGGCTGTCTTCAAAACGAAATCGGACACACACACATGAAACCGTGTATGTGAATGTGTGAGCACGCATACATATAAAGATCAATTTAACCGCGTATCAACTTTCTTGATGATGCGCCCCTCAGCGACTGAACAACCCAAAATTTTAAGAGATTTTTAAGAGAATTTTTTAAGAGATTATGAGCGTAAGAAAGAGCGTAAGAATGAGAAGAAGATTCTCTCTGGGGCCTGCTGGGGCCTGGCGCAAGAAATTTTTGCGTCCATTTTCGTTGTATGAAATGGGTAGTCTATATGTTGTATGGTTCGTGATTTAAGGCATTACATAAGGACATTATCCTTGCCTTGGTTGTTATGGCTAACTCTTCCAACTCGGCTCCGAAATCATCCAATTCATCTAATTGCTCGATCTGGTCTTGCAACTCATTTGCTTTAGAAATTGTCTCATCTAAAACCTGAAGCCTGCACTCTAGCTCGGGTTTGTCTAGAGGACGTGATCCAGCTTCCAAACGTTCCTCCAACCGGCGAATGCTTTTAACTTTAACATTTAATCTTCTTTTTAAATCAATAAGAGTCGTGGAATTAAGTTTCTGTTTATTACTCTCCATTTTATAAAATTATTTATTTTTCAATAAAAAATCGAAAACGATGCCATTTTTTAAATTTAATATTTTTATTTAAATATTTGTTAAATAAAATTTATTAAAATATTTTAATGTTAATTAATTAAATTAAATAAATTTTAATTTTAATTTCGATAAGGCGAAAACGAAAAGAATTAATTAATCTTATTTTTTAATATAATAAAATAATTTATTAAATTTAACCAAAAAAAATCGAAATTGATTAATTAATTGATAGTCGAATAATAAACAAGAATGGAAAGCTAACTTCGGGCGGAGCCGAAGTTGATATACCTTTGCAGATATGTGGCAGCTTATATTATTAGATATATATCAGATCTTATTTAGTCGGCCGATCCTTATTAAACTCGGCAGATCAAATTAGTTTGCCGAAAGTAGAATCCATACAAAGTCCCAGTCTTCTAACTTAAAAAACAACAGAGATATGGCATTTCCGATCAATCAGTTATATGGCAGCTATAGGATATAATCGGCCGATCCTTATGAAATATGGCAGATCGAATAAGTCTGCTAAAAGAGGAGTTCACAGCAAGTCCCATCCTTCTAACTTAAAAGACAACGAAGTTATGGCATTTCGGATCAATCAGTTATATGGCAGCTATAGGATATAGTCGGCCGATCCTTATGAAATTTGACAGATCGAATAAGTCTGCTAAAAGAGGAGTCCATAGCAAGTCCCATCCTTCTCCCACAACAAAGTTATGGCATTTCCGATCAATCAGTTATATGGCAGCTATAGGATATAGTTGACCGATCCCGGCCGTTCCGACTTATATACTGCCTGCAAAGGAAAGAAGGATGTGTGCAAAGCTTGAAGTCGATAGCTTTAAAACTGAGAGACTAGTTTGCGTAGAAACAGACAGACAGACGGACAGACGGACATGCTTATATCGACTCAGGAGGTGATCCTGATCAAGAATATATATACTTTATAGGGTCGGAGATGTCTCCTTCACTGCGTTGCACACTTTTGACCAAAATTATAATACCCTCTGCAAGGGTATAAAAATAGTTGGTCACCAATGACACCGAAAACAATATACCCAACCTAGTTGTAGGGTAGGGCGTCACTTGGCGTTCCCTTAAATTAAATGCGCCAAAAAATGCATATACGTACATACATACAACATACAACAGCGGATAACGGTGGGAAGCGAAAACGATAATATTACCGCTGCATTTATTTGTATGTACATCAAATATTTATGCACATTTATTTTATCTGTAAGATATAAAATAATTTTTGGCTGCACTTTAATATTTATTTGGCAAATTTGTATAATCAAGAACCAGGGGAAGGGGGCGTCAGTGATTGCAAATAATATATATATATGTTTTTTGATTTGTCCACAGGCAGTACATTTATGTTAGCATACATATATTATAATGAAATTTTGTAGAACTTTTATATACCTTATTATTTTTTTTAGCTCTACTATTTTTAATTTACGTAAATATGCTCCAAGAATTGAAAGGATGGTGCATTATTCCAGCACAAAACGGATTTTAATTTGTCTTTTCTCGACTTTCAATTTTTTTGCACAAATACCTGTGGTTCTGCGTTCGGATCCTTTAATCCAGTGGCCACTTCCTTGTGCACTCGATGCAGGTGCAGGGCATGGGGACGACGAATCCTTCCAGCAGCAGATCGTTGGCGATGAAAGTTTTGTTTCACGACGCGGAATTTAAATTGTTTTTATTCACTACAACCGTCGCACAGTGGCTCCGCCAGAGGCCAAAAATCAAAAAGCCGATCAGAAAATATTTAAACTCAATTTACACAGTTTGTCTCTAAAATGTCCAAATTTTCAATTTGCAAACCGGTTTTCGTCGGAAACCTAACGGTACTTTCTAAAAATAGAATCAAAAGCATGAACACGTGTTCATTTCAACAGCGCATCGCAGCTCTGATGAAATATTTCGAAGCAAAAGCGCACTTCAAATTGGGCTGGTATGTAACTAATCAAGTTTATAAATTTATATTATTTAAAATGGATTTTGAAGCCCAAGGTATTTATTTTCATTTATGAAATACTAATACTAATTTAATATGAAATTAATAAAAACTAACTTGATATGTGAAACCCTTTTGTTTGTACCTTTTTTGAGTGTCTTAAATGTGTTTACCTAAAGTTTTAGTTGTGTTCCCACACGATTAGAATTATTATTTTTTATCTTTGTCATAGTTTTAAGATTTTAAAATCGTTAAAGTTAGGTGCGGAAAGTTGCGGTGTATTTGTAATCGTTAATATGCTAACACGACTTCTTATTTTTATACCCTTGCAGAGGGTATTATAATTTTGGTCAAAAGTGTGCAACGCAGTGAAGGAGACATCTCCGACCCTATAAAGTATATATATTCTTGATCAGGATCACCTCCTGAGTCGATATAAGCATGTCCGTCTGTCCGTCTGTCTGTCTGTTTCTACGCAAACTAGTCTCTCAGTTTTAAAGCTATCGACTTCAAACTTTGCACACATCCTTCTTTCCTTTGCAGGCAGTATATAAGTCGGATCGGCCGTGATCGGTCAACTATATCCTATAGCTGCCATATAACTGATTGATCGGAAATGCCATAACTTCGTTGTTTTTTAAGTTAGAAGGATAAGACAGACTTATTCGATCTTTTAGCAGACTTATTCGATCTGCCAAATTTCATAAGGATCGGCCGACTGGGACTTTGTATGGATTCTACTTTCGGCAAACTAATTTGATCTGCCGAGTTTTATAAGGATCAGCCGACTATATAAGATCCGATATATATCTAATAATATATCCACATATCTGCAAGGGTATATCAACTTCGGCTCCGCCCGAAGTTAGCTTTCCATTCTTGTTTTAAGGTCAAATTTTGCCAGCGCGTTGCAGCGGAGCCCCTGTGCACAGCTGTGTCGTTTTTTGTGTCTCTGTCTTTTGTCATTGTCTACCGCTTTTATTTGTCAGTTATTTACTTTTACATCAATTCTAATTATTTTTCCGTTTTATTTATAATTTTTTTTTGCATTCCCAAAGGAGATTCTTATCGTTGTGTATTTTCACGGCAGTATATTTTCAATTTATGGTGCATCAAAGATGGTAGCAACGCTGCGAAATTACAGGAAGTTATGGAAAATGTTCAATATAATATTGAGAATAACGGCTACAATTTCGAACTCACCGACTTTTGAAAATCGATTGGCTATATATGTAAAAGGATTGCTGCTTTTTGGACTCGGTACGATCGAAAAAAGTCGTCAATTGTAGAATATCAATATGATTGGCTAAATGTAAAGGAGTCAATTTTCCTTAAGTCCAAAAGTTCATCTAAACGTGGTCGTCCAAAGGTTAATTTTGAGGATTCTTCATCTAGAACAAAGCGACGTCGTATAGCTCAGCTAATGGAAATGGATGAGTCCACTGTTTCTGCTTTGAAAACCAGCAACATCCGTTAATGCAAGCAGATCCCACTGAAGTAATTTCCCTAATAATGGAGACCGCCATGTCCAAAAATCTTTTGGAAATTTTTCTCAAATCCCAAATTGGCTTCTGAAATTACAGGGCTTAATGAAAACCTTATCCATCGATGTGCAACTATACTCCAAGCTATTGCTTCGGGGTACAAAATAAATTTGGAAAAATTTAATGATTATGCCATCGATACTGCTAAGAAACTGATAAGAGAATATTCATGGTACTATTTGCCAGCTGCAGTCCAGAAGGTGATAGTTCATGGATGTTCAGTGAATGAGCATGCACTCGTATCAATCGGAGAGCTTTCCGAGGAAGCAGCTGAGACAAATAATAAAGAGCTAAAAATATGTAGACTGTATCACAGCCGAAATATGTCTCGGATTGCAACAAACACAGACATATTGAACAAACTCATTTTACGGTCGGACCCATTTACAACTGGAGAAAGAAAACATGGAAAGAAGGATAAATCAATGTTACTTGAATCTGTGTTCAACTTATTAGAAGAAAAATAAAAACATAAGTATAATAAATCACAAAATAGTTAATCTTTCCTATGACAGCCATATGGATTAGTTATCCGATTCTAATGAAATTTGCTAAGCATATGTAAAACTACACCAATCTTATAGTCTGAGAGTTTAGATAACATATCTATAAAAATAAAAAATTTTACATACTAAATTTGAATTTTTAACCGAATTTTAATTTAGTCATGGGAAGTTTTTCATTTATGTATGTGCATATATTTATAATGAAATTTATATACATTTTATTATTCATTTTAGCTCTAATATTTTTCAAGTACGTATACGCTAATAATTAAAAGGAGGTTGCAATATTCGAGCACAAGACGGATTTTAATTTTTTAAAATTTTTTTATATTTAATTTTTTTCAAAGTTCCACAAAAACACCACTACCGTCTTAAGAAACTCTTTTATATCTCTTTTAGTGGTTTTTAATAGCGGCCGAATAAATAAACGATTTGTTAATTTAATTTCAATTCCGAGGGAAAGAGGAGAGGCGGGGGAAACGCACACAGGCACAAGATGAGCTAGTGTGCAGCAGTTTTACAAAGCTCTCAAAAGCGCATGCGCTACAAGTACCAGCAAAGCGTATGCAAAACTGGGAGAAACAAAACAAAATAGAAACTGCTGATAATCTGCTGATCATTTTATATCATTTTAACATTTTCGCCTTTGGCTGCTTGACCCAACATCCTCCCCCCGTTGAAGGCTGGCCCTTCGACAGAAACCTTAAGGGGCACCAGACACAGCCTTGACACCGCACACTTAGCCGTTCCAACAGCAGTCCTTAATATGGCTACACGGTTCACTCCGTCACGTCCAGAAATCAGCTCCAGTACCCTGGCTAGGGGCCACTTCATTAGGGGTAGATTCTCATCGTTAGGACTATGCCACCGACAGACACTACGGGACCAGGTATAGGTGATGTTTTGCCGTTTTTACTGCTGCTTCCCACAGACCGCCAAAATGAGGAGAGCGTGGAGGAATAAACCGCTGCCTTGTAGAAAAACGGTCCGCAAAAATCCACACCTGTTACGTCAAAGCTTTGAAATCCTTCAACCCTCTCGGTCGGAAGATCAGCCATGATATGTTCCAGAAGCCGAGGCTTAGCGCGAAAATAGCGTATGCATTTGTTTAACACCCTTGAAACACTTTAACACTAGTTCTTCCTCCCCCCAATGGGCCAGTATTGGGAACGGATTTTCGCAACTAACGCCCGAGGGCCAGAGTGCAGGTTCTTCTCATGAAAGTGGGTCACTATAGCCGAAGTGACGGGATGGCCTCTTGGAAGAATAATAGGATGGCGTCCATCAAAATCTAACGCAGAGTTCCGCAGTCGTCCGTCAACACGAAGCAAACCAAAATCGTCTACAAAGGGAGCAAGCGAAGCAAGCGGGCTTGGGGGTGGAACCAATCTGCGCGACTTTAACAAGCTCATCTCTTCCTTAAACTCAGTAATGGGTTCCTCCTTGGAGATCCTGGACAGAAATGCCTTCGTGACGGATGCGGTGGCTAAATTTGTAGATGTACGCGAACACCCTCTGTAAGGCGAGAAACGAGTTGGCAAACCTTGACAATGATGCAATGTCCTTTGGTGGAGCCGTAGCCAATAAGGTCCGGGCGCGAAGTTCGATGGTTGGCCTCTCGGCCACAATGCCGATGGGCCACTCATCCTTGGAGCCACGAAGAAATGGAGGGCCATGGGACCAAAGCTGGGAATTCAATAGCTTTGTGGGAAGAGCACCTCCGGACAGTAAATCGGCTGGGTTGAACGCAGTAGGGACATAACGCCATTTCATTGCCTTGGTGAGTTCCTGTATGGAAGAGACGTGATTAGACACAAACACGTTAAATGGAGCAGGTTCGTCTTGAATCAGGTCAGGGCAACCGAGGAGTCACAGCAACAATAATAATCTCCGTTATAGGTCCCAAGGTCAGCAACTTCAGCCATCAGCCTTGCTAGCAATTGCTAGAAAAGGCTGGCTTTGTGTCATACGTCACGGTGTCGAGTTTAAAAACCTTCACGTCATCATGGATAGAATCTCTCCAGAGAATGCACTGCAGCAAGCTATCATCTGGGTCGACTCTTACGCAGCGATACATCTTGCAAATGGTGAGACCGAAACCAAAGCAAGGTATGGAAAAGCTTAGGTTGAATTATGGGGCCTGACATCAGGACATCATTGAGGGAATATCCAGAGGATGTGACAGCCGAACCGTCGAAAACCACTCTCAGCTTGGTTGTGAAGCTGTCTTCAGCTGTGGAGCTGATGGGGTAGGTAGTACAGGCACTTACCTCGCAATTCCTGCGGCACCAGAGACATGTGACCCAGATCCAAGTACTCCTTGATGAACGAAGAATATTGGGCTCTTAAATTTGGATGACGATACAGCTTGCGCTCAAGTGAATGGAACCGACGTAAGGCCTGTGAGTAGGATTCTCCCAACAGCTCCACACTGTGCTTGATTGGAAGACGAACTGAATAAGCAACTGATTCAAGACGGACGTGGTGCATGGTGAAGTGGGCATCGCAATCAAGCTCCTCCTTAGTAGCATGAACGATCGGCGCAGCGCAGGCCTCCACTTCCCACAATTGGCTGAACAGATAATCAAGGCGATGGTCGAAATTGTTTGCAGAGTCAGCAGTAATAACCTTACATGAAGCGGCTAAACGAAGCATCCGCCACCTCCAGAAACTACGCATCCATATGGATGGGTCCATATGGATATGGATAATTGTTCGCAAGCATGGAACAGAGCATGATGTCGGCGATTACACGTTGGGCAGCGGTTGTATGAGCATCCTCGGGCTAAGTCCTCAGACTTGAGGCAAACAAAGCAGAGGGAAAGACGCCGGACCTCATCGTGTCGTTCCTCAACTGGCAAGGCGAGGAATCTGGGGCAAGAAGGCACAGCATGTGCCAGACTGCCGCACACGGCACACGACGCAGGGGGAGTATTCAGGAGCATGCAAGATCGATTATTAAACGGCCTACGTCTGCCCACCTGACTCGCTGGCAGATGCGGAGCGAGGGCCAAATCCACAGTCTCAAGGGTACGGCACCTTTGTTCCAAAAACCGGTAGACTGGAACCGGTTGGTAGACTGTCATCATGGCTTCCTGCGAGAGAATCTTCCCACTTGGCCTTTGTGGCAGGAACCAGCTTTTGAAAGATGATCTGGATGAGGAGGCATCCTTGAATTTCGGCTGGTGTTCCGGAAGTCATGAGTGCCCGCATATGACCATTGAAACGGTCGGATATCTCCCGAAGCGTTGCAACGGATCCTGGCTCAACCACCCTTAGCTGCAGGATCTCGTTGATGTGAGCCTGGAAGATTAAACGCCGATTACTAAATCTGTTTCGCAAAAGATCCAGGGCAACATTATAATTAGCGTCAGTAATCTCCAAGGCTCGCACAGTCTCCAAGGCTGAATCCCGCAGACATGAAATAAGCCACCTTAGCTTCTCCATCTTGGTCAAGTGAGGATGGCTGTCAATTGTCGTTCTAAACAGGGCGGAGAAATCAGGGCACTCGGCGTAGCCACCACTAAACGTTGGCATCGGCAACGGGGGTAATGACGGAGCAGGCCTGTATGGAGTGGGTGCAATACCAGCACCACTGACACCATCCAACAGTGTAGAGTGCGCAGCAACTCTAATGGAGCGCTTGCCAACCTCTACCTGGATGTCAACATGCACGTCCGTGGCCAGCTCAGAGAATTTCCAATATAGATCGCTTCCGATCTCACTATAGTTGAGCTCCTCCAGTTCCTCCTGCAGCGTAGTGAATCGCTCGCGGAGACGCTTTTCCATGGACTAGAGGGTCAGAATGGTTGAGTCGTCGGACTGCATCGCTTCCTTGATCTTCTGACGCAGGACCTCCATTTCCTGACACGTAACCTCGGCTCGCCTTCGAAGCATCCTCTCCCTGCTTGAAACGGTAGATCCAGTTGCTTCAGCTCCAGACTCCATTATGCAATCAAGTAAATAGTACACAAAAAAAAGAAAACCAACAGGTTCCGCGGCACTTATTAGCGCTGATTACAACAACCAAATACGGGATGTTATCACGTCGGGGTCACCAAATGTTACGCTTTTAATGGTTTTTAATAGCTAATAAATACGGCCTAATAAATTAATAAATAATTAATAAATACACTATTTGTAAATTTTATTTTATCAATTTTAACCCAAAAAAGCAGCCGCTCAACTCAAATGCCGAAATACAAGTACTTGAAAAGCTATGCAATAAAACCTCAAGCCATGCAGCTGTCCATAATTCCGAGGGCAAGAGGCGAGGCGGGGGAAACGCACACAGGCACAAGATGAGCTAGTGTGCAGCAGTTATACAAAGCTCTCAAAAGCGCATGCGCTACAAGTACCAGCAAAGCGCATGCGAAACTGGGAGAAACAAAACAAAATAGAAACTGCTGATAATCCGACGCTGCTCCTCCGTTTCATCGTCTTTTATATCATTTTTAAATTTTCGCCTTTGTATATATGTATATATATATTGTGTCACTTTCAATTGTTGCTTTGTTTTATTTAATTATTTATTGTCTACTGACTAAAATAATACGTTTTCGGTCCGAAGAGTTTCTGGTATGCGTAGAATCTTATCTTAGAATGCGTAGCTTAGAGCTTCCGAACGAGTCGCAGTTGTGAATAAAGCGAAGGGTCCCATGGAAGACCTTCCTCTGGGGAACCTACTCATAAATAAGCAGCCCGGAAAGCTTGCGGGTATCCGAGTCGTAGTACTGATGATGTTGTCTCTTATAAATAGTCCACACAATATAACTTCCATCCCAAAACACATCTCATCCCGGGTCGGACTAAGGTGTCATCCGACCCTTGTCGCGAGTCAGTCCTGCTGGGGAACCTGAATATTAACTCTTCCCAGTCTCGATCGGATGGCACAGGGTACCCTCTGTTCTAAGAAGGTAGGAAACGACAGTGACAAGTGGGTCCACTTATCAGCCCAAAGTCAATAAGCCGGGTCCGAGACGGCTCTGCCCCAATTTGGGGTGGCTGGAGGAAAGCCAACCAAAACTGCCGCAATGGATCCCGACCCAAGTGTCCAAGAGATGCCACATCCAAGTTCAGCAAAGAAAGATGTTCACATCCAAGTTCGGCAAAGAAAGATGTTCAGCAGCTAGCCGAATACTTCGCAGCCACAAGCGGGCGAAGATGGCAAAGAGATCAATTAAATGGCAAGAAGTGTGCTTCCATCGTATGATTTTCATAAGAACGAACCCATAAAAGGGCGATCGCATCCAAAGCGAGAACGCTCCCAGGCTCGTTGGGAAGGCATAGCAATGCGGTCACTAACTAACTAAGCCGCATCTAATTTGGCGTAATTGACATAGGCAACCACTTAGACAAGTTGAAGTGGCTGGAAGCCGTCCAAGTTGGGTTTATAAGATCTGCACCAGGTGCTTTTAAGATTTCAGTTGATCCTTGATAATTTTAGCAATTTATTTATCTTAAAGCGAACGGACGGTTTTTTTTTTTTGTGCGCATTGCGTCAATATTAAACTTTCTATTTTATAAATAAACAATCCGGTATTTATTGATATTTATTTGTATTTTTATAATCCAATTTTTTTCAATTATATATCCATATAGCGTCGCAACTACACGGTATATTTGAAGGTAAAATTATAAATTTATAAATTTTCTTTCAAAAATAGTTATGCTCTGCTTCTTTATCTTTCTGATTCGCTTTTATTATCGCTCAGATTCTTATCACTATACTTTGCACAGTTACTAACTCTTATTAATCGGTCTCTTTAGCAAAAATCTCCATAGTACATTACTATAGTATAGTATCGGTCACCATAGTATAAATTATAACTATGGATTTCAAGCTTGTCTGTGCAATTACGTCTTGTAATAAGACAATCTCATCATCCCAGCCTACTATCCACTTCTGGCTCTGTGAAATCGTTTTACACACTGCCGAGTTCACGGCCTCAGTTTCGGATGTCATTTCACCTAGGTCTGGTCTCCACTTTCGCTGTGACGGCTGTCGTTATGTTCAGGACGAAATGAAGGCGTTCACGAGACAGACCAAAAGCGGATTTAAACAGTTAATCATCGGTTTTCGCAAAATTAATGACCTACTCTGTGCGCTCGATTCACAGTTTAGTAGTCTTCAACTGGTAAAAGCATCTCCAAAGAGACGTATAAAAAATCGGCTATTAGTAAAGTGCTGGTGGCGATTAATCTTTAGCCTGTTCAGCCGACAATTATGCAACCGCTCATATCTCTAGCCACCCCAAGGGCTGGACCTGGGAAAAATTCGTCTTTCGACTATCTCAGTAAAAATGAGCAATTGTCCGACATGTCCCCCATGGTATCGTGATACCACCAGACCCAATAATTCAAACCCCCTTAAGAGTCACCGAAAAGGGCAATAAAGCCCACGGACCCCCGCTACGAACTGATGCTCAGTATTAGTTACGGCGGCACCAAAACCCTTGCAGGTGATGCCACCATCATAACATATATTTGTTTCCCGCCTTGCCCCTGATACTTCTGAGATTGATATCTCGGCTTACATCAAAGCCTAAACAAAAGCCGACATAAAGGTGGCGGATATCACAAAATTTAAATACATCGGTCATCGTCATCTTTCAAAATACATGTGCCCGTGCAGATGTTCAATACGATTCGTTCCACGAATTGTTGAGTGAAGCTCCCACATGTTAGAGCCACTGACCCCCTTATACCTCATCCTCCTCGGCTTCAAGAAACTAATTTCTCCACTAACACTTATCTATCAGAATACTAGAGGGTTACGAAGTAAACTTCCCAAACTGTATTCTGATAGTTACTCCTTTGCATCCCACATTATCGTTTTTACAGAAACTTGGTTAAAGCCGGAGATCTTAAGCTCCGAATTTTTCCAAATAAGTACACCACTTTTAGACGTGATAGAACACTGCGAAGGGGAGGAGGAGTGTTAATTTCTGTATACTCCAATTTAGCTCCTGAAGAGGTAAATTAACATCAACAAAGTTAATTATAGTTAATAACAATAAACATTAAAATCATTTTGTCCAGTAAATCTTTATACGTTACCTGCTCTTACATACCACCTTCGTCGGAACCGCCCACATACTGGCAACATTTGTCCGCGATTCGTTTCGTTTCTAATTTTCTGTCTGATTGTGTATTAATATCCCAGACTTACCTGATACCAGATACTTTAATATCCCAGAACTCATGTGGTTTAATGCTGATAATTCACCATCTTTATTACTTAAAATGCACCATGACCTCCCCGTGGGCATGTTTGACATGTCACTCGGTCGAAATAACCACGTTAGAAATTCGTTAGGTCGGCTGCTGGACTTGTGTTTCGATTCAGATCCTGATGGAATTACTCTTTCCAGAATTTTGTCTCCATCTAATCCTAAGGATTTATATCATCCCACTCTTGAGGTTTTAGTCGAAACCAATACGTTAATTGACCTTAAGTCTACACGTAAATGTAATTAAGTTCGTTTCTTCCGTATGGCTGACTTTATGAAAATAAATGAGTTCATTTTGAAGACATAAACATTTGAAGATATAAACAATGCCCTACATAAATTTTATTACACTTTAAATATATTTTTCGACTCTAGCGTGCCGTGGAAATATCCGTCCGATTCAACAAATCAGCCTTGGCATACACGGCACCTATTAATTTTAATGCATAAAAAAGGAAAAAAGCCTACTCTGCATTTTTTAATTGTCAGCAATTTGAAAACTTTGCGAAAAACTACTCACTCCTCATTTGCAAAACCTATGTAGTCAATAATATCTCCGTGCCAGCATGGCTTCATGAAGCGCCGCTCCACCACTACCAACTTATTGGATCTAACATCTTTTGTGACGGATGGGTTCCGGAATGGCTTGTAAACAGACGTCATTAACACTGACATTTGACTCTGTTAAGCACTCTCTTCTTATAAGTAAACTCACTCTCTTGGGATTCCCAACTGATCTCCTTACCTGGATTTCGAGCTACTTATCTGGAAACACCCAACGTGTGTTCTTTAAAGATAATACCTTGCGTGTAGTCCGCGTCATATCTGGGGTGACGCGTTCACAACGCGTTCAAGGAAAAAAAGAAAAATTAACTTAGAATGATTAAATTTTTTTAAATTTTCAAACCATGGGTAATTAAGCAAGTATGTGCTTGGTTTATTAAAAGTTTATTTAACAAAAATTGTATACATATGTTTGATCCCACTGATATTTGAGGATTGATATTTGAGGATTGATAAGAATACCATCAAGATCCCATTTAACCTACCAAAAACTTCCTGATTTTTCCTTTTAAAGGACACAATTGGGATTCAAATCTTAACCTTCCATAGTTAAGATTAATCTCTATAGTTAACTTATATATACAACTTTATATATACACTTACTGTTAAGAGGAGCCCAATAATTTAGGTATTACTCCAATGAGTTCCGTTTTAAAACTGTTTTTATTTATTTCCATTCTCTTATAAGAAAGATACATGAAAATCTTAAATCTATTTAAAAATACTTATCAACGAACTCTACGCTGACATGCTATGTGACCCTTTTCTAAGTGCTTCAAGTGCACCACATATGTACATATGTACTTAGGCTGCAGGGGATCGGTCTCAAATCATGCCTATCTCTTATTTCCATGGCTCCGATCCCTTGAGACTCTACCTTTGGATTCTAATCGTGTTCAATGCTTGAACATTCTGCAAAGGGCCACAAAAACTGGTGTACATTTTATATTTTTTAGAATTAGTATGCATGTATGTATATGTGTATTTTGGCTTTTGTATTATTATGATAACAATATATAGTTCACTGTATATTTTTAACTCATATGTTGAAATATTTTAACATTGCTTAAGATATTAGCTCTCATGTTCAACATAATGTTTGAACATCCTGCAAGGGGCCACAAAAGAGCCTTAATTATATCTATATATATTTTTATTCGATTATTTAGTGGACTGTAATTTTTATTTATTTTATTTCTTATTGGTATTAGATCTATCACTTAATTATCGTATCAAATTATTATATTATATAATAAACATATAAAATCAACTTTTTTTTTTTTTTTTTACACATTTGGCATAGGGGTTGGCAATGCAATAGCCAACAATTGTCTTTTCAACTTTAATTTTCTTAAATAGGATTTAATCAGTACAATAATGATTAGTATTACTAAAATTAAAGAGCTATGACCTGACACATGATGAAAATCGATATTTTTTAGTTCTAAATTTTGTGCTTTCAAATGTTCTATTTGTTTGGCCAGGTGAGCTATTTCGGCTGTATGATTAATAACAGGAGGCTTTAGAGGGTCCCAAGCAATTCTCGGAATTTCCTTTATTTCTCCTATATAAGCCGAAGCTGTTGGCTCTTGACTTTCAGTTTCAATAATATGCTGAGCAATTAGAATTTTATCATCGGTCCGAGCTGTACATTCTGAACTGATTGTCAATATGCCTTGCTCCGGCAAATCAATGATCTGAATTTTGGATTGGCCACATTGGAGCCTCAACTTAGTGTTTTCCTCAACTTTAAACAACCAACTACTTCTTTTTTCTAGTTCTGCCCAAAAGGAAATTGATGATAAGACAGGTTTGTAAATGCAATTGAAAGGTCTATTAGGTTTAAGGGGTCCTAGCTGACAACTATTATCATTGCCATTGCTCCATGGCCAGCTGCCGTCACAAACTCTTTTGCTTGTTTTCCACTTTTGGCATTTACTAATTGTAGCCTCCGTCATTAGGTGGTATGAATCTATCTCAAAGTTGTACACCAAATATTCCGAGTCAATTTGAGCTAGAATAGTTTGATTTTCTGCTCTAACTGGAACAGGAATAACCCTGAACAGTTTAGACGCATGCCGACCAAACAGAGGAATTTTCGCATTGATGATCAGTTTTTTGTCTACGAATAACCCTCTTGCAGTAAGTAAGGTATACACATCCTTTAATTCTGTACCTGATCTTTTCCCTGGAAGAATCAAATTTTCAGATAGAACGTCCTTAATTCTAGCTATTTCAGTTTTAAGCTGACTCGGACGTAATATATTGGTGTTAAGCCTTCCATGGTTAATATCAATTAACAGGCTTATGATGCCTGCTTGAATTTTTTCGCATTCCTCGATCAAACTACTCAATTCCTTTGTTACCATAAAGAATTTAATAGACTCTTTGTATACGTAATATGACTCTTGCAGTATTACAGTCATATTTTCTATTCTTTTGTTCATACTTCTGAAGTTTGCATTGACTTCTTCCGTAGTTTTCTTTAGAATATTGGTAGTAGATTCGACTAACGAAGTTTGTTTGTTGCTTAACTCTTTTAAATTTTCTTGGTTGCTTAACAAATTTTTCATATTTTCTTCCATTTGAACCCGATCATCTTCATCCATTACTCCAAACAAAATATGGTATAAAGATCCTATAAATTCAAACGGTGCCCGCTTTTGCCTCGATTTATTGTGAGTCATGAAGAGTTTATTATTTTCCTCCAACTCTAAAATCTGTTTGAGTGTGTTGTCTAAAATAAGGTAGCACTGATCTTCAAACCCATGAAGTTTTTCACAAACTGATCTCATTTTGGTGATTATGTTTTTTCCTTTATGGATCATCTCGAAATATGCTTCCATATCGTAGAATATTACTAAATTCCATGAGGATGAAACCACTTCTATGTCTCCCATCGGATCTAAATATACGGACGAGGATTTGGAAATTTCTTCAAAACCATATTTTGAATCTCTGATTGCTGGTGCTGCGTTCGTTAGCTGACAGCATAATGAAAGCATTATTAAGGCCAGCATCACTCCCAGCTTAGACAATCTAACACTACTTCTCGCTTTGGGCGGGTAGGATCTATTTTGACGTGCTTCTGCGTCATCTAGATCATTTACACCAGCTAGGGGGCAAATTTTATTTAAAGGTCTGGTTACAAAATTCTCTTGCACCCTAAGCTTAACAACTCTGACTTTTTCGTCCTTTCCTTTATGGACTTCTTCAACCTTTCCTAGAGGCCACCTTGCTGGATGGCAACTATCATCTTTTAATATAACAATTTGACCTTTTTTTATATTTGAAGAATTTCTTTTCCATTTGTATCTTTGTTGCAAAGTATTTAAATAATCATCCTTCCACTTATTCCAAAAATCTCTTTTTATTTTCTGAAGGAATCTCCATCTATCTAAATTATTAATTTTCCCAGTTTCGTCGTTGGGTTCGATTGCATCTAATAGCGGTCTTCCAATTAAAAAATGACCAGGAGTTAGCACCTCATTATCGTCTACATCCTCGCTGGATGAGTACAAAGGCCTTGAATTTAAAACTGCTTCTATTTGGCAAAGTAATGTAGACATTTCTTCATATGTTAGTACATTGTCCCCAATTACTCGTTTTAAATGGTACTTCATTGATTTTACTCCTGCTTCCCATATTCCTCCGAAATGGGGGCTTGCCGGGGGAATAAAATGCCACTCAATTCTTTCCTTATGTAATTGCGCTGCTATTTTACTATTTTCCCTAATGGCCTTTTCTAACTCCTCGTCTAATTTTCTTGACGCTCCTATAAAATTTGTTCCATTGTCTGAATATATGTTTGCACATTTTCCCCTTCTAGCAAGAAACCGCTTAAATGCAGCTAGAAAGGCATCAGACGTTAAGTCACTAACCACTTCTAAGTGGATAGCCTTTGTGGCCATGCAAACAAATACCGCAATATATCCTTTAAATGTTTTTTGACCGCGGTTTTTGGAGCATCTTATTAAGTATGGCCCTGCATAATCGATCCCCGTATTCAAGAAAGGATACGATATGTTTACTCTGTAATCAGGTAGATTTCCCATTATTTGTTCTACGGTGTTTTTGCGATACCTTGAACATTTTACACATTCTCGTAGTTGCTTTTTTAATAAATTTTTCAACCCAAATACCCAATATTTGCGTTGAACATAGTTTTTCATTAAATTTATACCTCCATGAAGCGTGTTTTTATGAGCATCCCTTATTATCAAAGTCGAAATGCTACCTTTGTCTAAAATTATAGGATGCTTGACTTCAAATGCCGCTTTAGAGTTTTGCAGTCTTCCACCTACCCGAAGTATTCCATTAGTATCTAAAAACGGGTTGAGACCTATTATTTTGCTGCTAATTTCAATCTCTTTATTTTTTCTAAGGTACTGTATTTCTTTGTTAAATTGCCCCTCCTGATGTTTTTTAATTATGATTATTTCAGCTTCTTTTAACTCTTTTGCTGTTAAAAACTTTGTGTTAGAATTCGTTCTTGTTTTTATCTTTAAAAATCGATTTACGTAAGCTATCACTCGTGTTAATTTATGCATGCAAGAGAACTTTTGCATCAAGTCGTAAATCGCGTCATCTTTGGTTTCTATTAGCGTACTTAATATTAAGGATTCCTCCATGATTAGCGGCTGTGGCCACTGACTTTTTGGCTCAGTCAACCATTTTGGCCCTCTCCACCAAAGATTGCAATTTACCAATTGATTTGCGCTAATTCCTCTTGACGCCAGATCTGCTGGATTATCTTCGGATCTTATATGATTCCATTCAGCATTTTTTAATGACCGAATTTCATCTGTTCTACGCCTGATAAATTTTATCTTATTTAACCCATTTTTAATCCAGGCTAACGTTATGGTTGAATCACTCCATGCATATAGTTCTACTTTGTAATTTTTCATGGTTTCCATTATGCGCATCATTAACTTACTAAGCAAGTGTGCTGCGCATAATTCTAGTTTTGGAATAGTTTTTCTATTTTTTATCGGATTCACCCTACTTTTGCTAGCGATTATGATCACCTCCGATCCTACCTTCGCATATACTACTGCCGCATAAGCCTTTTCCGAAGCGTCTGCAAAGCCATGAATTTGAATACATAATTCGACTTTAAAATTAATCCATCTAGGGACCCTTATTTGCTCCAACGCCTCTAACCCTGATTTATATTCTTCCCATTCCTTACGATCTTCATTACCTAGCTCTTGATCCCAATTGATTCCTGCTGTCCACAATTTTTGCATGAAGATTTTTCCCACAATTGTTACCGGTCCCAACCAACCTAATGGATCGAATATTTTTGATAATGTGGACAAGACGAATCTTTTCGTTAATATTTTAGGTTTAGTACAACATACTGTAAATTTAAACTCGTCCTTGCAAGGGTCCCATTGTAGCCCTAAGGTTTTTATAAATTCATCTTCTCTGATGCTAACTATTTTATTATCTCCTGAATTTTCTACCATTTCTAATATTTTTGCTTTATTTGAAACCCACTTTCTCAAATTAAACCCAGAGTTCGATAGCTCCTTAGAGATTAATTCAACTATGGTTATGGCATCTTCTATTGAATTTGCTCCTGTCATGAGGTCGTCCATATAAAAATCATTTTTTATTATTTCCCCAATCATTTTGTTTTCACAATTTTCACCTATATCTGCTAATACTCTAGTTGCTAAATATGGGGCGGAAGCGGTACCATAAGTAACCGTAGTTAGTTTGTAAGTATTAACTTTCGTTTTTGGGTCATCCCTCCACAATATATATTGATATTTTTGATCGTTATTTTTTATTTTAATTTGTCGGTACATTTTTTCAATGTCCGATGACACCACATATTCCCACTTACGCCAATTTATGATAATATCAAAAATATCTTTTTGAACTCTTGGTCCAACCCACATAATATCATTTAGGCTTTTCTTATTACTGGTTTTAGCTGAAGCATCAAAAACTACTCTTAATTTTGTTGTGAGACTGGATTCTCTGATAACAGCTTGGTGAGGAAGGTAATACTTTCCTTCATCATTTACTTCGACCATATGTCCTAAGTCCAAATATTCTTTCATAAATTTTGAATATTCAACTCGAAGCTTTTCATTTTTTTGTAATCTTTTTTCTAAGTTCATGAACCGAGCCATTGCTTGATTCTTTGAGTCTCCTAATGTTATGTCTTCTTTAAATGGTATAGCGACAATATATTTTCCATTCGAATCTTTTGTTGTATATTTTTTAAAATTTTTTTCACATATTTCTGTCTCTAAATCATTGTTATCCTCTTCTTCTACCTCCCAATATCGGTCCATATGTTTTAGCTCGATACTGGTTGCTACAATTGATTTACTTCCCCTGGATTTTGTGCAACCTGACACTGTCCATCCAAAGATTGTTTTTTGCCCAAGAAGCATACCTTTTTTGGTTATCTCCGGTAGTAAAATTTGTGGATATAAATCCGCACCAATAACAAGGTCAATTCGACCAGGTTTATCGAAATTGGGATCCGCCAAGTAGAATTCTTTCCAATCCGACTTATTTATAATAATTTTATTTGTGGGGAGACATTTCATAAGTTTTGGTAAAATAATGGCGTTTGTGTTAAATTCTTTTGAATATTTACCATTATTTTTAAGGGTCAATTTTAATTTGTGATTTGAAACACAGGCACCTGTTGGTGATACTCCACTTATTTCAGTGTGCGCTTTTATTTTTGGCAACTTAAGTTTTTGTGCCGCTTCTTCAGAAATCAGAGTGCTTTGTGACCCATTGTCAATCAATGCTCTAAATTTTCCGAATTCACCATCTTGACCTTTAATCTGAACATACGCCGTGGCCAACAGCGCTGGTTCAGAGGTCATGCATGTATTTACATTCTCTTTTTTAAAATGCAACATGCTATGATGTGAAAATCTTTGACAATACGAGCATACTAGCTCGCTTGTACATTTGATGGTTGAGCTGTGCTTTAAACATCTGTAGCACAAATTCAATTTTTTAACTACGTCCATTCTTTCCTGTGGACTTAATGCTTTAAATTTATAGCAAACAATTAATTGATGCCCGGGCATTTTACACATCAGGCATGTTTGGCTATTTGGGTTATTTTTTATTATTTTTTTTGTTGTTGATTCATTACCAAATGATGTCAATGAACTAAGTCGTTGATCTAAAAATTCTATGACATCTTTTAAATTTTGGATTTCATTCGACTTTTTTACTTGGCCCTCATATTGTTGTAGAGCCTCAATATTAAATTTCTTTATAATTATATGCGCAAAAATGCAATCTGATTCTTCGGTCAGATTTGCTTTAAGACGCATCATATAAATTGATTCATTTATAGAATCAATTGTATTTTTTAAAAGCCTATATGAGTCCAAATTTATTTTTGGAAGTTCAATGAGGCGATTCAGCTGATCTGAAAATATTTTTCTATTATTTTCATACCGCTTTACAAGTAACTCCCAGGCTGCATCATAATTGTTGCCTGAGCCCAGCAATAAATGGGAAACCACATTTCGTGCTTCCCCTTTTAGAGCACTTTTAAGGTAGCTTAGCTTCAAGGATGGACTTAAATCCATCCTGGAATGCACAAGTTCCTTAAATAGTTCATAAAAATGGTCCCAATCTTTGGAATTTCCAAAGAAATTGGGGACCTCAATTTTTGGTAGGGTAGGTAGTTCTTCCATTCTAGCGCCACCTTCTACTTTACCTATTTCGTTTTTGTTGATTTTATTAATCATTAGCTCAATGTGTATCTCAACATCGTCTTTGAGCTCTATTATTTTCGACTTATATTTTTTATTTAGCCTTTCATTATTTATTTGATCGGACATTGTTTCTACTCTGCTGAGCAACATTTTTAATTTTTTAATTCTTATGGGAAAGGTTTCAGCTTTCCTTTCCTGAATTTCTATGTATGTTGTCTCGAGGTAATCCTCGAGGTGCTTTAAAGCCTCCTCAAGCCTAGAAAAAAGCTCATCCTGGCCAAAAATTTTTTTAATTTTGTCCTTGGCGGACTTAAACTTTGACAGCATGCTATCGAAATGATTTTTTGTAAAATAATCATGTTCCACAGCCCCAAGTTGAACCAACTGATTGTGGTTCGTACAGGCCTTTAGCTCAATATTTTTTAGTATTTCTCTATCCTCTTCTACATAGGTGTTTTTTGCTAGTATAGCATCTATTTGCTGGGTGAGGCGCACCTGGACCTCAATAATTGCTATTTTTTCTTTAGTCGACATTTTTTTTTTTTTTTTTATATATATATTTTTTTTTTTTCAATTAAAATTAAATTTAAAATATAAAACTAAATGGTTAAAAAGAAACCGAAACTTGCCGATGACTAAATGTAATTGCTGCTGTTGTTTTGCTGCTGCTGCCAATCCTGCTGTTGCTCTGGTTGTTGTTGTCGCTGCTGCTGCTCTGGCTGTTGATGTTGCTGCTGCTACGGCTCTGGCTGTTGATGTTGCTACTGTTTGATGTTGTTTTTGCTGTTGCTGTTGTTGTTGCTGCTGCTGCGGCTCTGGCTATTGGTGTTGTTGCTGTTTGTTGTTGTTTTTGCTGCTGCTGTTGTTGTTACTGCTGCTGCGGCTCTGGCTATTGGTGTTGTTGTTGCTGCTGTTGTTGTTGTTACTGCTGCTGCGGCTCTGGCTATTGGTGTTGTTGTTGCTGCTGTTGTTGTTGTTGTTTTTGTTTTTGTCTGTTGTTTTTTATTTATTTTTGTTGATGTTGTTTTTTTTTTTCACAATCACATTTATTTATTTTTTAACTTTTCCGATGTAGGGCCTCGGATACGCCAACAAACACACAATTTTTTATATATTTATTTTTTGTATAAATATTTTTATATATATTTTTTTTTATTTCGGTATTGTTCCGAAAAAAAAAAAAATACTTTATAGAAAAGTACAAATTTCTATTTATTTATGCACATTGGCATTTATTTGGTTTTATTTTCTGTGTTCCTTACCTCTTGGGGGAAACGACAGAAGACTACGATTTTTAAACTGGGCTCTTTTTTACCCAGATCGTAGCCTTATTTTTTAGCTACCCTGGGCTGAGAATTTGTGTTTTTCTACAGCCACTTATAGGTGCCAGTTTTTTAAACCTGAGTCTCTTACCACAGGGGGGAAAACGTCAGGGTGTCTCGAAGGACCAAATGTTAAGAGGAGCCCAATAATTTAGGTATTACTCCAATGAGTTCCGTTTTAAAACTGTTTTTATTTATTTCCATTCTCTTATAAGAAAGATACATGAAAATCTTAAATCTATTTAAAAATACTTATCAACGAACTCTACGCTGACATGCTATGTGACCCTTTTCTAAGTGCTTCAAGTGCACCACATATGTACATATGTACTTAGGCTGCAGGGGATCGGTCTCAAATCATGCCTATCTCTTATTTCCATGGCTCCGATCCCTTGAGACTCTATCTTTGGATTCTCATCGTGTTCAATGCTTGAACACTTACCTTCATTAAAAAACTTTAGAACGATACTGGTTGTCGTTTTTCTGTATAAACTATAGTATTAATGGTGATTCTATAAAAAGATCTGGAAATAATGTAACCTTAATGAGCTGTTTTCGAAACAGATTTTATTTAAAACAAAACTCTTGTGAAAAAATTACTTTCAAATCTTAAATCTATTTAAAACAATTTACAAACGCATTGCACGCTGACTTTTTAAATGTCCGATTCTTGAGTGCCACAAGTACCCCACTGATGCATATTTAAGTGCAAGGGATCGGTGACAAACTATATTCTTAATTACTTCTGTCCATGGATCCGATGAACTCCTTTTATTTTGAGTATTTAAGGCTGGAACAGTGATGTAGATAGCCAACATCTACTAATACGCTTCAAAGCCAGGAGGAGCAAGCCAGGAGGCATCGGCTTAGAGATACACGCCCAAGAGCCATACTTTGGGGAACCGACTGAAGAGGGACGCTCTGAAGGATTGTCAGATGTAGAGGAGGACATTCTGAAGAGTACACCTCGGAGAAGAGTGTCTTGGCAAGGGATCTTGGAGGCATCGGAATATAAGACTCACAAGTAGGCTCTGACACCAAGGCGGAGGTTACTGTTGTCAAAAGGATGTCTCTGACACTCCTGCGGATCAATCTCGAGGCATGGGAGACGAGGCATGGGAGACTTATAAAGCGGAACTCAGAAAACTCAAGGAAATGCGAAAGGTAAAGAGCGTCGTCTCGGCCAGTTTCTACACTAACATCGGGAGATCATCGGTAGCCTCTCGTCCAGAAAAATTCTCTCAAGCACAGTCCCCAACGTAGGCTATATAAAGACTCTGGATGGGCGGTGGACTACCTCAAGCCAAGAATCCCTTGAGGCTCTTACCAAGGCACACTTCCCAGGTTGCTCTGTGCAAAGGATAAATCTCGAATCTCGACACTCGAATCTCCCAAGTAATAGGAATCTTAAGTGGGTGATAGATAGTTTCAAACCCTTCAAGTCTCCGGGCCCTGACGGCTTTTTACCTGCTCAACTATGAATGGCCGGAGTTAACCAAAGGCAATGTATTGAAGGTGCCTTCAAAAATATCCTGCCATGCTCATTCATCGATGCACTGACGGGACTTGGAATAGACGATCGATCCGTTTACCCAATACGTCAGATCCTTGTCAACATGAGTGTTCACCCGACTATTGGAGGTTCGTCTATTCGAGGGGCACCCCGCAAAGAGTTGCACTCTCACCACTACTCTGGAACTCTAGAGGGTGGCGGCTACAAAATCATTGCGTACGCGGACGATGTTGCCAACGCCTTTGTAGTGAAATTCCCGCAAACGCTGTGTGTGAAAACGCATGTAATGACAGGTATGCTGTCAACATGGGCACATAAGAACGCTTGGTGTTAATCCGTCCAACACAGAGCTCGTTCAGTTTACTAAAAAGTAAAAAATACCGAATCTTAAGCTACCGAAGCTCCTCGGTGAATCTCTAACCCCAAGTGGTAGTGCGAAGTACCTAGGCATCACACTGGACAGGAAACTCAACTGAAAGCTGGAAAATCAATTAAAATCATGATACACATATTAAAACCAAATTATATATTTATACCCTTGCAGAGGGTATTATAATATTGGTCAAAAGTGTGAAACGCCTTGACTGCGTTGAAGACATCTCCGACCCTATAAAGTATATATATTCTTGATCAGGATCACCTCCTGAGTCGATATAAGCATGTCCGTCTGTCCGTCTGTCTGTCTGTTTCTACGCAAACTAGTCTCTCAGTTTTAAAGCTATCGTCTACAAACTTTGCACACATCCTTCTTTCCTTTGCAGGCCGTATATAAGTCGGAACGGCCGGGATCGATCAACTATATCCTATAGCTGCCATATAACTGATTGATCGGAAATGCCATATCTCTGTTGTTTTTTAAGTTAGAAGACTGGGACTTTGTATGGATTCTACTTTCGGCAAACTAATTTGATCTGCCGAGTTTTATAAGGATCGGCCGACAATATAAGATCCGATATATATCTAATAATATAAGCTGCCACATATCTGCAAGGGTATATCAACTTCGGCTCCACCCGAAGTTAGCTTTCCATTCTTGTTTTTTAATGTTTTCTTTGCAAAGAATTAATTTCATTCGCGCGGCGTTTAGTTAATTTTCGTTTTAATGATATGATTATTTTAGAAAAATTATGAAATAAGAAAAGGCGTTTAGGAAAGGCTAAAAGGAGTTAGAAACTTCACTAGCTGGAAACGGTTTTGTCAGGGTAAAACTTTTCACGGTCAATTGGCTTTAAAGCTGCTACCTGCCATCTAGATTCACCTAGGGACACTGCGCCACTACACCACGGAACTGGTCTAGTTAAAAGGTTGCCGGGGCCAGGGCAAACAGGGGGTGATATTTGCGGACTGTGAGTACCGCTATAGTACCACTATGAGGTACGAAACAAATCTTTAGCAGAGCGGGCTGTATTAATCGTACTTTCTGTATTCTTTCCCTTTTCCAAAAAATTACATGGGGGATTTACGAGGCGGTAAACTGCATTATGCATTTATGATGGAAAAAAGGGAGAGAAAGGGGCAGACCTAAACTCTAAGCGCAGGAATACGATAATGCGAAGAAAAAGCTCAAGAACCTCATTAAGTAAAAAAAAACTTTCTGAAAATGTTGCGAGATGTCAATGTTGTCAATAAGCCATACACCGCAGGTGTCTTTACGCAATATCTTCGCAATATCTTTGTGGAAGTTAGGTTTCACAAAGGTGGAAGAATCAGAATTCAAGCGATGTTATAGCTAGAAGGCTTCACAACGCGGTGGAAACTTCCATCGATTTTCGCCCAATGAGTATGGTTTCAGAGAGGCCAGGTGAAAGGTGCACGCCATTGGAGTAGTCGCAGATATAGCGAAGAAGATAATAAAAGAGAGTAGAACGCTGGGTAGGTCCAAGGAATACTTCCTTGTGGTAAGGCATGATATTTATACTCCACGATATCTCTATTCTCTTCGACACGATAAGTGGCTATTCAGATCTTTTTTCACGACCCAAAAAATACCTAGGTATCATGGTGGACACATGGCTTATCTTCAGAGAGCACCTGGAGGAGACACGCAAAATAACGGTTAACGATGGCAGGGTCTTAGCAGGGATCATGCTTAATACAAAAGTCCCGAAACAATGCTTCAATTAGTCTTTAGATGCACAATCTTGTACGCTGCACCCGCATGGGCCGAAACTATTAAAATTAAGACCTATCGGAAGGAGATTGAGAGGGTATCTGCATTGTCATGCAAAACTATAAAAAGAATACAAATACGACATCCACATTGCAAAAAAAACATACGGATACCCAATGCAAGTACGTTTCGTGTGTACATTTATGTGCGTGGGTGCGAGCAGAAATAATACCCCTTTTGACGCGCATGCATTCGTATTTTCTTCTTTACCTGTGAGTTTGTAAATTTATTCCGGACATTAAATGATGGATGTACGGAAGTCACGGCGAGGTCAAAATATAACGCTTCCTCGTGATCTACATCAAGTGACGTTGTTTCTTATTGTAAGTTTTTCTTATTTCTTTTCTTTCGATCTTTTGTTGAATGAGCTCGGTTGCAATTCAATTCTGGTTCTCAAGCTTAAATCATTAATTTTTGTTAATATATAATCTGCTGGGCTGCAGTTCAATTATGAACGTTGGCTGAGATTGTTTCTAATTTTATTTTGACATTTGACATGTTTCATTTAGTCCTTCTATAATTTTCATGATGTGGACTGTTGGTTCGATTCCTTTTATGTTCACCGGCAGTCTTTTGCTGTTCTTAATTGGTAGTAGTTTAATTTTTCGTTGTCAAGGTGCATGGTAGCTAAACGGTAGTTTTGTTCGTGTTTGCCCGAACCACGAAATAATGCAGATAGTTTTTCTATGAATAACTATTTACAATATAACGGATTTAAGTATTGATAACTAATTCTGAGGTACTCTATTCCTGGATTCTGGCTGTTCATCTGTTACTCGGATCCGGCGTCGGCGCATGCCCTCCCGTCGCTCACCACTCGATATTCCGGGTTGGTCACCAAGATATCATTTCTCCAAGTCTACGCCTGGAAGGATGGGTCAACTTGGTGCCTAGTAGGCGGTTCAACTAATTGTTCCCTTCGATCGGACTCACGCGGTCGTGCTGCTTGTTCCTGCGCGGCTCTCCTTCTGCTTCAGCTGTGGTTATGCCGCTCGCTGCGCGTCGGAGGCTACTCGTGTTATTATTGCTGTAGTCGCTCTCTCTCTACTTTTGCGTGGTTCCCGTTACTAGCCGCCTCACATCTGCATGCATACTTTTGGCCGGACTTGTAGCGGACCAGACTCTAGGCGTCGCGCCTTATAGATCACGAATCCTTTCGCAATTGCTTCTCACGCTGGACTCTAGGCCTACCGGATTCGCCAAAGGCGGTCCTTCAGCTTACCGTTTTCAGCTCTTTTAAGTAAACTCTTCCAATCTCCAAAGGAGGTCCTCCAATTCAACAGCCCCAGCTTTCCAAAAAGACTCGTCTTGGGTCGCTTCAGTGATCTTTTTCGCCCGTTAATCCTCCTCGATTATACTCCAGCCATTAATCTTACTTTTGAGCATCACGTCACACTTCCGTTGGTAGGTTCCAACGATGAGGACAGTTACATTCCACTTCGTTTTTTTCCCACCGCATTTTCAAAGCACGGCCACGCTGCCCCTCCGAAGATAGCTATATTCCACGTTGTTTCTACTTTCGGTTTCCCCTCTTCGCCTTGTCTGAACACTCGGATACCTACCCTCCCTAACTGACCTCCGTAAACTCCCTATTTCCTGGCTTTGCCCGTCCCTGCTACCTGTGTTGATGTGTGGGGAGATTTAATCTTTTCACACTTCCTCCTTTTTCGGGAAACGACAGATATGGTGGGTGGATGATCTTTTGTGGTGTCTCCGCAACCCGCATCTCAGTTTCTTTTTGCAAAAATTTTTCTTGTCAGGTTGTTCCCCTGTATTTTTTTTCGCATTCTTTTTTCACTTTTTTCCGAAATATCTTTTCCATATTGTATTATTTATTTTATATATTTCTCCTACCCCTTTGGAACCGGCTCGTCAGCTTTGCCCGGTCAGGTGTGCCCTTTTCTCCTCCTTTTCTCCCCCCGTAAGACGGCAATAACGGTGATACGAATTCTACAATTTTGTACGGCCCGTCGAGTTGCGGTATTAGTTTCACTGCGAATCCTTCTGCCGCGTTTGTCAAATGGTGTTCCTTTGACCACACCGTGTTGACAATCTTTGGACTTCATTTCCGTTTCTTCAGATTTTAGTGCCAAGCCTGATCCTGTGCCACCCGCTCTATGTTCTTCACACCAGTTTGAACACTTCTTGCAACTTTGCCGTGTTTTTCAGAGGCGTGGCTTATCCTGATCCCGTTCCGAATGCGTTATCGTATATGGCAAGTATCCCGTGCAGTCCGGCACGTTTGACTCTATTGCCAGAATTAATTTGGGCCAGTGATCGTCCCATGTGCTCTGGTCCTCTCCTCCAAGCTGGGCAATTATAGTTTTGATCGTTTGTTTGCTCTTTGAGTGGGATTTTTGGATCTCGGCAATGGACCTACGAAATCTGTATATACGTTCGCCCATGGCTCTTCTGGGCTCTGTTTTAGCACTTTCTCCGCGGCCTCCATCTGGTTCGGTTTGTACCATATGCATGTTTCGCACTTTCTGACCTATTCCCTGGCCAAAAGTATCTTGATACTACTTTAGCAATTATTTTCTTTCTTCCTCGGTGTCCTGCCGTCAGTGCGTCATGGTTTTTTAGGACCTGCTGTCCGGACGTGGAGGTAAATTAGGCCTCCTTCTTCCGTGTAATCCGCGTACGTTTGTGGGTTTTTCGTTCTTCTCTCTCAGCGTTCTCTCAGCGCTCTCTCAGCGCACTCATACCCTCTTGATCCTCCTCCATCCTGGATCTTGCTGTTACCGGGACTTTGCTGTCTCTTCCAGGGATCGCCCCATTTTGTGACGCCTTCCATTCCACAGTGGCCGGGTTGACCGATTTTTTTTGCATAAATTCAAAAAATTTAGGACAAAATAATCGAATATTGTGTATAGATCCTAAAAATAGATTGTCCAACTAGATATAAACAAATAATTTTATTTGAATATATGCATTCCTGAGCTTATACGAGGGCTGCAAAGTTCATGAACCGATCAGCTGGTTATCGGACAAATTTTGGCGGGAATCTGCACACAGACTTTAAACTTGCCTTGTTTTATAATACAAGCACAAATTTTAGCAAAAAAAAATGGAAAATATTATTAATGACTGATTGGTTCAATTCTAAAATGATAATTGAATTCAGTGTGACAAGTTCACCGTCAAGCTTCCAAAATGTGAAACGGGGAAGACCACAAATGAGCTATGAACATGGAGGTAAACGTCTAAAACATAAATTGGCATCTAACCTTGCCAACTGTGGGGATAATAACACAAGTTTGTTGCTGCACGCAGCTGCAGTTTCAGCAAAGAAAGCGAATGAAAAAGACATTGTATGTGTTTTAAAGAATTCCGTTCTATCGGAAAATGGAGCAAAAGAGGCAAAACGAAAACTATTTGTACCAGAGCCAGTACCCCTAACTCCTGACGAAGCTTTGGCATTTATCCTAGAAAATTCTTTGAGTAAATCTCAATATAAAAATATACGAGACACAAATAGTACACACTTGTCTAATATATATCCGCTTTATGACAAGGTTGTGAAAGCGAAGCTGGATTGTAGGCCTAAGGATATAATAGTTACCGAAGTTTCATGTAAAGTTACTCTGCAAAACTTGCTCAACCACATTGCAAGCAGAATACTAAAAATGCAGGAAGATGTACTCAGGTCCTTTAAATCGATCAAAGATCTGATTTTAATTGTAAGCTATGGGTTTGACTGATCTACTGGGCAAAGCATATATAAGCAGAGATTCAATGATCATGAACCGGTTTCAAGCGATCATTCATTGTTTGTCACAACCATAATTCTACTTAAAGGATAATATTGGTACAATATTGTGGATGAACCGGACACCACAGTCTGTAAGGTTTTGCAGACCATTAAAAGAAAGAAAGAAACTTCAGAACATATTCTCTCAGAAAAAAAATATTTGGATGAACAAATAAAAAATTTGTCTTCTTTTGTACATCAAATTACTGATGACCATACAGTTTTGGTTTCATTTGATCTTCATATGACGTTGATTGAAGGTAAAATGCTCAATGTTTTAACCAACACAAACTCTTGCCAAAAATGTCCTGTATGCGGCAGCGTCCCAAAACAGTTTTTGGAGATTCATGACATACGTTCACCAACATTTAAGCCGAAACCTGAAAGCCTTCAATATGGTGTGAGCCCACTGCATGCATGGATTCGATTTTTTGAGTTTCTCTTGAACATTTCGTCCAGAATTCATATTTGCAAGTATCAAATTCGAGATGAAAATGACAAATTAATAATGGCAGCTACAAAGAGGGAAATTCAGGAGCGAATGCGAAGGGAAATGGGTCTAAATGTTGATAAGCCAAAACAAAATGGTAGCGGAAACACAAATGATGGAAACACGGCCAGAATGGCGTTCAAAAATGTCGAATTATTGGCAGAAATTCTAAAGATGGATTTTGATATTTTAAATCGTTTTAAAATTATTCTGATAACCATATCCTGTGAACTTTCAGTTAATGCAGAAAAGTTTCAAGACTTCTGTGATATTACTTTTAAATTGTATTTAGAAAAGTATGGGTGGTACCCAATGTCACCTACGGTTCACAAAATTCTTGTACTCGGGGCAGATATTATGAATAATTCAGTAGTACCTGTTGGCTGTCTAGGCGAAAGTGCGTCAGAGGCACGGAATAAATTTTAGGCATTCCTTGTTCCTCCGCTATAGGTTACCGGCAATGAATGTAAGTTCCTTAGTCTAAAGTCGGAAAGAAAATCTCTGAAGGGAAAATTCCAAACAACAACCTGTTGACGGTCAATTTATTGGGTCAATTCAATTCAAATCAATTTTAAAGGTCATATATAAATTGTCATTATATGTTGAGCCTCGCAGCAGTCTCGTCTTATATTGATCCCATAAATGAAGCAACCCATCTACGAAGTCATGCAATGGAATCGTCAAAATTCAGGGTCCGCCTATTATATTGGAACCTCTTCCAATACCTATCTCAGGTGTGGCGCCATGGCATGTAAGATCTTCTCAGAAGAGATTTTTGTTGGTACAAAAATGTTTAAAGCAAATGTAAAAATGTTTAGGTAATTTCAGCCAATTTTTTAATAACAGTCTTTTTTTTTATGTTGATGATTTTGCGCTAACGAAAACCTAACTTGTTTTCTTTCCAAGTACACTGTGTTTTTAATAGATCGTCTATATTATGAAGGCGGTATTCTTATTGCTCTTCATAATGAGTACTTTGGCAGAAGATATACTTTATTTTCACCCCCTTGCAACTATTTTTATACCCTTGCAGAGGGTATTATAATTTTGGTCAAAAGTGTGCAACGCAGTGAAGGAGACATCTTCGACCCTATAAAGTATATATATTCTTGATCAGGATCACCTCCTGAGTCGATATAAGCATGTCCGTCTGTCCGTCTGTCTGTCTGTTTCTACGCAAACTAGTCTCTCAGTTTTAAAGCTATCGACTTCAAACTTTGCACACATCCTTCTTTCCTTTGCAGGCAGTATATAAGTCGGAACGGCCGGGATCGGTCAACTATATCCTATAGCTGCCATATAACTGATTGATCGGAAATGCCATATCTCTGTTGTTTTTTAAGTTACAAGACTGGGACTTTGTATGGATTCTACTTTCGGCAAACTAATTGGATCTGCCAAGTTTAATAAGGATCGGCCGACTATATAAGATCCGATGTATATCTAATAATATAAGCTGCCACATATCTGCAAGGGTATATCAACTTCGGCTCCGCCCGAAGTTAGCTTTCCATTCTTGTTTTTTTTTTTTTTTTTTTTCCTATTGCTCCGCTTGAGAGCTTAGGGCATCCACAAGTGCATTCATGCACCAGACCCTATTCTGTCAAATCCCAGGTGACAGAGAGTACACGCGCGTAGTGCTGCTCGGCGCTGGGCTAAGCTTAGGGCGTCCCACTCTTCTTCTTCCTTGCGGGTTTCACTCCAAAAGCCATCCTTATGCTGTCTCGCTCTTTCCCTAGCGCGTGACCAATCCATCCATTTCCATTTCTTTTATCTGCTGCTGGAGAGCGGAGGGTCGTCATCGGGTTGGGGGGGGTGATTGTTTTTTCTGATCTTGTGTTTGTTTCTTAATCGTTATTTTTCGGTCGATCCGGTGATTAGCCGAGTGCAACCTATCTCAGAAGTGGGACTCTGCCACCCCTAACGGTATCTGGGAATGCCGGTTTTCGGTTTTCGTGCATATAATTATAAATAGAAAGAATCCGATAAGAACTTTCACTATTTACATCATATGCGCGAGCGCAGAAAACTTGCAGGGCCATGCACTTGACACGAGTGGGGATTGAACCCACGACCTCACGCTTAGCGAGCTAGTACACTAACCACTAGGCTATGAGGCCCCCTTCCCTTGCAACTATTACTTCTCTTAAATCGTTGCACAATGATTCGGATTTTATCATAGTTATGGGCGATGATAATAATCTGCTATTCAGTTGTCAAAATGACTTCATCCATGGCTTAACTTATATTGCACTTTCCACACTTAGCCCCATTTATAACACTCGTGGCACATCACTGGACCATACACTCTTTAATGTGATATCCTCTGCGACAGTAATTTGGCTGACACCGTTATCGCATCCTGCGGACTTACCCCATCCTACACTATTGGTTTCTATGTATATCGATATGCCCAATGACCGTGCTAGCATTAGGGCTCAGCAACGTCTGAAATGCTTAGGAAAACAGACCACAATTCTACATAAGAATCCATTTGTTTCGAAAAAAATGTATTGTTTAATGCTATTGAAGCTGCTACGGATTCTAAAATAATAAAAGTATTCACATTTAATTTTTTCAGATTTTTCTAGGCGGTATGGACCGGCGGCCGTTCGAATGCATGGATACGCGTGATGCGCCAGAGAGTGGGTGAGATGAAGAGCGAGAGAACGGTACCAACGGCGTCGAGATAGTGATTAAATGGAGTTTGAAAATGATCTGATGATGTGCCGTCACAGGCGACACAAATTATATTGGCGGTTGCATTACTCGACATACTCCCCCATTTAGAAGATGTGCTGTCAACATAAGCAGGCACAAATAAGCAGCGGTGGGCCATTCTTTTACCAATACCACGTGCCTTCGTTGTAAAGAAAAACAAGTAAGTAACATTTGTTGTTGACATCTTGACCACGGTTTTCGTCCCCCTAATTGGCTAATATTGTTATTAAATCATGGCTATCAATGCTATATACAGGCTATATACCTGTATACAGGCTCTGTATATGAAAACTGGTTCCAAGAAAGAGAGGCCTTGACGCCACAAACTGCATTCTAGCAGCTCAGCTTGAAAGCGCCTAGGGATAAAGGCGTAAAGTAAATTCGCCAGATTCAAAGCAGTAGAAACATGGCACCATTCCATGGAGCTAGTCTGGCTTTGAAATACAGACATGTAGTTAGCGACAAAGACGTTAAACTTGGGCGGCTCATCTTGAATCCAGATTACTGCGAAGGTTGAATCACACCATAAAAACATATATTCTTCGATATACACCTAAATTAAGAACCTTGCCAGAAGCTCGACTCCAGCAAGTTCTGCTTTGGAGATAGATAATTTCTTGAGAGGAGCAAGCTGTGACTGCGGGTACATAAGTCGGCCCACATCGCCGGGAAACTGCGACACCACATAAATGAAAGCCCCATAAGCCTCCATGCTGCCGTCAAAAATTCCATGGACTTCCACAGAAGCATCAAAAGCAATCCCAACAGCTGCTTCTACCCGAAACTGTTGATTTATTTCTACTGTAAGTCCAATTCCTGAGAAAGGGACTCGTCCCACGAAAATATGCATCCTTCACAGCCTTTGTAGAATGGAATTTTTATAACTTATCCAGGAGAGCTTCTCGCCCGAGAATACATTGGTAGTATCTGTCAGCAGAAGACATTGTGACATAACGATACATTTTACAAATGTCCTGAGATAGCGCCACAAGATAAGAGCGAAACCTTGAATTAGCTTGGGCTGGATGACAGGACCGAATGATGTTAAAACATCATTCAAAGTGTATCCCAAGTTTGTAGCAGCGGAACCATCAAACACTACCCAAAGTTTGGTTAATGAGCTTCTTTTCTTCAACACGCAATGATGAGGTAGGAAATTCTTTCAGGATCACGCTAGCTAAGAGGGAACATGAGCCCCAGCTCCTAAAAACATTCCTTTTAAAAAAATTTACAAATTCAAAATTGGGAGACTTGAAGAACAGAGACAATTGATTGGAAGGCTGACGGAATACTCCCCTGCCTCCAATCGAACAAAGGTTTTTAAGAAATGAACCGCGCAATTCGACTTCGCAGAATTGACGTAGAAGCCCGTTGAGACGCTCCTCCTACGTTGAATGCGAGTGCTCCATTGCCATGAACCTTACCAAGTGCATATCCTCCGCCGCCACTGACTAACTAATACAGACGAGTTGGATCAAGACCTTTTGAACTAAGGGTAGTCATGGCGAAAGCTGAATTTGTCCAACTCACAGAAACATGTAAAAGAGGCTAGCTCAAATAAGCAGATCAAGTCTCTGAGGCCGATGGAAGTTGGGATCAGCGAGAGGAATATTTCCGGGAATCTTCCAAGTCTCGACGTCAAAAATTAAACTGCTGAAGATTGGTCATGATTGACCCAAGTTCGCTGCCCCCTTCGCTGAATAGTCCAAGACCTAAGACTGCAACCAAACATTTACCGAAAACCCGTCAATTGCAAAAACAATCCCGGAGACTGACACTAGGGACTTCGTTTTTTTTTTGTTCAATACAAAATTTATTTGTTCTTAACACTTTTCGTTTATTTTCATAAAAATGTTGACTTGCAATTGAAACCGCGATAAATTGTGGAACGAATGCGATTGCAAATTGTGGAACGTCTCTCATACACGAAGCTAGCGCACAGGAAGGTTACGACGAAATTTTGAAAATATACATTACGATAAGTTTAGGCTTTACCGTCGATGGGATATGGTTTTAACTTAAGCTTAAGGTATAATTAATTTCATATGAACAACACTTTAATTCCAATCCTCAACTCAACAGGCGGAATGCAGAATGTTATGTTCTCTTATTATCGTCGTGAAAGAAATTATGACGTCGACACACTGCACACGTTCGTTGAGGTGAAAGTATTTTATTGGCCATGAATGAACTGGCTTAGGAGCGGTTGCATTTGCCCCAGATGGGCAGTATGAAAACGGAAGGGATGAACAGCAGCGACATGACCAGGACGGGCACGGGACCGACTTTGATGCCGGGGGAATCGTCTGTGTAGAAGCGCCACATGCCACCGGTGCCGGCTCCTCCGGGCGCACGACTCCTGGCTGCCGTAGTGCTGCTGGTGGTCTTGCGCTGTTTCAGGGAACTGCCACCGCCTGCTTCGGAGCTACGTGGCGCTGACAGTTTGCTGGGTGAGCGAGATCCGCTGCCGACGGATGTTGAACTTGCAGGAGCGGGCATTTTGATTTAACAATTTTTAATCCACAAACGAGACGAAGTGCTGTACAAAAGTGTAGAAGTGTGGAGTACCAGCGGGAGGAGCGACGCCGAAGAACAGCAGATTATAGTGTAAACGAACAGACATGGCGATGGCGATAGGCGATTTTCCGGATCAAGGACAGGAACTATTCGTGAAAGAGTGCCCGTCCCAGATCAGGTACACCGCAGTAGAGGAGTTTGTACTTTTAAAATATCATTTGTTGAAAGCCTTCCCGCTTGAGCATTAGGTGCATATGAGGGCGTTGAAAACTCCAATGCCCTGCATCGTTGCTCCAGGAAGCTAGCCATTGACTACCAAGTTAAAACGCTGTCCAATACCTCAGTGCCTGCCTGAATATCCTTTCACTTGTCCTGGGTAAGGAGGTCAAGCTTATGCAATAGAAGCAACGCAATCATGGAGCTTATAATTTGTCTCATGCTGCCCATGTTGGATAAGGTGCGTATATGAGAATTAAAGCTTTCGACGGACCTTAAATTTAAGATCTCTTTTGCATGAGCCTAGAAAATGGGATGTCGATTACTAAACCTTAAAATAAAAATATATTAAAGTCGAAATAAGCGAACAGCAAGCGGTCGATCCCGCACCAGGCTACGTACTTTCTTTTTTGTATGCTTTAGAAAGATGAACACAGGTTCTTGGTCACAGGTTCAATGAACTTGGCGTCTTATTAGACCTAAAACTTAAATTTGCCGACCATATCTCATCAATGGTTAATAAAGCAAAGTGTTTTCTTGGCTTTATTAAAAAAGGTTTAAACAAATTTTATTACCCCTATGTATGCAAAAGCTTATATGTCTGTCCGATATTGGAGTACGGTCATGCAATTGGAGTCCTTATGGGGGGACTAGGGGGTTCAACAAGACCGCATAGAATCATAGAACCGTTGAATGATGTTGGGTGTCGTTTTCTTAGATCTTGCGTAGTCAAAAAACATATCCCCCGCGTTGATGACTTGATTTAGAACAGCTCGCACTGCTATGTTGCTCGCGTCTGTGCTTAGCCAGATGTTTGTGTTCGGTGCAGGATGTGCCAATAGCGCAGCTTGTGCTAAAGAATTTTTGCAATTATTTAAATTCTCGATCGTTTCTTTTGTCCAGTTGATTGGGGTGGAATCGTTTTTCTTATTTCCTGGTATTAACTGCACTAGTGGAGCTTGATGACGAATAGCATTAGGGAGGAATCTTCTATAAAAGTTGATGATTGCGAGGAATATTCGTAATTCTTTGGCCACCTTGGGTAAGGGGAAATTTGTAATAGCTTTTACCTTGTTCTGTAGAGGTTTAATACCCTGGTGGTTCATTTGATGTCCTAAGAATACAATTGATTCCTTTCCGAAATTACTTTTTGCTGGGGTTTATCGTGAGATTGTAGTTTCTTGCAGTTTCTCAAAAACTTGGCGCAGGTGGATGTGATGTTGTTGTATGTTGGCTGATGCGACTGCTATATCGTCGACGTAAATAAAGACGAAGTCTAAATCTCAAAATGCTGTAGGCAAATAGCTTTGATATGTTTGAGCTGCGTTACACAGTCCAAATGTCATGTGTGTGAATTCAAACAGACTAAATGTAGTTTTTAGGGCTGTTTTTGGGCGATTGAGATTGATTTTGAAGAAAATAGTTTTTCCGTAGAACACGTGTGTGCAATCTTGTGTGTGTGGTAGCGGATACCGGTCCGGTATGGTTTGCGCATTGAGGGCGCGGTAGTCGCCGCATGGTCTCTATTCATCAGAAGGTTTATGTACCATGTGTAAAGGTGAAGCATATAGGCTTTTAGAAGGTCTGCATACTCCCATATCAATTAAATATTGGAACTCTTTCTTTGCGGCTCGGAGTTTCTCTGGAGTCAGTCTTTGTGGTCGCGCGGAAGGTGGTGCTCCTTTGGTGTCGATGACGTGGGTAACGCTGGTAGTTGACGATGGAAGATTTGTGATTTTGTTAAATTGTGTGATGTCTTTAAATTCCTTGAGCAAATGCATTGGCTGTGTTGAATGTTTTGAAAATTTATGAAGTTGGTGTGTGGATGCCACAGTATGTCAAGCGTGTTTTGGCATCAACTTACTTAGCCTCCTTGATGTTGACGAGGAGGTTATAGTGATGTTGAAAATCTGATCTAATGATTGGAATATTGGTATCAGCAATAACGAAGTTCCAAGTGTAGGGACGACGTAGTCCTAGGTCCAGTGTCTGGCGGATGGTGCAGTATGTTTTTATTTCTGTGCCGTCAAAGCTTCCTCTTGGACCTCTGACGGTTGCCTTTAGATTTTTTGGTCGTCCTCGATGAACGCTGTAAAGGAGCATGGTTGGCTGCAGCGTTGTGCATCTCTGCCGTATTTGTTGTGGTATCAACACAGTTTTTGTGATGATCCGTCGTTAGAGGGTGTGTTGTTGCGGTAATGATTTAGTGGTCGCTGATTATTTCTGCCACATCACTAACTGACCTAGTTGATGACCTAGTTGATCTGCTGAAGAGCCTTGTCGTTATCGTCGAGTCGTCTGGTCAATGTTTTGACGCGTTCTTCTTGATAGGACTGCTGTTGCAGTTTTTTGAAAAGGCATATATGTGGTCAGCCGCATTGTCTTTTAATGAGTCCATAACTGCATCGGCTGCTGTTGCTAGTTGCGAGAGTTTGGTCTGTGGTGAGCTTCCTATCATGCCGACAATCACCGCCCGCACGGGAGGAGGCAAACGTTTGATCCAGTAGCGTGGTAATACTGATTCGTCGCTAGTTGCCTTGGTTTACTGAAATTGGTAAGGTAAGTGGCTTGGGCGGCTGTCTCCGAGCTGAATTCCAGTAGCGAGTCTGTCCAGATGTACCATTTCCGAGTCAGTAAACTTTGATAGGATCGCTTCCTTTAATGTGGAATCTGGAGCTGTTTCGGGTGGATTGCTGACAAGATCGTGTACTTGTTCCAGGCACTTAGGGTCTGCGTAGGCGATGACTGCAGCAAACTTTTCTTGTTTCTATCGTGCACCAAGTCCTTGTAGTGCGAACTAGCTTTCTAACATCGTGAAGAACATTTCGATGCTTGTGATTGATTGTACATTTGGGAACGGCATTTTTCCAAATACTGATTGAATCATTCCTTTGCTGGTGAACTGCGCAGTATCTTGCGCATCAGCGAAGTCTTCGTTTTCCGCCATGTTGGGAAATGCTTGTGTGTACAAGACTTTGATGTGATTTGGAAGTTCTAATTGTCGAGGGTCACCAATTATGGAGATTTATATGCTCCAAATCAGTGCAACCACGTTGGTTATACACTATTACTCTTTATTGATTACAAACTTATTTATAGAGTGGATACAAAGTTCTGGTTAAGTATTTTCTGCTGATGGTATATAGATGATGTGTTGGAAAGGGCAGTTTTTTGTAGCGTGAGACTTTCAGTATGCCCGAATGGTTTTCAGATCAATGGCCGATGTTTTTGTCGGGTCAGGCAGCAGCCACAGCATAGATTATATCACTAAAATATAATAATTATAGCTTGTCATTTCATATTTGTCATATTTATCTTATCGCTATCGCTATATACCGCTCGGCTTCAACGGGCTTTATCTTTAGCATTAAGCTACCGAGTTTTCGCTCGGCCTATGTTCTAAGGCGCGGGCACTTGTGCCCTTTATCTCAGTGCATACGCATCATAAATCGGAGCTTTCTCTCACTCCATTTCATATGCGGACAAAAATAAACATTCTTATTACGTTGCGAAAATAAATAGTTTCGTCGTTTTTATTTTGGAAAAAGGAAAAGGTCATTGAAAAATTTCAGTGACCAAACAGTATCGCTTCGCGTGCAGTGGTATATTTTGAGGTAAAATAATGAATTTATACATATTCTTCCAAAAATAGCTGTGCTTTGCTTCAAGTTATACCACTAGACCCACAAATTTAAACCCCCTTAAGAGTCACCGAACAGGGCAATAAAGCCCCCGGACCGCCGGTAGGAACTGATGCTGCAGTATTAGTTACGGCGGCAAAACAACCCTTGCAGGCGATCCCACCATCGAAACAACTATTTGTTTCCCGGCTTCCCCCTGATACTTCTGAGATTGATATCTCGGCTTATATCGAAGCCAAAACAAAAGCCGAAATATTTTTTTTTTTTTTAGCAGGGTACATATTTTTATTTAAAACTGTCCGTTGCGGACAACCATTAAATTGTTTTACATCGACTTCACTCATCATTAGCAATACATGTTGAACTAAGTAATTCTAGACTAGGGTACATTAGGGTATATTAACAAAATGTAGAATGTGGAGCTATAAATGTAGGAGCACAAGGCCGTTATTCTAGTTTAGTATAAATCTGTTACATCTATGTTAAGTACAGGCGAGGTCTATTGGGTGCTTCCTTTTTAATCTTCTGGGCTGCTCTGAGTTGTCCAGCAAGGCGATGGCCGTCCGATTTGGGTGGTCGTGCAGCCTCTGTATGTAGCGCTCGCTGCTTTTCTTGATTTCATCTCTCACCCATGGGAACTTCAGGACCTCGTGGATGGTGTGGTTGTCGTGGAAGGGGTGGGCCCCAGTGGCGATCCTCAGAGCTCTATTTTCAAACCTTTGAATGATTTGTACATTCGATGGCTTAGCAGTGCCCCAGAGTTGGATGCCATATGTCCAGATTGGACGTATTATGGCCTTGTACACAAGAAGCTTCGAAGACGTTCGGAGCTTCGATCGTTTGCCCATAAGCCAGTAGAAGGAACGAAGTCTTTCGCAGGCCTGCTTACGTTTCTTCTGTAGGTGCGGCCTCCAGGTGAGCCTCCTATCAAGTGTGAACCCCAGGTATTTGGGAGTGTCCACCTGCGGGATTGGGAAGCCGTTTAGGTAGACTGTAGGGCAGTTGCCTGGCCGGAGGGAGAATGTGGTGGTGGTGGACTTCTCATTGCTAACTTCAATATTCCACCGCGTTTGCCATCTGTTGAGCAGGTCGAGCTGTGTTTGCATGACGGCGGCAGCCTCTATGGCGCTGTCCGAAACGGTCAAAAATGCGGTGTCATCTGCATAAGTTGCAGCCATCAGGTCCCGGTTCTGTAGAACGGGGAGGTCAGCCGTGTATAAATTGTAGAGCAGTGGACCAAGAACGCTGCCTTGGGGCACTCCGGCGTGAACCACTCTGAGCTGTGAGATGGCTTCGCCGCATCTTACCGCAAATTTACGGTCTTCCAAAAATGACTTCAAGAATAGGAAGTATGGTCGGGGGAGGGCTGTCTTGAGTTTGTAGAGGAGTCCGGGATGCCAGACCCGGTCGAAGGCTTGCTTGACGTCCAGCATGACGGCCATGCAGTACTTTTTGGTTTCAAAGGCGTCCAGAATGTACTGCACGACCCTATGGCACTGCTCAGGTGTTCCGTGTCGCCGCCTGAAGCCAAACTGGTGATCAGGGATCAGTCCAGCCTCGTCCAGTACAGGCAATGCCCTATTCAAAAACACTCTTTCGAGTATTTTGGAGAGCATTGGAAGCAAACTTATTGGGCGGTATGATGCGAGGTTGGCTTCAGGTTTACCAGGCTTAGGTATCATGACTACTTGGGCACGTTTCCATGAAGACGGAAAGTATCCTATTTCCAAGCATCTATTGTAGATTCTGGTGATTAGCTGGATGCTTGGAGGTGGTAGAAGCTTTAATGCAATTGCATTGATACCATCATCGCCCGGGGCCTTGGTGTTGCTCATGATGGAGATAAGCTCGGCTGTTTCTTCAGTAGTGACTGGACGAATCGGGTCGGCATCCTGGAGAGGCTCAGCTAGTAGCCGCGCGGTTTCCGCTGCGTCCTCAGTTGAGCAACGATTGTGGGGCGTAAAGACCTCTTCTAGGTGTTCGGCAAAGGCATTGGCCCTGTCAGTCTCAGATCTGCACCAGATGCCGTCGGTTCTTTTTACGGGTGGGATCCTTTTCAGGGGCCGTCTGATGCTTTTTGTGACCCGCCATAGGTTGTGCTGAGGGTCACCTGGCTCGAGTTGCTCTACGAACCCGTCGAAAGCTTCCTTCCTTACCCTCGACAGCGTATCCGACAGAAGTTTGGACGCTCTGTTAAGGGCGGTTTTATCTCTGGGGTTCCTTGAAAGCATCCATACTCTCCGGAGTCGCCGCTTTTCGAGCTTGAGCTCTTCGACTTCCGGGCTCCAGAAGTGAATATCTCTGTCGCTAGCTCTTGGGCGGTTGGAGGGTCTTGGTGCATCTACTGAGGCTGCTTGTTGGATGTAAGCGGTCATTGTTTCCACGGCCGTTTCGATGTCATGAGGAGAGTCAAGAGGCAGGCTGGGGTTGGTGAAGGTGTTTAGGTGAGATTGGTACTTGCCAATATCTGTTGCTTTAAAAATTAGCCTTTTACGGGCTGACCTGAGCAGGGCCTCATATTTTATACTGCTTCGGATCAGAATAGCGGCGCCCCCACGACCTCTGCCGTTGGGGTGGTTGGCGGCAATGATGTCGTATCCTCTGATTTTTAAATATGATCGTCCTACAGTAGAGTTCGACTTCTGGCCTGGAATTGACCAGACCGTTGGCGTTCCAAACTGTGACATCTAGTCCCGTTTGCATAGGGAGCTGCAGATGGTGGCCATCATTTTGGACATTTGGCTCATGACCTTCTCCATCATGCGGTCAAACATTGATTCCATTCTGGCCATTAAGGCGTCCATCAGATTGCCTGTAGGACTAGAGTCGGGATTGGCATTGAAGTCCATCTGTGGAACTCCGCTTTTGGCAACGCTGGCATAGCTTATATTTGGGTTGACCTTGCTGAAATGAGGTTGCTGGACTCGTGGTACTGTCGGCTTTGGGGCGAACGCGCCTTTGGCCCTTTTATATGTTGGACAACCTTTGTATGAGGCTGTGTGAGGCCCATTGCAGTGGAGGCAAAGGGCTGGTTCGCTAGAGGCCTTAGTGCACTCAGCGGTGGGGTGGCGATCTCCGCACTTGACGCATCGGTGTTCCATTTGGCAGTAGCGCTGAGTGTGGCCGAACGCCTGGCAACGATAGCATTGAGGCACGTCATTGAATTTGATTGGCGGCTCGACGGTGACAACGGTGCTGCATAGCCGTTTAATTTGAAAGACTTCTTTATTATTTTTCGCAGGCTCGAGGTTAACGAAGAAGAGGTTCAACGGCTTCTTCGTTCCTTTTTGTGTGGGATTGTGTATGTCCCTGACGTTGTGCCCGTGGAAGCTGAAGCCCTCCTTAATGTCGTCCGGGACAGTGGAGAAGTGAAGGCCTTTTACGACTACTCGGTAGGCGCGTTCGTCTCTGGGCTGAAAAGTGTGGTATCGCTTGTTGTTTTCACTTAGGAATTGCTTCAATTTAGTGTATGTCTCCTTGTTCGGAGTCATAACCCTTGTGGTGTTGTTCATGCTGGTCTTAAAAGTGACGTCAACGTTATCGCCGAGGACGTCGTAGATGGCTTTAGAAAAGGCTTTAATGTTGGTCACGTCTGGTATAAAAATCGGAGGCGGCTTTATTTCCTTGGGGGTCTTCTTGGGAGCGTCGGTCTTTGAAGCCGTTGGAGGAGTTTCTATTTCAGCTTCGGAGTCCGAAAGCTCATCGTCGTCCGAGAGAAGGGCAAAGGAATTACCTTTGAGCTTGAGCTTGGTCAAAATAGCGGCTCTAGCTGCCGCGCTGGTGCTGGGTTTTTCGTCATCCGACTTCTTTTTGGCTGTCTTCCTTCTGATATCCCAAGGCTCGCAGGAGTCATTGGAGTCAGTACTGGCAATTCTACCGCTGCCTCTTTTTCTTGGCGGTTGAGTAGATGAACTGGGCAATCCTTGCCAGTCCATCCTTGGGCTTGGGCGCGAATTTGAGTTTTAAAATGAGTCTCGAAATTCGCGCCAAACTACCAAAGTTATCGATAAGATATCGAGTTAAAGTTGATTCGATACTTGGTTGAAACGGTATAAAATGAACCGATAAATATATCGATATATCGATATACCGAACCGGACTCTGCTAGATGTATTTTCAAGACTTTGGCCTCTGGTCACACTTTTTTTTTTTTTTTCTCGTCTTTACGGCACTTGTCAAAATTTTATTCATATAAAAAGACGCAATTAAACAGCGTATTGTCAATGTGGCTGCCACAAAAATATGTCTGTTCGGTGGAACAGCACGACTTTCTTAGATGCGTAGTTCGGCCGGAAACGATTTTACACACGGAGCGCACGGAAGGCACGTCTGTTCACTTCGGAATCTGAATCGAGACAAAAAGCCGAAATATGACGGACATTATTAAATTTAAATACACTACGAACACGGAATTTTTTAAATTACATGTGCCCTTGCACACGATTTGTTCCGTCAGGCAGAGAAACAATTTTCGTCCAAGAACATCAGCCAAGTACGGTGAAGAAAAAAATGTTCAATCCCGTGGGAGTGAAACTCCCACATTTTAGAGCCACATATCAGAATAGTAAATAGTAAACGTAGCAAACTTCCCAAACTGTATTCTGATAGTTCTTTCTTTGAATCCCACATTGTAGTTTTTAAAGAAACTTGGCTAAAGCTGGAGATCTTAAGCTCCGAAATTGTTCCTAATAAGTGCACCACTTTTAGACGTGATAGAACACTGCGAAGGGGAGAAGAAGTGTTAATTTCTCAAACTAAAGTTCGTTTATTCCGTAAGGCTGACTTTAAGAAAATAAATAACTTAATTTTGTAATTTGATTGGTCCGATCTACTGACATGTGAAGATATAAACATAGCCCGTGGAAATATCCATCCAATTCAACAAATCCGCCTTGGTATACAAAAAAAAAACTCTAGACTAGACTACTTAATAAAATAAAAAAATACTAGCTTTACAATTAGTTATTCAAGATACTTAGTTGCTCGGTCCAATTTCACCGTGCATAATGCAGAATGTTTTCCGGATTCAGATAACTCAGGATCCGAACCAGTTATATAACTATGTAAACACAAAGCGCAAACATGTATCTTTTTCTCCTCTGCTTACATTAAACTCATATGCGAACAATGATCAGGCAATGGCAGATCAGCTTTGCACTTATCCAATCAGCCATTTTTATATTTTTTCTATCTTGTGATAAAAGTGGTATGTTATATAATCTTCTTAAGGTTAAACCGCTGTATTCGCCAGGCCCCGATGAAGATCCAGGTTGTGTCCTGAAGAACTGCGCCAAGGAACTGTGCAAAACTTCTTCTGAAACTCTTAAAACTATCTCTGGAAATTTCGATCTTTCCCCTCATGTGGAAGGAATTTATTCTTCTGCATAGGTTAGGATAGACGGCTGGCGTTCACCTCCTGAGGAGGCAACCTCCACACTTAGACCGTGTTCGGTCTCTTGTGATACCGTGAGCTGAATCTAAAAATCCCTTTACACGCAGAAGAGAGGTCTTATGGTCTAGCAGTTCCCCCACCCTGATGCCTTGGTGAACCTTTCTATCCTGTTCGGGTCTATTTCTGACATCGCTGAGATGCTGCTAAGGAACCTATCGCCCAGGGCCGAGTGGCCGAGAAGATGCTCGACGGTTTTTTCCTCTCTTCGTCCCTGCAGCTGCGGCAGTAGTCATTGTGGGGTGAGTTCATTTGCCTAGCATGTGTTTCCACTAGCCAGTGCCCCGTGATGACTCTTATTTCCGTACCAATGCGGGTTCTATCCATCCTAAGTAGTTGGGATGTTCTTTTTGTAGAGATTTTGGGCCATAGTTGACGGGTCAACCGGCAATTTGGAAAGGTTTCCCAGCTCAGCTGATTGTTTTCCTTATTGGCTTCCCTAAGTTGGAGCTTGCATGAGCCTAGTAGTACACCGGTACCCTCCAGATCTCCCTGGAGTGGTGTGGTGGCGCCTTTGAGTGCCAGTTCATCTGCTATGCAGTTGCCTGTGATGTCCCTATGACCTTGGGATCAAGATGAGGCTTATGTCATATTGGTTTGCCATCTCGTGGAGAGATGATCTGCAGTCTGAGACTGTTTTGGAGTTACTTGTGACTGAGCTGATCGATTTTATAGCCGCTTGGTTGTCGCTGTATTTGTTGACTCCTCTTTGTGTGGAGATATGTAAGCTTAGTTATTTTAGTGCTTCCCTTATGGCAATCCCTTCTGCTTTGAATACGCTGCAGTGATTTGGAAGTCTGAAAGAGGTTTTAATGCCTAGTTGCTCGGAGTATATTCCCCCTCCTACTCTGTTGTTTAATTTGGAGCCATCAGTGTAGAAGCATATTGCGTTCTCTGGGCCTGGTATTTGGTCCCCCTTTCCTCTCTGTTAGGAATGGGGGCTTTGAAAGGTGTTTGTGTGCACTCCCTTGGAGTACAGTAGTCTGTTCTTCTGGGAATGAAAGGCAGTGTAGATCCAGCTTACAATATTAGGGGACACGCCCCATTTGTTTTCTATGGCTTTTTTGCAGGTAAAAGGGGTAAAAAAGGTAAAAACCTTTCTTCTACGTTAGAGTTCCAGGTTAGCTTCCTATCCAAAATTACCCCTAGGTATTTGGCGCTACTGCTGACAGAGAGCCTTTAGTTGTTTAGTCTTGGTGGGACGAGGGGTGGGAGTTTGTATTTCCTGCTGAAGAAGACATTACTGTTTGTCCATTCGGATAGGGTTTACAATATTTCGCTCATAAGATCGCAGAGCGTTTGAGGGTATTTACCTGTAAACAGGATTGCGACGTCGTCTGCATACGCCACTATCCTGCAGCCTCCTTCTTCCATCTTGCATAGAATCGAGTTGACTGCTATGTTCCATAGGAGAGGGGATAGGACCCCGCCTTGCGGTGTGCCTCTACTGACGGCCCTTGTTAAGGAAGATGTTCCTAGAGAGGACGTCACTGTTCTGCGTGTCAATGAGTCCTTCCAGGTGATCATCTACCCCAAGAGTCGTTAGTGAGCTAGTTATGGTGTTTGGGGGAACAAAACCGCAGTTTCGGGGTTTTGGAAATCTAGGGAGGTTTTTATGTATCTGTGGTCGGAGAAGGAGTGTTTCTTTAGGACCTTCCAGTTAGTTACGTAGCTGAGTAACTGTTTAGATACGAGCGTGAGGTCAATGGATTCCCTGCGATTTGCTATTATAAAGGTGGGGTCGTCTCCCTTATTGCAAAGGAAGAGGTTTGACCTTAGAATAAAGTTAAAAAGAGACTCACCGCGGTCGTTTGTGTTGGAGCTCGCCCATTGCGAGTGATGAGCGTTGGAGTCGCAACCTATAAGGAGGCCTATATTTAGCCTTTCGCTATCCATTGCTAGTTTGCCCACTAGCTCGTCGGGAGGTTCTGGTCTTTCGTAGGCCATGTAGGACGACAGTACCCAGATATAGGTCGTCTGTGACTTCACGGAGGCTGCCGCATTGTCCGTATCACTGTAATTATGGAGCAAGAAAATGCTGAGGTGCATTTTATTTAAGATGCATGCTCTGATTTTACCTTCAGTATTAGCTACTAGTAGCTTGTACTCCCTAGTCGCTAGTCCAGAAACCCTACCTCCTGCTATCCATGGTTCCTGGACTAGGTCTATGTCGGCTCCATCCTCGGCCAGATGGAGCAGTAGGGCAGCTGCGGCTGCCTTACAAAGGTGGAGGTTTATCTGCAGAATCCGTAAGGACATCTATCAGGTTACCCTCCACCATTGTGATCTCCGCCTCTTCGTCGTCGGAGATGTCCTTGTCGATAACTCGACTCGCGGCCATCTTGCGCAGCAGCGATGCATCGGTGCTGTAGCCGTCTTTTATGTCTGAGGCTTCTATCTCGGAGGCCAGTTCGTCCTGAGTAGAGGCTGTTTTTGCTCCGTCGCTCGAGTATGATTTATAGACCTTTACGGTCACGGAGCTGAAACCGAAGTTTAGTTCCCCATGAGCAGCCTCTATGGGAGCTAAACTTTCTTTGTTTATGATAAGGACCGCCTGGTTTGTTGGCCCTGCCATCTCCTCCACCTTCGCCACACGCCAGTCCGTCGTGGGAAGATGTGGGTTGCATTTCTGGAGCATTACAAGGATCTGGTCCGTTCCTAGGTCTACTAGGAACGTTCCGCCAGCTCAGCGCAACAAGCTTGGCGCCCTCGTAGACCACTTCCAACTCCTCTACCGCTGTCTTATACAGCTCTGCCGACCTATCGTCGTCACAGGCTATCACCTTCACACTGCCTTGGAACCACCCCACGTCTTTGCAGACAGGAGGGGGGCCTGGTTCCTTGGTCCTCCCGGCACGTCCTGGGACCTCTCCCTCTTGGGATGGGGTTTTGGCTCCTGTTTTGGAGCTGGGGGTGTTGGCGTCTTGCCATATTGAAGAAGGACTCCTTTGGCCCATTCCACCTTCTTGAGCCACTCCGCGGAAGTCTTTCCGACTTGGCTCTGCCGTGGCTGCGCAGGATCTGCCCTGCCGTTATCTTCTCGGCGTAGGTGTGCCTGATTTAACCAAGTTTGCTGACCGCTCCAGGTTCGCTGCCCTTTACCGCACCTGTAGGAGGCACCAAGACACTTGGGCCGAGAGATGCAGCCATGGTGGCGGTAGTGGGTGGCTTGCCTTTGGCCACCCCGATTTTGGGGCGAGGTCCGCCCGGACCCTGCCAAGCTAGCTTGATCGGATGAGAGGGCTCACTCGCCATCTGCACCGTCGTCGACTTTTGGCCAGACTCAGTCGTCATTGCCAGTGTTTCGGGTTTTTTGGGAGATCCTGACTCCTTGTTTAATAGCGGATAATCGCTAGCTGTCCGGGACTGTTTATTTGCGAGGAGGATCCCCGAGGAGGGTCCTGCAGTGGAATCCTTCGCTTTATTCACAGCTAACCTTAAATTGAAAAAGGCCTTTTGCTATTTGCAAACTGCGACCCGTTCGGTAGCCCTAAGCTAGGCATCCTAGCCGAATCCGAATCCTTGGACCGAATTCTTGTGCATAAAATAGGGGAAAAATCCGATGCTGCCAATTTTAGAGGCATTTCTAAATGGTCAGCAATTCCGAAGCTTTTTAAAAAAATGTGGAGTGGTATTTGCAACATATCTCAGTGCCAGCATGGCTTCATGAAGCGCCGCTTCACCACTACAAACTTATTGGAGATTACATCTTTAGTCATGGATGGGTTTCGGAATGGCTTACAAACAGACGTCATTTACACTGACTTCAGTAAACCATTTGACTCTGTTAACCATTTGCTTCTTATAAGTAAACTCAATCTTTTGGGATTCTCAACTAATCTCCATATCAGGATTTCGAGCTACTTATCTGGAAGAACCCAACGTGACTTCTTAAAAGATGTTACCCCGCGTTTAGTCCGCGTCACATCTGGGGTGCCCCATGGAAGCCATCATGCACCATTACTTTTTACACTGTTTATTAACGACTTGCCACTTGCCTTAACTGATTCACTTGTACTTATGTACGCTGATGACGTTAAGCTTTGTCTGCAGTATAGATTCCCTAGTGCCCAATCTAGACTTCAATCCGATTTCACCAGTACTCACCAGGCTACGTACTTTTTCTATGGGTACGCCTTAGAACGAGGCCCATATAAACTCTGGCCATATATCTCATATCCACCATATATCTGTGCTTGGTTTTATTAAAATACGGTCGAAAGAATTTAATGACCCGATTCTTGGGTCGTGTGTCTGGAGTCCTCAATACGGAGTAGACCAAGATCGCATAGAATCTGTACAAAATAACTACCTAATTTTCGCCCTTAGAGAACTTATTTGGGATGCAAATCTTCACTTTCCCTCTTACCATAGTAGACTCTTATTAAGCATCTTACAAACAAGCCATAGAACAATGCTGGGTGCCTTGTTTCTATATAATCTCATTAATGGTAATGTAGACAGCCAGCATTTACTCCCAGGGTAGTCGCATCCACGTCGTTCAATCTGAAGCGATCCCTGTCAGCGCGAAAGCGTGGGCAGACTAGCAGGACGTGCTCCGCCGTGTCATCGACACCACAGCAGGGACATTTAGGATCCTCCTTGTGGCCAAATCTGTCCAAGTAGCTCCTGAAGCTTGCTCCAACGAAAAGTTCACCTCGACGTGTCTTTCCCTCTTACCATAGTAGACTCTTATTAATCAACTTACCATTACTAGCAAACCAAAGAACAATGCTGGGTGTCGTGTTTCTATGTAATCTCATTAATGGTAATGTAGACTTATTTTCATTCATAGTTTAACATCTGGGATGAGTTTAAAGGTCCAGCGACCCTTTCTGGAGCAAGTCCATTCGGCTTGCCAGCGCCGGAAGCTCGTTTCTCCCGCCATCTGTCTAATAGACCTCCTGAATGTAGCGGCCTTGCACTCTCTCAATTCGGTGTGGATCCCCTTAGCCTTTTGTGCCAGTTCCTCTACCGAGAGGGTGCCCGCAATGACTAGGGCCACCTCCTCCAAAATACATACGGAATTCAGAGATGACCCTGAGCGCACAGCTACGCAGAGAACATTCAATGCCTCTCCTGTACGCCTTGACACTAGTTGCCTCTGCCCATATAGGGGCGGCGTACATTGTAGTCGATCTGACGAGCGACTGAAAAAGAAGCCTGCAGCGCTGCTTGGATCCTGTCATATTCAGCATTATTCTGCTTAAAGCCCTGCAGACGTTTGACGCCTTTCTTCTCGTTTCCTGTAGGCCTCCTATAAGAAGTTCTCTAAAGCGGAGACTCGTGTATAGCATGACACCGAGGTATCTAATGGCTCGGAAACAGACGATCTCTATACTCCCCACAGCAATTTTGGCGGACTTCACCCTCTTTCGGCTGGAAAAGAGCACCACCTCCGATTTCGGAAGAGCTAGGCAAAGCCCAGCAGTGCTAAGCCACAGTTGCACGGCAGTGATTGCCGCGTTGGCAGTCTCCTCGGTTTCCCCGATAGTTTATGTCTACAATCGGTACAGCGCCGTCTATCGTAGATATGATTTTCCTGAAATCGAATTTGTTGGGCGAGAGGACGCCGGCGGCTTCCACCCATGGAGCCTTCTTACACTGCACCTATCGAAGGCCTTTCCCGCGTGATCGATTTCATCAAATCATCCTCCTTTTGCTCTACTCAGTACCCAGTAGTATCATAGTAAGCTAATGTGGAAAGAAGAAGGCTCATAGTAAGCTAATGTGGAAAGAAACACATTTCTAAGAAATACCTTGTCTCCCTTGGCTTAAGGATAATAGGGTAAGTACATTACTTACATTACTTGTTTTCTACCACATTATTAACTAAATGTTTCGAATTTGGAACTAGTTCGGGAATTCGGGACTACATTATCTGTTTTTATCATTTTGGATAGCCCAATCTACTAAAAATATCTCCCATAACTTCGTTTACCTAATTAGTTGAGGGAATTCATATTCCATGTATCATGAAAAGTATTCAACTAAGACAAAGAGGTGATCGTTATTTGGTGGTGGTCGCAACATATCATAAGCGACAAATACCCTTGACTCCTATAGTTCGGTTCATCAATGTGGGACCACAGGTTGACATACAATGATATAATCTCTACAGGCGATTAGAAATTTCTGAACATCCCGATCTATACCGGAAAAACTCTTCATAGCCAGGGTGACCTTCGTGTCCTACCGAATCTCATTGATACCGGGAACACTAGGCGTGTCCCTTTCACAATTTGTGAAAGTTCATAGTTGAATTTTTATCTATGAAGCTTATTGGAGCCTAATTGCGCACCTCCGATTTGTAAAAGATCGGGTCGCAATAATATATACCTGTGATGTCCTTCAACTCTTTCCTACAAACATATTTTCCTCGATATGCACCTTAATTAAAGACTTCGGACATTAACCTTGCCAACAACTCCAGTTCCAGTTTGAGTATAGTTAATGTCTTTCAGTATAATTACATTAGACTTTGTAACTGCAGGACTAACAAATACGATCGAACAATCAAGGATACCAAAAACCGTCATCATCATTTAAAGGACTATTGGAGCGCTGAGACCGGAAAAGCTGATCCGAGGAACGCAAGTCCTAGCGTTTTGGTGAAAATACTTCCATCGTAAATGGTCAGGTAGGTCTAGCGATCCTCTTCAGGCATTCCCCCCAGTACATCTGGATTGTTGGAGCACCCTTTCTTGAGTGAAATTGGAAGATCTTTAACACCAATATATACTCAACTATTTTGTTCTTAGCAAGCTGTCGCATTTCTCTTACGGATAAATATGACACAGGCTTTGTTCCGTAATCCAACTAATACGTCAGGAGCGTACACTTAGGTGATGGTCGCCAGAGAATACATTTGAGGTAGCTGATAGCAGAAGGCATTCTTAGAAGAATATGGAATAGTTTAGGTTGATGACAAGCCTGACCATGTGTATACCGAAGTTGTAGCAGCGGATCTATCAAACACCACCCTCAGTTTAGTTGTTCACCTTTTCTGCTTCAACTCACAATAATGAGGTAGGAAAGCCTCGCATCGCCTCTGCTCTTTTTTGCAGAATCGTCTCTCTGCTGACGGCAACATATGTAATTGCTTGGCCTCCGAGCTCCATTATTATTAATTTGGGAAGGTTGCAAGGCTATGATAAAGTAACAACAAATAATCACCACGCGGCTTCAAGGATCCCAAACACAACGGACAAAAGGCGCTGTTCAATTTTTATACCCTTGCGAGGGTATTATAATTTTGGTCAAAAGTATGCAACGCAGTGAAGGAGACATCTCCGACCCCTAAGTCGATACAAGCATATCCGTCTGCCCATCTGTCCGTCTGTCTCTCTGTTTTTACGCAAACTAGACTCTTTAAGCTATCGACTTCAAACTTTGCACACATCTTTCTTTCCCTTTCAGGCAGTATATAAGTCGAAACGGCCTATATTCTATACCTGCGATATAACTGATTGATCGGAAATGCACTAACTTTGATGTTTTGTAAGTTAGAATAATAAGACTTTTTAGGGATTCCACTTTGAGCAAACTTATTCGATCTGCCAAATTTCATAGGGATCGACCGAATATATCCTATACCTGCCATATATCCTGTCATATGGGGACTCCAGAACTCATGTGGTCTAATGTTGAGAATTCTCCGTCCTTACTGCTTAACTCGCACCATGACTTCCCTGCGGGTATGTTCGACATGTCACTCGGGCAAATTAACCATGTTAGAAATTCTCCATATCCAGATCCATATCATCCCACTCTTGAGGCTTCAATCGAAACCAATGCTTTAATTGACCTTAAGTCTTCACTTAAATCTCCTAAAGTTCGTTTCTACCATAAGGCTGATTTTGCAAAACTAAATAAATTACTTTTGGAATTTGATTGGTGCGATATACTGGCATGCGATGACATAAACATTGACTTACAGAGATTTTATAATACTCTAAATATATTCTTCGACGCTTGCGTGCCGTGGAAATATCCGTCCGCTTCAACTAATCCGTCTTGGTATACAAAGCACCTGTTAAATTTAAAGAAAGTCATGAATATACTTTTAAATAAACATAGATTATCTAGCTGTACAGTTAGTTATTCAAGATACTTAGTGGCTTGGTCCAATTTTACCGTGCGTAACGCCGAATCTTATAGGAGTTATATTCACCGCTGCCGGATTCAGTTTACTCAGGACCCGAAGCAGTTTTATAACTTCGTTGCAAGTAAGCGCAAACATGTATCTTTTCCTCCTCTGCTTACGTTTGAGAACTCGTATGCGAACACTGATCTGGCAATGGCCGATCTCTTCGCAAAGTTCGCAAAGTTTTTCAAACAACTTATTCATATAGCACCATTCCAACTCAGCCTTACACTTATAAGATTCAATCAGCCAACCAGATATTTTGTCCATCTTTTGATCAAAGTGGTGTGTTATCCGATCTTCTTAAGGTCAAGCCCGTGTATTCGCCAGGCCCTGATGGAGTACCAGGATGCGTTCTGAAGAACTGCGCCGAGGCACTGTGCAAACCGCTCCTTAGACTCTTTAATCTATCGCTGGAGACTTCGATTTTTCCCCTTATGTGGAAGGAATCCTACATTATTCCTCTTCATAAAAAAGGGAAAAAATCCGATGCTGCCTGTTATAGAGGCATTTCTAAATTGCCAGCAATTCCAAAGCTTTTCGAAAAACTTATCACTCCACATTTGCAACACCTATGTAGTTCAATAATATCCTCGTGCCAACATAGCTTAATGAAGCGCCGCTCCACCACCACCAACTTATTGGAGCTAACATCTTTTGTCATGGATGGGTTCCGGAATGGCTTACAAACAGATGTCATTTACACTGATTTCAGTAAAGCATTTGACTCTGTTAATCATTCGCTTCCTATAAGTAAACTCAGTCTTTTGGGATTCCCAACTGATCTCCTGATTTGGATTTCGAGTTACTTATCTGAAAGAACCCAACGTGTTTTCTTTAAAGATGTTACCTCGCGTTTAGTCCGCGTCACATCTGGGGTGCCCCAAGGAAGCCATCTTGGACAATTACTTTGTACATTATTTATTAACGACTTGCCCCTTGCCTTAACTGACTCACTTGTACTTATGTACGCTGATAACGTTAAGCTTTGTCTTCAGTATAGATTCACTAGCGCCCAATCTAGACTTCAATCCGATTTGGATAAAGTTCAAAATTGGTGTTTAGCAAATAACCTAAAGCTTAATGGATCGAAATGTAAACTCATGTCATTTTATCGATCTACGAGAACGATTAACTCAGGTTAACGATCTGGGTGTCCTATTAGATTTTAAACTTAAATTTACTGACCATATATCCACCATGGTTAATAAAGCTATGGGTGTGCTTGGTTTTATTAAAAGATGGTCAAAAGAATTCAATAACCCGTACTTAACAAAAACTTTATATACTTCACTAGTCCGTCCGATTCTTGAGTATGGATCGTGTGTCTGGAGTCCTCAATACGGAGTACACCAAGATCTTCGCAGTTAGGGGACTTAATTGGGATGGAAGTCTTCACCTTCCTATCATTGTAGATTTTTATTAATAAACTTACCATCATTAACAAACCGTAGAACGATGCTGGGTGTCATGGTTCTATTTAATTTTTTTAATGGTAATGTAGACAGCCAGCATATACTAACACGCTTAAATTTTAATGTTCCTAGTAGAAGGGCTAGAAACTTTCGTCCTCTACTCCTTAGCCATTGTAGCTCGACATATGCCCAGCACGATCTGTTCAGGGTATTATGTTCTACATAGAGACTACAATGGTCTCTACAACATCCTTTGCTCTACTAACAATCTTAAATCCTTTATACTAAACGCCTTATCTATGCAACACTCTTTCTCGTAATATTCTACTCCCTCTCTTCATACTCTCTCGGATCTATCCCCGCGATTCGAGCCGTATGTTATGCGGCAGCGCCCCTCGGTCGGTTGGGCGGGAGGTGGGCTATACGTATGCCGAGGGAACCGCGCGAAAAAAAAAATAACTGATTGATCGGAAATGCCATAACTTTGTTGTTTTTTAAGTTAGAATGATGGGACTTTCTATGGATTCAACTTTGGGCAAACTTATTTGATCTGCCAATTTTATAAGGATCGTCCGACTATATCCTTTAGCTTACATATAACTGATTGAGCGGAAATATCATAACTTTGATGTTTTGTAAGTTAGAATAATAAGACTTTTAAAGGATTCCACTTTGGGCAAACTTATTCGATCTGCCGAATTTCATAGGGATCGACCGAATATATCCTATAGCTGCCATATAACTGATTAATCGGAAATGCCATAACTTTGTTGTTTTTTAAGTTAGAAGGATGGGACTTTCTATGGGTTCAACTTTGGGCAAACTTATTTGATCTGCCCAATTTTATAGGGATTGGCCGACTATATCCTATAGCTTGAGCGGAAATGACATAAATTTGATGTTTTGTAAGTTTGAACAATAAGATTTTTAGGGATTCCACATTGAGCCAACTTATTCGATCTGCCAAATTTCACAGGGATCGACCGAATATATCCTACAGCTGCCATATAACTGATTAATCGGAAATGCCATAACTTTGTTGTTTTTTAAGTTAGAAGGATGGGACTTTCTATGGATTCAACTTTGGGCAAACTTATTTGATCTGCCAATTTTATAAGGATCGTCCGACTATATCCTTTAGCTTACATATAACTGATTGAGCGGAAATGTCATAACTTTGATGTTTTGTAAGTTAGAATAATAAGACTTTTTAGGGATTCCACTTTGGGAAAACTTATTCGATCTGATAAATTTCATAGGGATCGACCGAATATATCCTATAGCTGCCTTATAACTAAACAATCGGAAATGACACCCCCTTGGTATTTTTAAAGATGCTTGGGGCTGTTTCCAACATTTGTATTAAAAAAATTGATTTGATAGTGACAATCCGATACATATCTAATAATATGAGCTGCCCCTTAATAAGGGCATATAAACTTCGGCTCCACCAGCAGTTTTCTTTCCTTTCTTGTTTAATGTATAAACAAGGTTCAATCAGCGGCCGCTCATTATTAATATCAAAAGCTTCCAAATCGCATGCGCTACAAATAACACGAAAGCGCATGCGAAATTGGAAGAGAGACAGACAAAAATAGATGATAATAATAGCAGCAGCGGCTACTAAATATTCCGATATATACAGAATATAGTTCGTTCAATCTAGCCTTCTTATAAGTAAACTCAGTCTTTTGGGATTCCCAACTGATCTCCTGATTTGGATTTCGAGTTACTTATCTGAAAGAACCCAACGTGTTTTCTTTAAAGATGTTACCTCGCGTTTAGTCCGCGTCACATCTGGGGTGCCCCAAGGAAGCCATCTTGGACAATTACTTTGTACATTATTTATTAACGACTTGCCCCTTGCCTTAACTGACTCACTTGTACTTATGTACGCTGATAACGTTAAGCTTTGTCTTCAGTATAGATTCACTAGCGCCCAATCTAGACTTCAATCCGATTTGGATAAAGTTCAAAATTGGTGTTTAGCAAATAACCTAAAGCTTAATGGATCGAAATGTAAACTCATGTCATTTTATCGATCTACGAGAACGATTAACTCAGGTTAACGATCTGGGTGTCCTATTAGATTTTAAACTTAAATTTACTGACCATATATCCACCATGGTTAATAAAGCTATGGGTGTGCTTGGTTTTATTAAAAGATGGTCAAAAGAATTCAATAACCCGTACTTAACAAAAACTTTATATACTTCACTAGTCCGTCCGATTCTTGAGTATGGATCGTGTGTCTGGAGTCCTCAATACGGAGTACACCAAGATCTTCGCAGTTAGGGGACTTAATTGGGATGGAAGTCTTCACCTTCCTATCATTGTAGACTTTTATTAATAAACTTACCATCATTAACAAACCGTAGAACGATGCTGGGTGTCATGGTTCTATTTAATTTTTTTAATGGTAATGTAGACAGCCAGCATATACTAACACGCTTAAATTTTAATGTTCCTAGTAGAAGGGCTAGAAACTTTCGTCCTCTACTCCTTAGCCATTGTAGCTCGACATATGCCAACACGATCTGTTCAGGGTATTATGTTCCACATAGAGACTACAATGGTCTCTACAACATCCTTTGCTCTACTAACAATCTTAAATCCTTTATACTAAACGCCTTATCTATGCAACACTCTTTCTCGTAATATTCTACTCCCTCTCTTCATACTCTCTCGGATCTATCCCCGCGATTCGAGCCGTATGTTATGCGGCAGCGCCCCTCGGTCGGTTGGGCGGGAGGTGGGCTATACGTATGCCGAGGGAACCGCGCGAAAAAAAAATAACTGATTGATCGGAAATGCCATAACTTTGTTGTTTTTTAAGTTAGAATGATGGGACTTTCTATGGATTCAACTTTGGGCAAACTTATTTGATCTGCCAATTTTATAAGGATCGTCCGACTATATCCTTTAGCTTACATATAACTGATTGAGCGGAAATGTCATAACTTTGATGTTTTGTAAGTTAGAATAATAAGACTTTTTAGGGATTCCACTTTGGGAAAACTTATTCGATTTGCCAAATTTCATAGGGATCGACCGAATATATCCTACAGCTGCCATATAACTGATTAATCGGAAATGCCATAACTTTGTTGTTTTTTAAGTTAGAAGGATGGGACTTTCTATGCGTTCAACTTTGGGAAAAATTATTTGATCTGCCCAATTTTATAGGGATTGGCCGACTATATCCTATAGCTTGAGCGGAAATGACATAAATTTGATGTTTTGTAAGTTTGAACAATAAGATTTTTAGGGATTCCACATTGAGCCAACTTATTCGCCAAATTTCACAGGGATCGACCGAATATATCCTACAGCTGCCATATAACTGATTAATCGGAAATGCCATAACTTTGTTGTTTTTTAAGTTAGAAGGATGGGTCTTTCTATGGATTCAACTTTGGGCAAACTTATTTGATCTGCCAATTTTATAAGGATCGTCCGACTATATCCTTTAGCTTACATATAACTGATTGAGCGGAAATATCATAACTTTGATGTTTTGTAAGTTAGAATAATACGACTTTTTAGGGATTCCACTTTGGGAAAACTTATTCGATCTGACCAATTTCATAGGGATCGACCGAATAGATCCTATAGCTGCCTTATAACTAAACAATCGGAAATGACACCACCTTGGTATTTTTAAAGATGCTTGGGGCTGTTTCCAACATTTGTATTAAAAAAATTGATTTGATAGTGACAATCCGATATATATCTAATAATATGAGCTGCCCCTTAATAAGGGCATATAAACTTCGGCTCCACCAGAAGTTTTCTTTCCTTTCTTGTTTAATGTATATTAGTGGGTTCAATCAGCGGCCGCTCATTATTAATATCAAAAGCTTCCAAATCGCATGCGCTACAAATAACACGAAAGCGCATGCGAAATTGGAAGAGAGACAGACAAAAATAGATGATAATAATAGCAGCAGCGGCTACTAAATATTCCGATATATACAGAATATAGTTCGTTCAATCCAGCCACATTCTAGTCATCAGTCTCTCAATCTGTTCAGAAACAGTTCCTTGTTTGGCACTAACAAATTCTAATTTACTTTACCCGTTAATTACCTCTGAAGAGATGGTCATAGGGTCATATGGAACTATCCCTATATAGTGATCCTCCTACTTTCCTACTCCTACCTTAAGTAAAAGGATTATTGTAAATAATTAATAAACTATGTGTGTAATTAATAAATTAATGTGTAATAAAACAAGAATGGAAAGCTAACTTCGGGCGGAGCCGAAGTTGATATACCCTTGCAGATATGTGGCAGCTTATATTATTAAATATATCGGATCTTATATAGTCGGCCGATCCTTATAAAACTCGACAGATCAAATTAGTTTGCCGAAAGTAGTCCCAGTCTTCTAACTTAAAAAACAACAAAGTTATGGCATTTCCGATCAATCAGTTATATGGCAGCTATAGGATATAGCTATAGGATATAGTCGGCCAGTTATCAGTTATATGGCAGCTATAGGATATAGTTAACCGATCCCGTTCCGACTTAAATACTGCCTGCAAAGGAAAGAAGGATGTGTGCAAAGTTTGAAGTCAATAGCTTTAAAACTGAGAGACTGGTTTGCGTAGAAACAGAGAGACAGACGGACAGACAGACGGACAGACAGACGGACCGACGGATATGCTTATATCGACTCAGGAGGTGATTCTGATCAAGAATATATAAACTTTATAGGGTCGGAGATGTCCCCGTCACTGCGTTGCACACTTTTGACCAAAATTATAATACCCTCTGCAAGGGTAGAAAAATTATAAATACATTATATATATTTTCGATACGCCTGCGCATTGTAGACGTCTATCCTGGTGGACACCTAGATAAATTAGTTCACAAAAATGCGGGATCTGCGTGTTCTTCAAAATTATCGAGGGGAATGATTGTCTATTCAGAGTGAACGTTATGTGTTCACCTTATGTCAGCGTACGTGGATGTTAGACACTCCTTTGTGGGGGTTTAATCTGTGTAGAGTAAAGGGAGTGTAGAACCCAGGGCATTACCTTGAAGAACTCCAGCTGTAGTACTCAGATGGTGTTGCATTTTACCTCACTTAAAACTGTTTTTTGTATATGGTTTTTTTTTTGGTTTATTTTGCTTGTTTGTTTTTGCGCGAATATTTTGGCGAAGAAGACTTACAGCGTTTATTTAGTTGTTTGAAGCCATTAGGTGTGTTTTGAAAACGTACTGCTTTGACTCGCTGCAATCGACTCTTAAGGTTCTTGTATCTTATAGGGTAGGCTCCGTAGTTAGCAGTGTAGTTTCCACTAAATTTTACGAATTTGTTGGATCTTTGGTACCAGTATGGTAACAGTTTCGGTAGGGAAACGGCGCGAAGTTTGCACCAGCTTCTGGTGTGTCTATAACCTAGGCAGTTTAAGGATTGACCATTCCGATAGTGAGGTTCTTCCATTGGGATCTGTCAGTGGAACAGGTGTTGCAGATTATACTTAAGATTTACCTGGTTTTTACTTTGTTTTTCAATTTCTAGCTCTAGCTTCATCTTAAAGATATTAGGTTTTTTGCTTTTATTTAATATATTTCTTCAGTGAGATTATTTTATCTCGTTAACTATAATTAACCGAAAGACAAGGGTGGCTGTAAATTATTTTAAAAGCACTAGATATCGACGAAAAAAACAATGCGTACACTCGCTTTCACTCTATCAATTCGAATATATTAACAAATTGCTTAAGCCTAGCTTATCTAGTGCGGCGAAGCGGGGCGAATTCACAAGAGCACAAGTGAGCTTTTCTTGCGCCCTATGCTACCTTACACTATACTTCAAAAAATTCACTTCAATTCTACGTTTATTCTATACCGACCCCGTTGAAGGCCTCCATCGCCAGCTTGTGGACTGGTTTCTTGAAAGCCGCTCCCGAACTAGTCCTCACGACGGCGACCCTGACCCTTCCGTGCGCGCCGGCGTGAGTCTCGACGACCCTGGCGGTGATCCACTGTTGGGGTGGTTGGTTGTCCTCGGCGACCAGGACCAGATCGCCCTTCCTTACGTCCTCCTGCTTCCGCTGCCACTTCGACCGCACCTGTAGGTCCAAGACGTACTCCCGGGACCATCGCTGCCAAAACATTTGCTTGATTGACGAGACAAGCCGCCATCGCCGTAGGGCCACAGAAATCCACACCACATATGGAGAATGGGCGGAGAGCACGGACTCGATCAAAGGGTAACTCTCCCATGATTTGAGTCATCAGATGAGGCGTGCACTTAAAACAGCGTATGCATGACCGTACTATCTGACTGCAGACTTTCTGCGCGTTTACTATCCAAACGCGCTGTCGCAAGAGACTAACCAGTGCTCGTGGACCCACATGAAAATTCGACTCGTGCAAGTATCGGACGTAGCTCTGAACAAATTGAGAGCGCTTCGTCAACGATACTGGAAACTTGGCATCGTACGAAATAGGAGCATTAGCTAGTCGCTCCCCGACCCGCAACAACGAAAAGGTAAGCCCAGCTTGAGAGGCTCCATGGACAATCGGATTTAGCTTCTGTTGGCTTGGGCTAACAACCATATTTTTTCGAATATTTTAAATTTCCTCTTGATACTCGTGCTCTTGGACTATCTGGACAATTTTGTTAAAAGCTTCTTGATATTCGACAGGTGAAGGTACACTATCAGAAGTAACTACTAATTTTTTACACTTCTTTATAAAGCGGACCAGCGGACCAGATGGGTCTTTTTTCCACATTATTAACTGGTATCGTCGATCTGCTTCATTCACCATTACTTGATAATACATCTTTTTTATGTCGGCTACCAGAGCGAATTTGTTTAGCCGAAACCTATGAAGAGTTGAGTAAAGCTCTTCCTGAATTGTTGGACCCACCATCAACAACTCATTTAAACACTTCTGTATGGATGTCTTACAGGACGCATCAAAAACGACTCGTAGTTTGGTCGTTGTACTTTGAGGCCGTAAGACACACTGGTGGGGTATAACGTAGTGTGGAGAAGCAAGAACATCACAGCTTGCAGGGGACATATGGCCTAGGGATTCGTATCCTTCCATAAATTCCAAATACATTTTCTTTAAGTTCGGATCTCGAGATAATCTTTTCTCGAGCGACAGAAAACGGCGTTTGGCTATCTCGATGGCGTTGCCCAAAACGCTTGGATCCGACTTAAATGGAAGTCTAACTTTAAATCGACCTGAAGGCAGCATTCTTGTAGTCTTCCAATAATGTTCCTCACATAGCTCTTGTTCTGGCGACAACATCTTTTTAGAAGATGGAACTTCTTTCAACGACCAGAATTTTTTCAAGTTGTTGTCTATTGACACTAATGTTTCTTCTAGGCAATTCAGGCTAGAGACCGGCTTTTGAGGAGTAGAGGAATTTGCCATATATTTTCCCGATACTATCCACCCAACGAGAGTTTTTTGAAGCATGGGATGGTTCGGACCTTGCTTTATTTGACCAACGGACAAAAGCTCGAAAAATGGCTCAGCTCCAATTAGCATATCTATCCGCTGAGGTTTATAAAAATATGGGTCTGCTAATGGCAAGTTCTCTGGTAGGGTCCAATCTTTCACGTTCACTGACTGGTCAGGGTGATAGCCTGAAATTGTTTTCAAAACCCAAAAATCGAACGGAAACTCACTACGATTGATTCTCGACTTCACCACGGTGTGTATCTTTTTCTTTACTTGTGAGTTAGTTTGACCAATTCCAAGCAAGTTGATGCACGATTCCTCACTACGGATCTGTTAGCGTTAAGCAAGATCTTCAGTAATGAAATTCATTTGTGACCCTGAGTCAAGTAATGCTCGGGCCAATATGTGCTCGCCATTTTTTGTTCGAACGCTTACGATCGACGTTGCTAACAAAACCCTTTCTAAAGACGACGCATGCAAAGCATGTGAAGTAGAAGGGCCATCATTCGTTAACGCTGGAGGAGGATTTTCAGGTGTCAGATCTTGCACAGATTTGACACCTGGTCGATTTGCACTTCGCTACCGTGTGACATTTTCGCAGACAATTTAAACAGAGGAAGGCTGACTTAACAAACTCAAACCTTTGCATTACAGCAAGGCGAGCGAACGGACTGCACTGGGCCAAAAAACGGTCTTGAGCGTTACAATAACTGCATGCTGGTTTGGCGTTGGCAGCGGAACAAGCCAACGAACTTCTATTAAGTTGCTTGTTAAACCCAGTTTTTTCCTGTTTTGGTTTTCCAGTCTCTTCAGCGGACAGGTGCTGGGATCTACGATTTAATATTTTTTCGAAATCGGACCACAGCGGCAATTCCTCATAATCCAGTGACTCTTCCCATTTTTGCTTGGTCACTGGATCCACTCTACTCAAAACTAAATTTATAATCATTGAGTTTGCAATTTTAGTATCATCTCCTATGGATAATAGTGATCCATAAAGTGATGACAAAATGTCGATGAGACCCCTCAACGACGACGCAGACGGCTGGGAAATTTTCGGAAGACTGAACAGTTGACTGATTTGGTTCGCAAAGATGAGACATTCGTTATCATAAACTCTTTTTAGACTAGCTATAGCTTTGTCATAATTACTCTCGGTGACCTGGAATGCCTTCATAGTTCCTAAGGCTTCACCAGAGAGGCAAGAAATTATATGATTACATTTTTCGATAACAGGAATGTTCACATCTTTGTCAACTAATGTCTCGAAAAGACATAAAATTTTTGAATTCCGAATAATTTCCACTGAATTTTGGTAATGCTAAACTGGGAAGTCGAGGTCGAATTGGGGCTGCAGAAATTGCAGTAGCTGGACGGGAGTCTTCAGCTGACTTTAAGGCATTACATAAGGAAATAATCCTTGCTATGGTTGTTATGGCTAACTCTTCCAACTCGGCTCCGAAATCATCCAATTCATCTAATTGCTCGATCTGGTCTTGCAACTCATTTGCTTTAGAAATTGTCTCATCTAAAACCTGAAGCCTGCACTCTAGCTCTGTTTTGTCTAGAGGAAGTGATCCAGCTTCCAAACGTTCCTCCAATCGGCGAATACTTTTAACTTTAACATTTAATCTTATTTTTAAATCAATAAGAGGCGTGGAATTAAGTTTCGGTTTGTTACTCTCCATTTTATAAAATTATTTATGTTTCAATAAGGAAGCGAAAACGATCCAATTTTCAATATTTAATATTTTTATTAAAATATTTGTTAAATAATCTATTAAAATATTTTTATTGTTAATTAATTAAATTAAATAAATTTTAATTTAATTTCGATAAAGTCGAAAAACAAAAATAATTAATTAATCTTATTTTTTTTTTTTTTTAATATAATAAAATAATTTATTAAATTTAACCAAAAATCGAAATTGATTAATTAATTGATAGTCGAATAATTTGATAGTCGAGGCACAGAGTATCCAAAAAAATAGTTGGTCGCCAATGACACCGAAAACAATATACCAAACCTAGTTGTAGGGTAGCGCGTCTTTTGGCGTTCCGTTAAATAAAATGCGCCAAAAAATGCATATACGTACATACATACATACAACAGCGGATAACGGTGGGAAGCGAAAAACGAAAATATTACCGCTGCATCTATTTGTATGTACATTTTTGGCTGCACTTTAATATTTATTTGGCCAATTTTTATAATCAAAAACGAGGGGTAGGGGGCGACAGTGATTGCAAATAATATTGGCGAATAATATATATATATGTTTTTTAATTTGTCCACCGGCAGTACATTTATATAGCAGACATGTATTATAATGAAATTTTTTAGAAGTTTTATACACTTTATTATTTGTTTTTGCTCTACTATTTTTAATTTACGTACATAAGCTCCAAGAATTGAAAGGAGGGTGCAATATTCCAGCACAAGATGGATTTTAATTTGTATTTTCTCTACTTTAAATTTTTTGCACAAATACCTGTGGTTCTGCTTTTGGATCCTTTAATCCTGCGGCCATTTTCCTGGTACAATCGTGGAGGTGCAGGGCATGGGGACGACGAATCCTTTCCATTGCAGCTCGTTGGCGATGAATATTTGGTTTCGCGACGCGGAATTTAAATTGATTTCAAACTTCATTTTAACCGTCGCGAAAAACAAGCAACTCTTGTTTTTTGTTTATATATACATATATATGTATTGTGTCACTGTCACTTTTTTTTTTGTTTCTTTTTTAATTAAATAATTAGAGTCCACCCGGGGCCGCCAAAATGTTCAGTGAGATTATTTTATATCGTTAACTATAATTAACCGAAAGACAAGGGTGGCTGTAAGTTATTTTAAAAGCACTAGATATCGACGAAAAAAACAATGCGTGCACTCGCTTTCACTCTATCAATTCGAATATATTAACAAATTTCTTAAGCCTAGCATTTTGAATTGTGTTGGCACCTAAAACCAAGACCTAAGCCTAAATAGTCTACACATGCCCTGCCCTGAAAGCCGGCGCCAGAAGTCAACGGAATCGGGCCTGCAACCGAAATAAGGAATATCAGCGGTAAGAATGACCGACTGACAGAGGCGTGCAGAACCAGCGATCTCTGAAGAAACCAAGCATTTCATAAAATATCATTATCTCATTAATAAAGACAGTCTCGAAATACAACCGATAAACGTTCCTTACTCAGTGCCCGTAGCCTTAAAATATCCTCAGCGTACTGCTCCAGTCAAATGGACCAGAACCAGCAGGATCATTAACCGAAACACAATCTATACACACCCGAGGCCAGCCATCCGTAGCAGGATTTTTATCCCGCATCTCTCCTCATCCTGGCCTCAGCGAGCCACGTCTAACTCAAAGCGGCCCATAGAACAATCCAGGAAAACATTAGTCAGGCAAATAGATTTTGACTACGACTTCGATACTCCCGCGAGCCCAAGTTCAACGATAGAGGCCGCATAATGCTCCACAAACAGGTTGGTTCCCGTTCAGTGCCTGTTGGAAGTTCCGCATTCTTTTCACTTTATTTTAGCGATCCAGACTGGCTTGGCCAAGTTGGAAACATTTTTCGTTTCATTATTATTTGGTGCTGATGCGGTGACGGAAATGATGGAATTGATGACGATGTTATGGCTGAGGGCTTCGGGTGTAAAACGGGCTGCTTTCTGTCAGCAATTTCTGTGGGCATGCGGGGGGCTCTTTATAAGTCAATTATAAGTCATGAAATCAAACAAATATACAATATACATTTGTCGTATCAGTACACTATTTGCTCCCAAAAGCGCTTGTGCTTTTAAGAACAACAAAGCGCATGCGAATCTCGGAGAATTAAAGAAGATGGAACTGCTAAGCTTCTTAGTTAGATGCACTTTTAATTTGGAGTTGATGTTGACCGGTTGCCACCTTGTTCTATTGAGCGGAATTATCCCCAAACGCACCGCTGAATTAACCCCTGAAATCAAACTTCACCATTTCTTATTAATTAATTAATTGAAACTACCAAAAATCTGGTTGCGTTGCAATACAAATAGTTTTTATATTTTTTTTATAATTTTCCTGCAAAAATTGCCATCGTTTGTTTGTTCCGAAACCATCAAAAATATCGAATGGCTTCACCATCGATGGTTTCCCAGTTCTACTGCACCCATAATATGAGTACCTCTTGTTACTCTTCCAGAAAGCATTTTAACATCCTGAAGACACCTCGAATGCCTACGATCAAAAATCAAGAGAGATCCAGAATTGTTTTTCAAAATACAAAGCCAAATTGATATAGTATTAATAGGATATGCATTCGAATTTAAACCTGCAGACAACGCCAAAGAGGAGCATCGTTTATGGTATATGTTGGGCCAAGCAGCCACTCTAGAAGAAAACATTTGTGCATAATTGCATACCAACCGATCTTCGTGCATGGTTGCTACTAGTCCTGCCTTGTGCACCCTGTGCGGTGTTGTGGCTCACCCCTTGCCAGCTTGTCCTAGATTCATTGCTTTGCCAATTGAGGAACGGTACGACGAAGTGCGGCGGCTAACTCGCTGATTTGTGTGCCTAGAGGATGTCCATTTCGCTCGTGGATGCTCAGCTTCCCGCTGCCCAGCGTGCAATCGCCGTCATCATTTGCTGTTGCACCATCACGGGCAGTTTTCCAGTTCTACCAATGCTTCACCTGCACGAATCTCAGCTCACATCAATGCAGTTTCCGTCGCGAGCCCACCATCCCTCTCAATCAGCACTGTCGTGACCCAGTATCGCAATGCTGAGCCAGTACTCTTGTCAACCGCCAATGTACTCGTTAGTGGTCGATCTGGAACCCCCCTGCCTTGCCGAGTGTTATTGGATTCCGGTTCACAAGTGAATCTCATCTCGTCGCGGCTGGCAAGTCAACTTCAGTTTTGCAGCTCTAAATGTGCTACCACGGTAGTCGGCCCCGGCGGCGGGTTTCCGTTTAGAGACGGATGGAGTCTCTGTTAGTGTGTGGGTGAAGTCCCGCCATACCACATACTCTGTGAGAATGGAGGCTGTTGTAGCTTCTCACATTACGGACTATCAGCCCAACCTCAACATAGACGATTCGAGGTGGAAGATTCCCGGAAACATGGATCTGGCAGACCCCAACTTCCACCGAACGCAGCGAGTGGACCTGCTGATTGGGGCCAGCTTATTCTTTGACTTGTTGTCAGCTGGCCAAATCCAGTTAGGTCATGGGCTCCCCATTGCTCAGAATACTCGATTTGGCTGGGTGATTTCTGGACGCGGTGGACTATCACGGGAATCGTCGGCTTCCTGTGCTAGAGAGGAGAGTGGAGTAGCCTATACTGGAGGATGTAAAGTGCATTCTTAGAGCTACGTGGCAGGATAATCATTGCAATGATGTGACTGCTGCCACTTCCAAAATTGTTATTGAAGGGCCACCCTTCAATGGGCGGAGGATGTTGGGCCAAGCAGCCACTCTAGAAGAAAACATTTGTGCATAATTGTAATGTATTTATCTGCATTGTTTGTTATGACCCTTTTCTTATCTGTCTGTCTCCCAGTTTCGCATGCGCTTTGGGAGCTTGCGTAAAGCTTCTGCGCAAGCTTTTGTCACTTGTGTTTCGGCTTTTGATTGGAGCGGCTTGTTTGGGGTTAAATTGAACCCCGGAATTAAAATTGAAATTAAATTGATAAATCGTGTGTTTAATTAGGCCGCTACCAAAAAGCTGGTAGGGTTACAGTATATTCTCATCGCTTTAAATCCTAGAAATCTTAACAAAGTATGATTTGTTTGGGACACAGCTGCGAAAAGTAATGTAAAATCACACAGTGATTTCTGTGGCAGAATGGCCAGTGTCAGGATGGCGTTCTGGATATTATTCTCGTCCTTCAGGACGAAGCGGCCTGTGCTGTTTGTCAGCGTTAAGTTGCCAAAGGACCATGACAATTGTGGTGCGGTGCAGTAGTTTCTGTGGCATTATGGCAGGATATTCCGCCCATGGAGGATTGGAAACCCGTAAAGGTGCTTGGGACTTATTTCGACTTTTTTTACTTTCACAACATTCTTCCTCGTTATATTTGAATTTATCCTACTCTACCCTTGTAGAGTGTATATTTTATGCATAAATATTATATTGTTCAAAATATTATGTATATAAAATATTTTGTCAGGAGCTCCAATGTCCATACTTGCCACAATTTCGTGAAATTTTATCTTGAACTACATGAATTGACAAATGCTTTGATTGTTTTTCTAAATTAACATTTTTATTGCTAAGGGATATTTGAAGTACAAGTATTGTAGTATTTGCTCATCCAACGTTATTGTTTGGAATGACTTTTGTTTTAAAAAGAAACTTTTTAAAAACTGCTTGTCCATTCGGCTAGGATTTGTAGTTTCGCGCACTTAAATTCACGAATTGTCTGTGGGTAAATTTTCCTGCGAAAAGGATTGCGACGTTGTCCGCATATGCCACTACCTTGCAGCCTCCCTCTTCCCTCTCACATAGAATCGTGTTGACTGCTATTTTCAATAGGAGAGAAGTGCCATGTGGGATACCTCTACTAACGGCACTTGTTAAAAAAGCCAGCTGAGGACATCTCTGCTCTGCAGGTTAGCCGATCTGATCAAAGCTGATCAAAGAGCCCCACCAGATGGTTATCAAGAGTCGCCTGGGATCTGGGGTATATTCCTTCTGCGAGATGGCTCTTAGTATTTTGGCGATAAGCGCTTGGAGGGCAGTCTTGGTAGACTTACCGCTTTTGTAGGCATGATGTGCTTTACAGATTTGGCTGGGGCTTAGAGTAAATCTTAGGTCGAGGCGTACGACTCTTTCCAGCATCTTAAGCAGTTGGATTTGTGCAGGTATTCTCGTCTGGGCCGACGAGATTTGTATGGCTTAAAATTGTGTATTGTCCAGTGTAGGATTTTCTGGTAAATATCTTTTTTGAATTTCGTGGGACGCATACTTGCACTGGGCAGATCCTCCGCTTCTGGGGTGCAGCTAGGAAAATGGGTATCCAGCAGTGTAGCTAGAGATGCTTGTAATGTTCCATGTGCCATCTTCTTTTTTGAGATAGCCTAAAGCTTTAGCTGATTGCGATAGGATTTTTCTATGCCTTGCGAAGCCCAGGTTGGGCTTGTTTTTGGTCCAACGCATCTCCTCGTTTCCAGCTTTTGCCTGGAAAAAATGCATTGAAAAATGCACTTCTTGCCGTCTGGAGGGTTGCTGTAGACCACCAGGGTAGCCTATTTCTCTTATTTGGTTTTGTTCTTGGGCTTGCCCCTGTAAGGGCACTTTTGCAGGGTTGAGTGAAAACTTGTACCAGAGTGTTCAGACGTTCCGCGGTTTGGGAATAGTCTGATGGCAGTGATGCAATGGAGTTCAATAGGATTAGGTAATATTTGGCCCAGTTGGCTTTTATGTTTTGAAAAACTACCGGCTTTGTTCTTTTAAGATAAAGGAATGTTCATAGAGATATACTATTGTTAGAGAATGAGTAATTCTCCAGAACTCTCCACATATTTACATGATTGAGTACGTGCTTCGATATTAGCGTGAGATCAATGGATTCCCTGCGATTTGAAATAATTAGGATGGGGTAATTTTACCACCTTGAAATACCACTAAGAAATATGATAAGGTGTAATATACTGGTGTATTAATAAGAAATATAATATGATGTGGGTGGCCGATTGAATGAATGAAAGCCGACGACGCGGCTGTTACTCTTTCCAGGGGCCACTTCATTGGTGGCGCAGAGAGGCACTTCGGAGCCGCAGAGAGGCATTGACAAAAGGCATCAAGATGGGCAGCAGGAAGAGGTATTCTCCGAGAAAGGCACCCGCAAGGATGAACCGCTTCCGCGGCGTTCGCATTCGCGCCGGTCAAACGGCTAGCAATGCAGTTAGGCTTGGACCTTCCACTGAAGACCGACCAGATCACAGCGATAATCAATGCCTGGATGATCCTGGCCGGATTGCAGAAAATCATAAGGACGTAGATGTGCAGATAGAGCAGATAGTAGTTGGCTTGGCAGTAGAGCCAATTCTTCACCACTCGGTTGTCCCACATGTCGCAGTCCTTAAGATTGGGTTGCTGGAAGAGTGCCGATCCCAGAATGAAGTCATTCAGGGTGCGCAGTGGTGGCAACTGAAGATTGTCGGAAAGGGCGGCCACACCATCGCCCACCGATGAAGTTGAGGATTTCTTTGATCGTTCACAATCGAAACGGTGCAGTTTTCTACTTCCCAGAACTTGCGAGGATGTTGATCGAGCCGCTCACTAAAGAGCCTTGGGGACTGGCCAATCGCGACCGCTCAGCTGCCATAAGGACCTTAGAATTATCATGGCCTCCGCTTCCACAAACAACCCATCCGAGACGAGTTTTCTGGATTGAGGGAAACCATGAGATGGATGAATTTACCCTACACAAAGCAACTCGTAAAATAGTCCAGCTCCAATTAGCAAATCACCTCGCTGAGGCTGGTGAAAATCTGCTAGCTTTACATTGGCGGAAATTTTCCAAGAGCTAACGTCGAATGCAAAATTGGGCTGAAAGTCAGTGACTTTTGTTCACTTGAGGACTTTGACCACTTTTAGTGGAGGTAATGCGGGGTGGCCTAAATTTCGGTCAATGTTGTCTATCATGGTAGACACACAACTATTTATATAATATTAAATAAATTATAGGCGTAATTTATTTGATCAGAATCTATAAAATGATCTGGGCGATAAATGTGTATATGTGTGAGGGATTGAAGACCGAACGAAGAAGTCAGAACGCGGGGGCGCGGCTCAACGCTTGATGATGCGGAGTGACAGAGAGATACCCCGAGAGAGAGAGACAACGATAGCGAATAACGGCATATGCAGGTGGGCGATCGAATGCACGGGAGCGGGCGACGCCAAAAAAAAGTCGCAAAGTGCGAGTGCGAGTGGACGGAGAGAAATAACAACGCCGCCCAAAAGGCGGTAGAACCAAGTGACGTCACGGGTATCTCTTTCAATAAATTATTTTCCGGCCAGATTTTCCGACGGCAGCTTGACCCGACATTATGTATAACCTTCATTCTTTGACTTTATAATTAAAACTCTTAACATAAAATACTTTTTATTGTGCAGATTTGTAAATAGAATAGATTATTTTATTTAGCGAAGTGTCATGCTGCAAAATACAAAAATATAATCTTACAAATAATTTGTAACTTTCCTTGGCACAAACACCGCCAAGCTTATACTCAAATGATATATTCTAATTTATTAAGATAAATTCTTCACATATTTCATAATTCTTCGTACAGTTATATTAATTCTCAGATCTAACCAGCTAATTTAAGTCTTTGTTAATGTTAGTTAAGTCGTTCTACAAAAAAAAAATATATTTATACATATAGTTATATATATATATTATATTATTATATACAGAAAGAACAAATATTTCAAAAATCAAATTCAAAATATTTCAAATATTTCACTGCGTTGCACACTCTTGACCAAAATTATTATACCCTCTGCATGGGAATAAAAATGAAAATAATATTTTTCTAATAGTTAAAAATTTTTTTTTTTTAAATAAGACAATTTTTTTAAGTTGGTCAAAAATTTTTGTAATTCCTTCATTAATAACCTTTATTTAACTATTCTTTAAAAGAATCAATTAAATTTTTTATTTTGGGTAATCATAACCGACTAAACTGTATGGGTGGGTGCGTTGCCCGTGTCCATTACATTTAGGAACTCCTTTTTCCAGATGTGGAGAGAGTTGTCTGCTCCGATAAGATTGGTTCCTTCGTCGCTGTATAAATGCTTGCATTATTCGTCCGATGAAGCGTTAAAGAGCCCAGAGAATGTGTTGAGTATTTAGTCCTGTGACTGTTTCTAAATGTATCGTCTTGGTTTCTATAAAAGAAATATTTTTGAACTCTAGGAATGATCAGGTGATGCCGAGCTTCTGAAATAATAACTACGGAAAGTTGGATTAGGTTAAAGTATATTTTATGTTGGAGTGATATTGCTGTTTAAGTTAACGGTTTTTTTAGTCGGCTTTCTAAAACTATTGAGTGCGACTTGGTGAGATGTTCCGATGGCTCGTTCATTGTCAAATTCTGTTTTTAACCAAAGCGGGACAAGTTTTTTCCATTGGGTTGTCGGGTGTGGGTACGCTTAAAATGATCTTCATACCATTGTTCTTCTGCCGTGGACGTCCTGTCAGAGTTAATTTTATCGAGTTCAAAGCCCCCTTTACTGGTGCATCTAGATTAATCTGATGGCGCCGAATGGTTACCATATTTTACCTTGTTTAATTGTTATGGCCAAACATAATCTAAACCAACTGAGTGAATTGAGCAATGGGTTCATTTTGAGCTCTTTTTCACAGGTCTGGCATCGTAGAAATTGGATCCGCCAAACGCAATCTCTGCAGATGCTAGAGGCCGCACGAACACGAACTGTTTTTTAAGACGGCTGGCCCGGCCCAACACGAAACTTTTACACCAAGGCACGAGCCCGGCCTGCGACGAAACTTATTTACACATATAAGGAAATTTAAAAGACCTGCAATTTATAGATTGACATAAGTACATATTTATTAAGGAATGCATACATGAATATTATTATGTATTTAATAAAAAACAAACTATGTGAAATTTTTATTTTAAAAAAAATTATTTATAAATTATTTAATCATGGCCCGTTCATCGTATCATTTGAAACAGTGGTGGGCAAACTCTCATTTCCCATAACTCTCGAGCATAGGGTCAAAAATTCTGCTGCTGCGCTGCCGGCACACGCAAAGTGTAAGCGATCTCTCATTTCCTCTCATTCGGCCTCTCTTGAGAGGCCCACGCTTACGAAAAAATATGTTTTCACTGAGAATAATGATTTTAGAAATTTGGGAGGAAAAATGTGGCACTTTTTAAGAACTGTTACTAGAAGAATTCTATTTAATTTTTGAAGGCTCGCTATTAGTGCCCATTCGAATTTTGAAAAAAAACAATAAACAAAATAACACACTATCTGTTTTCGCCCAGTGAATGGAATACTCTCATTGTTTTACGCTGCTTACGCACACATTTAAAAGTTTACATGTGTGCATTTTGCCCACCACTGTTTTAAACGAAAGTCCTTCAAACAAAACGAGGAATGTTTAGATAGGTTGTAAAATTATGAGTTTTTGAATTTAAGAGCTTTTTAAATTTTGTAACATAAGCCAAAGCCAAATTTTGTTAACTACGTGCAAAGTTCCTTATTTTGTGCGTGTGCAAAAGTTTTAGACAATAGCATGAAAACTGGAAGATCATTTCGCGTCGAATGAAACAAAAACAGACGCACATGCTTATATCGACTCAGGAGAAAACGTGACCTAAACAAGAAAACGTATACTATATAGGATCAGAGATGTATCCTTCACCGCGTCGCACACCTATGACTAAAATTAAGTAAACACTTTGTATACATAATAGAATACATCAAGGAAAAAAATAAGAAAGGCAGCCGAAGTTGACATACCCTTGCTGTGGAAGCTTATTTTATTATATATATTTTGGGTAGGATATAGTTGGCCGATCCTTATAAGATTATCACTATCACTATCAATTTGGCTTTTAAATTTTCAAAAATAACAAGGTTGTATCATATGGAATATTTGACCGATCCTTATTAATTTGGTAGGGATTAGTTTGCCCAAAAAATAATCTTTATATGTATATACATAGGTCACAAAGTCAACATTTTATTACTTTTTGCAAGGCTGGAGTCGATGTTGATATACATTTGTAGTTATGTGACAGTATATATTATAAGGTATATATCCGATCGGATGTTCATTGTACATATCGGATATACTATCGAGCAATCCCTATAAAAATTCATTATAAAATCAATTTCTTATAAATCAAATTTTTAAAAAAGTCAAAAAAAAAAAAAAAATTTCCAAAAAGAGCAAAGTCGTGTCATTTCTGATCGTTTGGTTAATTGACAGCTATATAATATGGTCAATCGATCTCGGCTGTTCCGACATTTGTATATATTGCGCCGAAGGGAAAGAAGGGTATGTGGAAAGTTTGGATGCTATAGCTTTAAAACCAAGAGACAAATTTTCGTAAAAAAGGACTGACAAACGAAGCGGAGGACATGCTTATATCAATTCAGGAGATGATGCTTATCTAGAATATATACATATATATCATAGAGGGTCGGGAATGTAGTTTTTACCGCGTTACACACTTTTGACCAAAATTATAATACCCTTTAAAAGAGTATAAAATTTGCAAGTGTATAAAAATAAAATATAATTTTATATTCCGTGACCTAATATTTATTCAAATTTAAGGATTTTCATATCATTTATTCCACATATTAAGAACAAATTTATGATATTCGTATACTTATAGTACACACTTAAAAAAACCTCTACCAACAGAAAAATTCATTTTAAAGAGGCACAGCCTTCGTTTGCATTTTGAAAAATCATTCAGAATTGGGAAACCCAAGTCCAGTAATGCGGGTCCATACATAGAATAGTCAGAAAATTGGAAAAGGAACGGGTTCTAAACATTGACTTTCAGATTTAAAAGAATCTTAAATGAGTTTACTTTGTGACTGTATAAACTTCTGTGGTAGTAAAATTCTAATTTATGGAATATACATATGTATGTTATGTCTATACCAAAATATTTAAGATATTTAATAGATCTTCACAATGATGTACAAATACAAAATTAACAAATAAAGTTTTGTAATTTTTTAAAGTTTGTTGATTTAAAAATATCTTTTCTAGAAAGAAAGAGCGTGGTAAGGAAGAGAAGAGTACCGAGAATGATTTGATCCAAATTTTATTGTAAAAAGCTTTAGCTGGTTGATTAAATAGATTATGATACTTTGGAAAGAAGAAAATCGTTGAATACAAAGGCATTGGCAACAAAATGCAGCCCTTCATTGTACATTGATTATGAGCATTAAAAAAAACGGCTTTGATCATCTGTTTATAAATCTCTGCAGTGTTTATTAGATATAAAATATAAATATTCATATTTATTATATCCATCACGAATGGTAAAGGCAATCTATATGTAGGCAACTAGGTAAAAGGAGTAACAAAATAAACATACAATAAAATCTTTAAAAAAATGTAGCATCAGGGGCTTCTTGTTTCACCATCGTGAATGATCTCGCTTTTTATGTATACGCAAAACAGAGTTTTTTGTTTTTCCCTTTTTTTTAATAATTGGTTCATAGGGTGGTGTTCTATGGTGGTGTTCCGACTATACAAACTGATGAAAGGTGGCAAAAAGCGCCCCTTCATTCTCCCTTGTTTATGCCAAAGTCTGAGTCCTTTTTTTCTGTTGCTGGTTTTTCTTTCGTTTCCCGTTTTCCAACGCACATTTTCCTTTCCTTTCTGTGCCACCACCAACTTCATTATAATTTTGTCGGGGTAGTTTTTTTTATTTAGGTTGTTTTTTTGTTGTTGAGTTGGCTCTTATTTTAGGTTTGTGAATACCCTATTCCACGTCTATTACAAGTCTGGGTGCTGCTGTTGGAGTAGGGCATTATTGTATATGCCAAGCCAGCAAGCCTTAAATGGCACCCCCAAAGTTTTTTTCCGTCCGTGAAAAATTGGATAAAAAATTCTTGGCAGTTTTAGCATCTGAAATTTCTAACATTGAATTATGGAAAATCGATTTTTTTGGTTTTGCAAAAATGAAAGGACATCTACCCTTCAATCATCGATTTATATTTATACACACATATAACTTTGTACAGATATACATAAATTTATACGAAAATGAATGATTTTTTTTGCAAATCATTAAGAGGAAGAAAATACGCATACAGGGAAAATATTTATCTTCACTTGTATATGTAATTTTGCATATAAAGGGAATTTTTTTATATAATAGGATATAATAGCCGTGAAAATAAATGTAATAACCCATAAGAAACAATTGCGGAGACCAAACCCATTGCGGATTCATGCACTAATTAGCATAATAATTGTTAAAAATGAAACTATTCGATTCGATGAAACAATCGATTTATATAAATAAAATGAATATTAGAGAACAATATTTCAAGAATCGGGTGTATTTTTATACCCTTGCAGAGGGTATTATAATTTTGGTCAAAAGTGTGCAACGCAGTGAAGGAGACATCTCCGACCCTATAAAGTATATATATTCTTGATCAGGATTACCTCCGTCTGTCTGTCAGTTTCTACGCAAACTAGTCTCTCAGTTTTAAAGCTATCGACTTCAAACTTTGCACACATCCTTCTTTCCTTTGCAGGCAGTATATAAGTCGGAACGGCCGGGATCGGTCAACTATATCCTATAGCTGCCATATAACTAATTGATCGGAAATGCCATAACTTCGTTGTTTTTTAAGTTAGAAGGATGGGACTTGCTGTGGACTCCTCTATTAGCAGACTTATTCGATCTGCCAAATTTCATAAGGATCGGCCGACTATATCCTATAGCTGCCATATAACTGAAATTCCATATCTCTGTTTTTTCTTAAGTTAGAAGACTGGGACTTTGTATGGATTCTACTTTCGGCAAACTAATTTGATCTGCCGAGTTTTATAATGATCGGCCGACTATATAAGATCCGATATATATCTAATAATATAAGCTGCCACATATCTGCAAGGGTATATGAACTTCGGCTCCGCCCGAAGTTAGCTTTCCATTCTTGTTCTATTTAAAGTAATATGAACAAAAACGGCACCAATTTTTTCTGATGAAAGGCGATTTTTGAGGCCCATCATAACTCGATGATGGATCATCAAAAATTAAAAAAATAACAAGAATGGAAAGCTAACTTCGGGCGGCTTATATTATTAGATATATATCGGATCTTATATAGTTGGCCGATCCACATGAAATTTGGCAGACCGATACTGCCTTAAAGGAAAGAAGGATGTGTGCAAAGTTTGAAGTCGATAGCTTTAAAACTGGGAGACTATTTTTCGTAGAAACAGACAGGCGGACGGACATGCTTATATCGACTCAGGAGGCGATCCTGATCAAGAATATATATACTTTATAGGGTCGGAGATGTCTCCTTCACTGCGTTGCACACTTTTGACCAAAATTATTATACCCTCTGCAAAGGTATAAAAATATCTATATATGTATCTATGGATTCAATTTTTGGTCAACGGATTCGAATTCCCAAATTTTACAGGGATCGACCGAATATATTCCAAAGTTTCCATATAATATGTATATATTTATATATGTATATATATTTATATATTTATATGCATATGTATATATATATATATACATATATATATATATATGTGTATATCGAAATACATGTATATGCTGCTATATATAAAATTCGATCGGATTTAATTCGATTTGATTCAACTATCGGAAATGACAAAACTTTAGTGATTTTGAAGAATGCGACTTTTTACAGGTTCTACGATTTATTAAATCTATATAACTACATAAGAATTGACGGTCTATATCGTTACTGACAAATAACTGAACGATCTTAAATATAATTTTATTTTAAAATTTTTAATAAAAGAAATTTATTTTATTATTAAATTCCCATAGAGATTGCCAACTACATCCGATATTTGCAATACACAGCCGCCCGATGTAACCTTTCTGTTTTTGTTTCTTTTGATTTTAAAATTTTAAAATTGTTTAGTATCTAATATATAATAATAATGAAGTTAATTTGACAATACATACCAAAGACGGGTATAGAGTAACTTGAAAGTAAATTAACACAAGTTTTTTCGTGAAGGGCTCTACTATCTATGTAAAAGATATAAAAAAAATATTCGACCGCTAAGCGAAAATCCGCAAAGATATGAATAAATTCTCGCCATCATGTTTCTATTAAAATAACTGTCGGATAAAAATATTAGCCCCTTAATTGTACTTGTTTAATTTACCTGCTACATGCCGGAAATTTACAAAACTTCATTTGTACGCCGTTTGCTGAAGTTAACGATAGCCCCGGTGATAGCCATCTGGCTTCACGGAAATTGGGGATGTTAGAAATGTTTTGTGGTCCAATTGCTGGTCCTTCCTTTTTTCTTTCGTACGTGCTACGAGATATGATAAAGTATATTAATTAAGTAAGCATATATTATTTTTCCAATTAAGGTGAATCTATGATCCTAAATATAATCAAATACAAATAATCTTGATGTGAAAATATACGAGGCTTAAAATATCTTCTATAAATTTTGGTGATGATATATACAGTAGCGGACAATGAAATCCGGACAGACAAAATAATAATACTTTTTACGTTTTTTTCAGCCATCGTTTATTTTCTGGATAAGTATATAGGTATAAAAAATAACACAAAATAGCAGAAGTTGATATAACTTTGCGGTTAGCAAATATATTTATAATTTATAAATATATATATATATAAATATATATATTGCGGTTATAGGGTCCTTTCTTGTTTTCATTGTTTATCTTGCCGCAGGTATTTTAACTCGTCGAAACTTTTTTTGTATGATATTAATTGTTTCGTTAATTAATATCTCGGTAAATTTCAGACGTGGTCTGAAATACTATAAATGTAAGCATAAACACCAAACGTCTTTTTTTCGTACTCATTTGATTTTGACATTAAAGAAAAGACTAGTTCGTGCCTGAAAGAGACAGAGACTTGTTGAGGCAGAATAGGGTCTTTATAGAGTCTTTGACTGCCTTGCACAATTTTGACCAAAACTATAATACCCTCGGCAAGGCCTATATCAAGTCAACATATCAATTAACTTTTTATTAATTTCATATAAAGTTAGTATAAATTAATTTCATAAATTAAAATAAATTTTAGAGACAAACTGTAAATTTAGTTTAAATATTTTCTAATCGGTTTGTAACATTTTTGGCCTCTGGCGGAATAAATTCTGAACCGAATGACTGATCGGAATAGATAAGTCACCAATCAACTCGAATTTATGAGAATTAGGACTAGTGATTAGTAAATTTAATCGGAGGAAAAAAATATTTTATCTGGTGACTGCAATATTCAAATATTTATTTCACCCAAGTTTTTTCAAAACTTATTAAGGTTTTTTTAAAATAACATTTTCTATGTCAAACTGTTATATTTAGAAATAAATATCAGAAAAATAAAAACGACGGCTGTACTCGAATATATGTTTTTGAATATACAACTAAAACAATCCAGTAGCGAAGGAGAATGAAAAAACTCCTGAATTTTATTTGTAGCTATGAATTAGGTCTGCATGGACCTAATTGATCTGCAACTTGATCTGCATGGGCATCATAGAAGTCTAGGTGTTAGGCCTGATGGCTGCATCTCATATAGACTTTGAGATCCAGGTGTTAAAAAAAACTGCAAGCCAATATGGGAATCAGAATTTAAATGTCTATAACTCCTCCAAAAATTGGCCGATTTAGCAAAGATTTTTTTTCAGATATAAATTAGCTATAAAAATAGCTTGGCTCAACTATTCAACACTTTTCCACAATAATTTCCTGAAGTAACGCTACCGAGTTTTACAATTTCTTAAACTCTGAAACGGATGAGCAGCGGTGGGTTTATCAGCAGTTTCTATTTAGTTTTTTTATCCCAGTTTCGCAGTTTCAATTACTTGAATATTCTGCATTGATTTGAGCGACTGCAGTAGCTAAAGCTACTGGAGCTGCTGCTTCAAGCAGGAAGAGGATGCTGCGGCGACGACCAGAGATGAGTTGTCGGGAAATGGTCCTGCATCAGAAAGACAAGGCTGCGATGTTGACCGAAGACTCAAACATAATGACCCTCGAGTGAATAGAGAAGAGCCTGTGCGATCTATTCCCCACGCTGAAGAATAAATTAGAGGGGCGAAATTAATACGAAATCGGAAGTGATTTATATTGGATATTCTCTCAGCTGGCCACGGACGTGCACGTCGACATCCTGGTGGAGGTTGCCAAGCGCTCAATGAGAGTTGCTGCGCACACTACGCTTTTGAATGGTACCAGTGGTGCTGGTATTTTGCCTACTTCATACATGCCTGCTCCCTCATTGCCCCCTTTGCCGACGTGCTATGCCGAGTGGCCGGACTTCTGCACCCTGTTTAGGACAACGATTGACAGCCATCCTTACTTGACCAAAATGGAGAAGCTCAGGTGGTTCTTGCCAACCGCAAACACCAGGAGCCTTCCTTCCAAGCAGAGCGCTACTTAACTCCGGGTCACAATTCATCTCATCACGTACGGCTGGCCTGAACATAGATGTCTCCAACGGGAAAGTACCTTCCAATGTGGTTCTGGCAGATACGAACTTCCACAGAGCGCAGCGTGTGGATTAGCTGATTGGAGAAAGCCTGTTTTTTATCTACTAGAAGACAGTCTGCGTCTTATGCAGAAGACGCGTTTTGGATGGGTAGTTTCCGGAGGTGGTGGTACCCAAAGGAAACTTCGATTGGCCGCTTCATGTAAGGTGATTCCTGCTGACCCCACAAAGAATTTTGACGATCGTCTCGATTAACTTCTCAGCCAATTCTGGGAACTGAAAGCATGCACTGCGTCGACCGTTCATGCTACTAAGAAGGAGTTCGATTTCGATGCCCACTTCGCCATGCTAAGTCCGTCCCGAATCAGCTTATTCAGTTCGTCTTCCAAGTAAGCTCAGCGCGGAGCTTTTGGGATATGCCATGCACAGGCCTTGCGTCGGTTCCATTCCCTTGAGCGCAAGCTGGACTGTTATCCAAATTTAAGGACCCAATATGCTTCACATGAGTCACTTGGATCTCTGGTGCTTCCAGGTGCTTCCAGAGATCCAAGTGATGGGGCGGCTGCTACATCCTCTGGATATTTCCTCAATAATGTCCTAATGTCAGGCCCCTTGATTCAACCAAGGTTTTCCATACCTTTCCTTCATTTGCAAGATGAACCGCTGCGTAAGAGTCGCTCCAGATGATAGCTTGCTGCCTCTGGAGAGATTTTATCCACCATGACATGAAGGTTTTCAATCTCGACTCTGTGACGTATGGCACAAAGCCACCATATTTTCTATCCGTTTGCTAAATGCACCAGCTGGCTAAGGATAAAGGTGCCGGTATTCCCATTGCCACTCGTGTTGTCCTCCAGGTGTCTTCCAAGTCCTACAGGATTTTTATGTGGACGACCTCATATCCGCTGACCCATCGGAGAGCGAAGCTGTTGAGATAATAGCCCAGACATCGAGCCTTTTGAACCTAAGGGTCAGTTTCAATTAAGATAATGGGGCTTCAACATCCTACAGGTTTTGGAAGGATACGTAAAAAGCATACTTAAAATTCGACGAAGGTTGATCCCGGCCGTTCCGACTTACATACTGCCTGCTAAGGAAAGAAGGATGTGTGCAAAGTTTGAAGTCGATAGCTTTAAAAATGAGAGACTAGTTTGCGTAGAAACAGACAGACGGACAGCCTGACATGATTTTATCGACTCAGGAGGTGATCGTGATCAAGAATATATATACTGTTGAGTTACCGAGCGTTTTCGGGAGCTTTAATTAATGTTCAGAATCCAGCCTTTTGTAAATAACAAGTTATGTTTCATTTATATAACATAAAAATATATAAACGCAATGTTGGGCCAAGCAGCCAAAGGCGAAATGATATAAAAGACGCTGAAACGGAGGAGCAGCGCCGGATTATCAGCAGTTTCTATTTTGTTTTGTTTCTCCCAGTTTCGCATTCGCTTTGCTGGTATTTGTAGCGCATGCGCTTTTAAGAGCTTTGTAAAACTGCTGTGTGCGTTTCCCCGCCTCGCCTCTTGCCCTCGGAGTTATGTACAGTTGCATGGTTTAAGGTTTTATTGCTTAGCTTTACTGGTACTTGTATTTCGGCATTTAAGTTGAGCTGCTTTTTGGGGTTTTGGTTTTGGTTTTTGGGGCTAAAATTGATCCCTCAAATAAAATTGAAATTAATCTAACAAATCGTGTATTTTTTCGGCCGCTATTAAAAAAAATTAATAGCGTAACACGCAATTTATTTATTTTTGGATATTATGGTTTTTGTTGATATACAAATATGAGACCTGTGCGTAGGGTTGAAGGCCGATCTGAGAAGTAAAAGACGCGGGAGCACGGCTCAAAGCTTGATGATGCGGAGCGACCAAGAGATACCGCTAGAGAGCGAGACAACGAAAGCGCATGACGGCAGATGCAGATTGCAGGACACAAAGAGAGAGTGAAAAGAGAGTGACGTCAGGAGTTCAATAAATTATTGCCAAACTTTCCGGCGGCTGCTTGACCCGACATACTCCCCCCGTTGGAAGATGAGCTTTCAATAGCATTGATTTTTGGCACCAACAAAATTGGTGGCGTTGTCGGACTAGATCTGTCGAGACGTTATCCGGATACAAACAAACCTCCTCAGTGCATCATCTTTTGGTTGTTGTGGTGTCTGATCCAAACACTCGATAGGCTTTTCCAGTTGAGAGGCGCTGCTGGACGTTAATAGAGACGTGTGAGCGGTCTCTGTGTCTAGCTCCTGGTACTGGCGCTTGGTGGCGATCTCGTCCTCGACTCTATGGGCCTCCATGTCGGCAAGGGCCTCCTTCCCGTTGAGGAATTTGCCCCACACAAAGCAGTTCGTAAAATAATCCAGCTCCAATTAGCAAATTAACTTTCTGAGGCTGATGAAAATGAGGATCCGCTAGCTTTACATTGGCGGGAATTTTCCAAGAGCTGACGTCCAATGCAACGATCGCAGTTAATTGCGGCGAGTAGTCAGAGCATTGGGATTGCAAGCTGACTTGTACAGAAAACCCATCTGTCGAGAATCCTGCATCACATATACCGGATACAGACACCGGAGACATTATCTTCCGCAGCTGCAGCTGGTTCGCCAGCCTTGAAGTGACTAGGTGTACCTGCGAGCCAGAATCGAGCAGCGCAAGGTAGGGTAGTACTCCGGACTCCGGAGTGGTTCCAGACTAGAATATTGGCAGTGGCTAGCAGCATCACATCACCAAAACGATCCTTAGCAACGGAAGAATTGACGGCAGCGGACGCTGAACAAGATACAGCGTCGCTAGATGCGGAAACCTCGGGAGTGGGGTGTTGGCCTTGAATACCAGCTGGCGAGTTACCACCAAAATGCAGCAGACTATGATGCCTGCGCCCACACGCTCGGCAGCTTGAAGAATTGCAATGCCGAGATAGGTGACCAAATCCAAGGCACTTGGCTTAAATCCAGTCGTCTAACTTCGCCTAAACGATCCTCAGGCGACAAACTTAAAAACCTTGGGCAGGAGTTTATTATGTGAGAATAGCCATCACAGATCATGCATGCGGACGAGTTTTTAATCATAAATGCAGAGTTTCCTGGATGAAAAGGTCTACGTCGTCCTACCGCAGGGTTTGGTTCATATGATGTCGTCGGCAAATTCATGCTCTCCAAAGTCTGGCATCTGTGCATCAATCAATGGAATGCATCAATGGAATCAACCTTCTGCAACAGCACTTGGATTAGGATGCAGTTGTGCCCATGCTTGCCAGGGCTCGCATATGCGAATTAAATTGATCCAAAAGCTCGCGATGCGGAATCTACGGCCCTCAGATGCAGTATCTCATTAATATGAACTTGAAAAATAAGCCTTGCGATTATTAAACCTTTTGTTTAGCAGCTCCAAGGTGACGTCATTGTTTTTGTCCGTCAGCTCCAACGATCGCACAGTCTCTAAGGCAGACTGACGAAGGCAGGACCGTAACGACTGAAGCTTCTCCACCCGACTTATAAATGGGATTGTGTCCACCATGGTCGCGAACAGTGACCGGAATTCATGCCACTCCGCATAACCTCCACTAAAAGTGGGAAGAGGCAGTGGTGGAAATGCCTGGAAAGTTCTGCCGAACGACTCATCAAAACTGGTGGCTGAAGTAGCGTTGATTAGTGTCGAGCTCGCCATCAATAAACTGGAGCGCCGCATAATCCCCTTGTCCAGGATGAATCATGCCTCCCTTGCCGCAGCGTTGAAGTTGACGCGCAGGTCGCTCCTGAGTTGCGAAACATCCAACTCGGACAGCTCCTTGTGCGTGCTCTTGAAATCCGCAACGACGCCTTCCAATTCGCTAAGCCGCACATTTATCATCGCCTCCGGAAATGTCTCCACTGCTTTCAAGGAGGACAACAATCCTTGAAGATCCGCAAAAAGGACGACTGCACTTTGACAATTTTTTTCAAAAACAATTTTTTTTCTAGGAGAGGAACACTCGAAGAACGGATTCATTTTCGCAATAAAAAATTAAACTTAGTTCGTTAATTTATTGTCATCTCACGACCCTCTGTGCAACTGCTATATAATATATGTATAGGTAATATAAGTAGTGCGATTGTAGCACTCTTCAAACAATGAATGCAATATGCGTATGTATGTCAATAGATGCTTTATTTCGCGCAATAATCACAAATCGAATAATGGTTTTTAATGTTTTAATTTATTTTTTATTTTAAGCCGCGCAGCTCAAATTTTCAATGGAAAATAATTCAACAAACTATTATTCCAAGCACAATCACGTCGTGGTTCACCAATGTTGCGTTACCGAGCGTTTTCGGGAGCTTTAATTAATGCTCCAGCCTTGCTAAATAACAAGTTCTGTTTGGTTTATATATATATATAAACGCAATCTATTTATTTTTTGATATGATGGTTTTTTTTTAGACCTGTGCATAGAGTTGAAGGCCGATCTGAGAAGTAAAAGACGAGGGAGCACGGCTCAACGGTTGATGCTGCGGAGCGACCGAGAGATACCGCGAGAGAGCGAGACAACGAAATTGGATGACGGCAGATGCAGGTGGCCGATCGAATGCACGAGAGCGGGCGACGCGAATAGGGACATAAAGATAAAAGAGAGTGACGTCACGAGTTCAATAAATTATTGCCAAACTTTCCGGCGGATGCTTGACCCGACAGGTATATATAGGGTCGGAGATGTCTCTCTGCAAGGGTATAATAATATTTTTTTATACCTCTTAAATATCTCTTAATTTTTTTATTTGATTAGTTAAACCCCCTTAAAACCCTTGATTTTTCGTATATACCAGGTGTTTTTATAACATCCCTGACAAAACTTGTCTAAAGTTCAGTTGTTGCTCAGTTCTACTTTAAAAATATCCCAAAAATTTGAGCGACCTCTAGTGGTGAAAATAAGAAACTGCAAATTGCTTGGGATATTTCTTTCGGAGTTCGGTCGCCGCCAAGCAAAGCGCCATAAGCTGTTTGTGAATTGTTTTGGAGTATTTTTCTCAGAGTGCGGTCGCGGCTAGTGGCCAGTTCTTAATAAAAAACTTTATTTAAATTAAATAAATTAATTGCATTATTTCTATTTATTGTTTTGTTTTTTAGTTCGCAAACTATAAAAAGCCAAAATAATTTATGTATTTATGTTTATGTTATGTTATTTAATTTTTATGTAGTTTATGAACCTTAGCGTCACAGCCAGCACCAAGGGTAGCTCTCCTTATCTCTACATGCAATATAAATCGGATCGTTAGTGCCAATTTTGAAAAAAAAAATTCTTTTCAGTGTATTTTTTTTTCCTACAATTTAGACATTTGATTTTAAAGAAAGTGAAAAAGATATTTAAAAAAAACTTTAGCATGTGAAGTTAGGTTGTAAGGTTGTAAAGTTACGCGTTTCTTACATTTAAGAGTCTTTTTAATTTTTTAAGGTAACCTTAGGTAATTTAAAAAAAATCGTAGAACAAACGTTGCTTAGATTTTAGTAAATAATATACTCAAATTTTATCAAAATTTTAAAAGAAAAAATAAGGCAAACGCGGACGGGAAATTTTTTTTGGAGTAAAATTTGAAACACTTTTTCATTTGAGAAATTCTGGAGCAGAATCTTTGTATATAATACTTATAAATATTATATATTATAAATGTTTAATCTTGTGACACCACTGTCCCCGCTATCTGAAATTTAGTGAATCGAATGTTTTACTTTTACGCAAATTTCTACCAAGCCAAACTAGTTTTGGCAAATGTTTGGATAAAATCCCTCTAATGAAAACAATACATTTCATTTGGTATATAACTCGTTCAGATTGAACGCACACAGAAAATTTTTAATTCTTCGGCTATATATAGTGTCTTTAAGCGCCTATTACAAACAGGGCATGCATGTCGCCATCTAGCGGACTTCCGTTCGCTGTGATACATTTGTGTCCCATTTTTATACCCTTGCAGAGGGTATTATAATTTTGGTCAAACATTTTCAACGCAGTGACGGAGACATCTCCGACCTTATAACGTATATATATTCTTGAGATCACCTCCTGAGTCGATACAAGCATGTCCGTCTGTCCGTATTTCCATCCGTCAGTCTTTTTGTCTGTCCGTTCGTCTGTCTGTTTCTCCGTAAACTAGTCTCTCAGTTTTAAAGCTACCAACTTCAAACTCATCCTAACCATCTGGATGGGTGGCAAAGAGTCTCCATCTTGCAACAAGTATTCTGGGCGCATTGGAAGGAAGGTGCAAATGGCGCACCACTGGCCCCGTAGTTTCTGTTGGTGACATAGTCCTGGTGAAGGATGAGAATTTACCCAAATGAAGTGGCCTGAGGAGCGGCGGGTTTATAGAAGGTTCTATTTTGTTTGTTTCTCTCAGTTTCGCATGCGCTTTTGGGATCTTTCGTAGAACTGCTGCACACTAGCTCATCTTTTATTTGTGTTACCCCTCTCTCCTCTCTTGTTTCTTCAATGATAGATAACTGTATTGTTCGGAGCTATTGAACTATTGGGGACTCGTTGGCCACTTATCTTCCGGCTCCGTTAAGAATGATGGACCTGTAAACCAGATCGATTGTAACGTCTACCTCTACGTCTACCTCTTGACACAATATCTGCCGGGTTCTGTTTAGTTGGTTCATGCCGCCACGTGCTATCCTCTGACTACTCTTGAATCTCAGCAACTTTATTTCATACGAACTTTGACATCGACGATGGATGGGAACGAATCCAATGATGACAAACTTCAGATTCTGACCAATATACACTTCGTTCGATTGGTACTTTAATAAGAGGCTTGATGTTGCTTCAGAGGTTTGCGAGGAGGTGAGCGGCACGCAAGATGGGGGAGCGTCTTTGTCATGAGCGGTGCTACTTTGGACTTTGCAGTCAACAACGAGACTTTAATACCTTCTGCATCGAATATAGGCGCAGGCTTTCATCAATGCGTCAGATAAGGCATGAAATTGAATTGGTGACATCGGCTCACTCATCACAAATCTCGGTATTGAGATTTGTGTATCTTCTAACTGTGACAAGGCAAGCTGTATTTTGTTCCACGCTGTTTCCAAATGCAGTGGAATCGACTCATCCTAATCTAGTTTATTAAGCCACAGTTCCTGCAACAGGATCTTTCGTTTAATAAGGATTGGGATTAATAAGCCAAGGGGGTCAAATAGCTTTAATGTCACCGACAGAATATTCCGCTTAGTCGCCCTTTGACCCGTGGCTGACATATCAATTTCAAATTTAAATACGTCAACTTTAGGAACCCAAGCGATTCCTAATGCTTTAATCAGCTCTGAGTCCGAAAGTGTTATTGGCTTAACGGTGCTCTCGGATGCAGTAACTTCAGGCGAGTTTGAAAACCTTACTCAATTCAAACCCAGCGTTTTGAAGAACCTAAGTTACTTCAGACTTAAGTGTCTTTAGCTCCTCCACGCAACCAGCTGCCGTTAACATGTCGTCGAGGTAAAAGTCAGACCCAATAGCTTTAACAGCTCGAGGGAATGTATTATTAGCGGATTCACTCAACCTTGTCAAACACTTTATGGCTGGTGTTATGGGGGCTGGTGTATAACAGACCATATATAACGGTGTTGAGCTTGTACAATTTCAAGGACTCAGATGGGTTTTTTCTCCACACTATCAACTGGTATCGCCTATCTGCTTCATTCACCATTACTTGGCGATGCATCTATTTTATGTCGGCTATCAGAGTGAATTTGTTTAGCCTAAACCGAAGAAGAGTTGAGTACAGCTCTTCCTGAATTGTTAGACCCACCATAAACAAATCATTTAAACATTTCTGTGTGGATGTCTTACATCTGCTTTGAGGCCGTAAGACACACTGGTGGGGTATAAAGTAAGGTGGAGTACCAAGAACATCATTGCTTGCAAGGGAGATATAACCTAGGGATTCGTATTTTTCCATAAATTCCAAACACATTTGGTTTAAGCTTAGATCTCGAGATAATATTTTCTCGAGCGACAGAAAACGGCCTTTGGCTATCTCGAATAAGTTGCCCAAAACGCTTGGCTCCGACTTAAATGAAAGTCTGACTTCAAATCGACCTGAAGGCAGTATTCTCGTAGTCTTCCGATAATGTTCCTCACACAACTCATGTCCTGACGACAAAATCTTTTTAGAAGATGGTACTTCTTCCAACGACCAGAATTTTTTCAAACTGTCTATTGACTATAATATATCTTCTTGGCAATTCAGGCTAGAGACCGGCTGTTGAGTAGTTGAGGAATTTGAAACTATCCACCCAGGAGAGTTTTTTGAAGTATGGGATGGTTTGGATTTTGCTTTATTTGTCCAACGGACGAAAGTTCGAAAAATGACCGAGCTACAATTAACATATCTGTTTCGCTGAGGTTTATAAAAAAATGTGTCTGCTAATGGCAAGTTCTTTGGTAGGGTCCAATCTTTCACGTTCATTGACTGGTCAGGGTGATGAAATTGTTTTCAAAATCAAAAAGTCAAACGGATACTCACTACCATTGATTCTCGGCTTCACCATGGTGTGTATCTTTTTCTTTACTTGTGAATTAGCTTGACTAATTCCAAGCAAATTGATGCAAGATTCCTCCCTACGAATCTGTAGGGTACTTTTACAAAAAAGGAAAAGTTTTTTTTTTAAAAGGATGCCTATTGGTGGGCAAACGATTTTATTCCTATATTAAGAAAAACAAGAATGGAAAGCTAACTTCGGGCGGAGCCGAAGTTGATATACCCTTGCAGATATGTGGCAGCTTATATTATTAGATATATATCGGATCTTATATAGTCGGCCGATCCTTATAAAACTCGGCAGATCCAATTAGTTTGCCGAAAGTAGAATCCATACAAAGTCCCAGTCTTCTAACTTAAAAAACAACAGAGATATGGCATTTCCGATCAATCAGTTATATGGCAGCTATAAGATATAGTCGACCGATCCTTATGAAATTTGGCACATCAAATTTTTGGTCTGTTAAAAGAGGAGTCCAAAGCAAGTCCCATCCTTCTAACTTAAAAAACAACGAAGTTATGGCATTTCCGATCAATCAGTTATATGGCAGCTATAGGATATAGTTTACCGATCCCGGCCGTTCCGACTTATATACTGCCTGCAAAGGAAAGAAGGATGTGTGCAATGTTTGAAGTCGATAGCTTTAAAACTGAGAGACTAGTTTGCGTAGAAACAGACAGACAGACGGACATACGGATAGTCGGACATGCTTATATCGACTCAGGAGGGTCGGAGATGTCTCCTTCACTGCGTTGCACACTTTTGACTAAAATTATAATACCCTCTGCAAGGGTATAAAAATGCAAAAAGTCAAAAATTAAAATTATTTAAAATTAAGATCGTAAGAACGCTTACGATCGACGTCGCTAACAAAACCCTTACAAGGGACGACGCATGAAAATCATGTGAAGTAGAAGTGAATCATTCGTTAACGCTGGAGGAGAATTTTCTGTTGGTAGTGGTAACGCTAAGTTAATTTCAGTCACTGTAAATCGGTGCAGAAGTTTATGATGTGATCTTGCACAGATTTGACATCTAGTCAATTTGAACTTCGCTACTGTGTGACCTTTTCGCAGACAATTTAAACAGGCTGACTTAACAAACTCTAACCTTTGCATTACAGCAAGGCGAGTGAACGCACTGGACCGGGCTTTTGGCCGGATGGTCTTGAGCGTTACAATAACTGCAAGCTGGCTTGGTGTTGGCAGAGAAGCAAGCCAACGAACTTCTATTAAGTGGCTTGCTGAACCCAGTTTTCTAATGTTTTGGTTTGCCAGTAAATTTATGACACCCCTCAACGACGACGCAGACGGCTAGGAAATTTTCGGAAGGATGAACAATTGACTTATTTGATTTGCAAAGATGAGGCATTCATTACATAGACTCATTTTAGACTAGCGATAGCTCTGTCATAATTACTCTCGGTGACCAGGAATGGCTTGATAGTTCCTAAAGCTTTACCAGAGAGGCAAAAAACTAAATAAATGAATTCCTTGATAACAGGAATGTTCACATCTTTGTCAACAAAGGTCTCGAAGAGACTTACAAAATTGTTGAACTCCGAATAAATTACACTGAATTTTGGCCATGCCAAACTGGGAAGTTGAGCTTGAGTTTGTCAAAATGCAAGAACCTAGGCGGGAGTCTTCAGCTGCATTGAAGGCCTTACACAAGTACACAACCCTTGCCTTGGTTGTTATTGCTAATTCTTCCAACTCGGCTCCAAATTCGTCCGTTTCATCTAATTGCTCGATCTGGTCTTGCAACTCATTTGCTTTAGAAATGTTCTCATCTAAAACATTTCTCATTTCATCATCAGTCTGCACTCTAGCTCGGTCTTTTCTAGAGGAAGTGATCCAGCTACCAAATGTTCCTCTAACCGGCAAAATCTTTTTATTTTAGCATTTAATCTTCTTTTAAAATCATTAAGGGTCATGGAATTAGGTTTCTGTTTATTAATTTCCATTGTATAAAAAATTATTTATTTTTTCAATAGAGAAGCGAAAGCAATGCAAATTTTAATATTTAATATTATTTATTTAAATATTTTTTAATTAATTAAATAACTCTAAATATTAATGTTAATATTAATAAGAGGCAAAAACTAAGATAATTAATTCATTTAATGAATATTACTTTTATTATACAATTTGTATTTTAAAGAAATACGGTGAATAAACATTATTTATAATATTATAATAATTTATTAATTTAAAAAAACGAAAATAATTAATTAATTAATTGATGGTCGAATAATTTGATAGTCGAGGCACTGAGTATCCAAACAATAGTTGGTCGCCAATGACACCGAAAACAATATACCCAAGCATGTTGTAGAGTAGCGCGATACTTGGCGTTCCGTTAAAAAAAAATGCACCAAGAAATGCATATACGTATATACATACATACAACAGCGGATAACGATGGGAAGCGAAAACAATAAGTTTATCGCTGCATCTATTTGTATTTGTATGTTCTTTTCTTTGCTGGCAGCATATAAGTCGGAACGGCAATGCCACATCTCTATTGTTTTTTAAGTTAGAAGGATGGGACTAGCTATGGATTCTACTTTCGGCAAACTTATTCGATCTGTCAAGTTTAATAAGGATCGGCCGACTATATCCTATAGCTGCCATATAACTGATTGATCGGAAATACCATAACTGTGTTGTTTTTGATGTTAGAAGGATGGGACTTTCTATAGATTCTACTTTTGGCAAACTAATTCGATCTGCAAAATTTCATAAGGATCGGCTGACTATATAAGATCCGATATATATCTAATAAAATAAGCTGCCACTTAACTGCAAGGGTATATCAACTTCGGCATCGCCCGTTTATTTATACAATCGTGGACATAAGTATTTTGACAGTATTTTATAAACTTCAGTTTATTTATCCAAAAAATAATAATAAAATTTATTTATAACAATAATAAGACAACAAAAATATTACATCAGCTTATATTATTAGATATATATCGGATCTTATATAGTCGGCCGATTCTTATAAAACTGGGCAGATCAAATTAGTTTGCCGAAGTGCAAAGTTTGAAGTCGATAGCTTTAAAACTGAGAGACTAGTTTGCGTAGAAACAGACAGACAGACGGACATGCTTATATCGACTCAGGAGGTGATCCTGATCAAGAATTTATATACTTTATAGGGTCGGAGATGCCTCCTTCACTGCGTTGCACACTTTTGACCAAAATTATAATACCCTCTGCAAGGGTATAAAAACATGACTCTGCCGCCACCATGTGGTTTACATTGAATTGTAGGTCGCACTTTCTTGCGAATATTTTTGGGTAATCTGCAGTTAATTTTATTTTTTGAACCATGATACTCAAAAGAACTCTCATTGGTCCACAAAATGTGTTCCCAAAAAGATTGAGGCTTGGTAACAAATGATTTGGCAAAGGCTAATCGTTTCAATTTATTTTTAGGTGAAATGAAAGGGCCACATAAGTAGCAAAGTTAGCCTCTTTCAATCTGTTTCAACTGTTTTTCTACTAATTGAAATATCATAATCTTTTTTAAGTTCCATTGAAGCTGCTTTTGGTGTTATCATCAATAAATTTTGCAAGGATTATATGATCTTGTCTAGGCGTAGTTTTGCGTTGCCGTCATTTTCCGACTAAATTATCCGTCGATTTTGTCAGTTTATATTTGTTAATTAGGTAGTAAATTGGGTAGTCGGGTACTTTAAAAAATATGTTGAGGCTCTGGACAGAACTACCTGCGTGGTAATTAAATAATATTTCCTGTACAAGGGTCTGCTCGGGTTGAACAGTCGCTTGCGGGGATAAGGAGGAGGTCGCTACGTTGTAGCGGTAAGCTGAGGTCTGGTTGGCAAGTCTGCAGCAGTGGTGGTGGTATGTTGGGTCATAATCCCTCCGGCAGTTGAAAGCAACACACGGAGGCTACGTAGCGTATTTGTCCTACTGACGGTCCGTTTCATGAGAGCAACACTCAGAGGTGCTACGTATAGGTGATAATACCTCCGGCGGTCCTTGGGATTGCATAACTTACATGACTTACAAAAAGAGGATGGCGGTTCAGCAGAATGGATACTACGGAAAGTAAACGTTTTGCTCAAAGCAACCTGCGAGAACGCTAGTAAACTTTGCATCACAGGTGCCTGGGTTAAAGTCCTCCGGGCCTCTTGGTGCCAAATTTAGGGAAATAGCTACTGATGCAGTCATGGGGGTGGCGTGTGTCAGCGGCCTTGCTAGGGCGTCTTGTATTAAGAATAAACCTTTTTAAGGTACTGTTGACGATTTTTTGCTCGACCAGGCGCTCTCTGCAGTGGCCCGCTTCCGACTGGAGATGAGCTTTAGATTTATGCTGAGCCAGGCATAGACCAGATGTGTTAAGCCAGGAAAAAGCCTCGTTGGCAGTTTCCTTGGCTTTCCAAATTATTTTGGCAATAACGACCAAGAATCCAATATTCCTGGTTCTCTCTGGATGTTCCAACCCCCGTCTAGCCTAGTACCGCTTTATAAATAACCGGAACGGTTGATCAGGATCAAAGGCCTGTATGCGGACAGGAGTCTTGTTTGGTTTAAGCAGGAACACCAGTTTCTGCGTCTTACACCCTCGTGGAGCTTCACGGAGACATTTTGTGAAGGCAGTGTCAAACAACTATGGTTAGTGGCTCATTCCCATCTTGATAGCAGCGTTGGGATCACCATTGGGTCCTGGAGCCTTACCTACTTTAATAATTTGCAACAAGACTGACTGGGGGTGCCGTCTACTAGACGTCGTCTAACACGTACTGGTTGCTCCCTTTCCTTTGTAAACGTTAGTGAGGGCGACACCCAATCTCCTCTCAGTAGTCTTTTATTTGGAGGCGTTCTTAAGATCTGGTTTGTACGACCGAATGCGAAAGCCTCTGCGTGGTTTATTGTGGATGGAAGAAGGGAGGTTAAAGGGATCTCACCTAAAAGATTAAGGCTTAAAGCGAAACAATAACTTGTGTCGAGAATAAGTCTCATTGTGTGTCAATTAAAATTCGCTGTTTTTGTAAGGTTGACTTTCACTGACCTAATAATATAATTAATACATTAGATTTGTCCTATTTTCTGTCTTGCGCTAATATAAATGTAGCCTTCAAGAAATTTTACAATATATTAAATATATTTTAGTAATCCGGATGTGGATCCGTACGCGTCGAATAATTTGTTTTGGTTTACAGCAGGATTTTAAATAAGCATAAAAAACTGGCAGTAGTATTGCACTTTCAAGATATTTGGTAGATCGGTTAAACTTTACCGTGCATAACGCAGAATGTTTTGGAAGTTATATTCGCCGCTGCCGAACTCTGGATCCGACTCAGATCGAAAATTTTGTAAACACTAAGCATAAACATATTTATTTTTCTCCTTTGCTTACTTTTGGCTATTGAAGATGTATTCGCACAATTTTTTCAAACAACTTATTCAACATGTCTCAGCCATATGCATATAATATTTGAACAGTCAATCTTATTTTCAGTCCATCATTTTCTGTACTTTGTTTGTTATCCTGCAAAGGGATTCCTTTTTTTCGTCTGGAATACCAGGCTGTGTGCTAAAATACTGCGCCAGGCGTCTTTGCTAACTTGTACATAAACTTTTAAATTATCCCTGGAAGCTTCGATTTTTCCCCTAAAATGAAAGGAATCTTTAATAAAAAGTGGAAAAAGTCATATGCTTCTAAATTGAATGCATTTCCAAAAATATTCGAAATATAAATTACTCCTCATTTGCAACACTTTTGTAGTTTTAAAGTGCCAACATTGAGCTCCGCACTACCACTACTGACTTATTGAATTTGACATCCTTTGTAACCGAAGCCTTCCAAATGGGTTTCCAAACAGATGTTATTTACACCGACTTTAGTAACGCATTTGACTCAGTTTATAACTCACTCCCATGGGTGAGTATTTTGGATTTGGTAAACTGAGTATTTGAGATTTCCTTTAAACTTTCTAACGTGGGTTTCCAGCTACTTAGATGGAAGAAAATAACGAGTTCTTTAAAAAAATGTACATTACCGTTTATGTCGTGCTACATCTGGAGTCTCTTAAGGAATCCATCTCGGTCCGTTACCTCTTATACCCGGTACTTGTAGAGTACAATGAGTACAATTGTGTTCATGTGAATGTACGAAACAGGGAGAAGGAATCATCTCTGACCCGATAAAACTAGAGTGATATAAATATTCTTTATCAGAATCAACAGCCGAATCGATATAGCCGTGTCCGTCAGAGCTGTCATACCGTGTCATAAGAGACAGAGCTATAAAATTTTGATTGTCTATGAATAAAGCACAGATTAATTTTGTTTCAAATTTTTGCCACGCCCCCTACCGCCCCCAAAACGGCATATTACCTGTAACGCCTGCTCAGAAAACTATTTTGAAAAAGTTTTGATGCCAAACTATTTGTATGGAATTCATTATGGTACATTATGATTCATTATGGTTCCTTACTGGATTGTTGAAATTGTTTATTCTTATGCAACAAGTATGTATGCAACAAGTTTTTTTTGAAAATAAAGAATTATTCAGGTTAATGATCTTGGCGTCCTATTAGACTTAAAACATAAAATAACATAACATCAATGGTTAATAAAGCAATGTGTGTTTTTGGCTGTAATAAAAATGCTCAAAAGAATTTTATGACCCCAATATATTTAAAATCGTATATTTATATATATCCTTTGTTTGTCCGATATTGGAGTACGGTCATGCACTTTGAGTTCTTATGTGGGGATGATGTGGTTAATCAAGACCGCATTGAATCAGTTCAAAAGTTCAAAACTTCTTACTATTTGCTCCTTGGGGACTCAACTGCGATGCAAATCTTCACCTCTATTTTTATCATAGCAGAAATAATAAATCGTTTTCTTTGATTTTTTAGAGCCAAAAAACATATCCCCAATCTAATCAGTGCCAAAGTGCTTTTGGATTTATCTTCAGATCCCTCGCCTGAGTAATAATGGAATAATCAATGACCCCTTCATACTGAAGTCGCCTAAACTAACTGGGTTAATTATAAAAAAGTTTGCGAGTTTTCACACAAAACTTGCTCCGCATCTTAATATACCCATAAACCCGACCCATCAATGTGGGGCCACAGGTTGAGTTACAATGATATAATCTCTACAGGCCTTTAGCAAGCGTAAGCTTGCTATACTAAGCGATACTAAGCGTATCATCATTACAGATACAATTTGTGAAAGTTCCTAGCTGAATTGAAAAAACTAGCCGACTCTTCGGCCGCTCAGCTTCAACGTGCTTTATCTTAAGCATCACGCTACTGAGCTTTCGCTCAGCCAATGTTCTAAGGCAGGTGTCGGGTATCAGGCAGCAGCCACGGCATAGATTAGATCAATATAAATGTAATATATATATAAATGTAATAATTATAGTTTGGCATATATTCATTATCTTATCACTGTTGTTGGTCGAAAACCGACTCTTCTCGGCCGCTCGGCTTTATTTAACTATATCATTAAGTTAGCAAGCTTTCGACCGGCCTATGCTCTAAGGCGGGCTCACTCTTGCCCTTTATCTCACTGCTTACGCATTTTAAGTCACACAAGCATTCATTTACATATATATACATTCCACATCTCAGTTTTACGGTTGTGAGCGCACAGTGGGATAAATGGGATAAAATGCCGCGCACAATTATAGTTAAATATAATAAAATAAAATATAAGTTCAATTATAGTGGCGATGAACTCCAGCGGCGCCGTCACAGGAGAACCCTCTCCAGCTCGGAGTGTGATTTTGAAATGCAAGGCAAAGGGTATCCTCCAGGATTTGAAGAGCATCCAAGGAGCCCTCCAGCCAGTATCCAAGGTGGAATATGATATGCTCCATGTGCGTCATGGCCAGTTGGTCACCATGTACGACGATTTTAAGGCCATCCACGGGGAGCTTGTAGCGACGATGCATGCCGAAATCGAGCACGAGACGTCGTTGCGCTCTTCTCGAATTGTTGTCCATTCCACCCTTGCCAGCGAAGTATCCAGTATTCAGGTGGACTCAGCGCTCAGTCGGAGTTTTCAAGCCTTGCCTCCTCTTCCTCTTCCTACTTTTAGCGGAGGATATTTGGTGTGGGCTGAGTTTCACACGGCTTTTTCAACGATCGTGGGCTGCAATCCCCACACAAGTAAGGTGGAAAAGCTGCAGAGGTTACGATCTTGTCTTCGGGACTCAGCATTAGAAGCAGTTGGTTCCTTGGAAATCTTCGATGAGAATTATGATGTCGCGTTGCGTCTCTTGGAAAAACGATTTAATAACCGTCGGTTAATATTTCAGGCTCATGTGAACGGGATTCTGGGCCTCAGTCTCTTGGAAGGTGGCTCAGTGGCATCGCTGCGAAGGTTTTCCGATAAATTCAATGCCAACATGCGAGCCAGATCACCAGCAGTATCATTGTCCAAGTGATCCTTCAAGGGTTGGACCTTGCTACCTTGGCTTGCTTGCCAAGTGGGAGGAATGTCAAAATGCGTCGAACTTGGACCTCATCCCTACCTGGGAGTCGATGGTAGAATTTTTGGAGCAGCGATGCAGGACTCTGGAGGCTATGGATGTGGCCATGACCGCCTAGGTGCCGGGCACTCAGATGGGAAGACGTAGAGTCCCAAATAATAATAGATCGTTTTTTATCGTCACTAATTCACCTTCCCCTGCTTGTATATTACGTGGTGGGTGGTCCCACGTAGTGTCTGCATGCCCCAGATTTTTGTCCCCTGAGAGCCGCCTCGATGAAGATAGGCGACTCGGTCTATGTCGGAAATGTCTCCAACCTGGTCATCAGCTTATTGGCGCCGAGCCAATAAGAGCTTCACCATCCGCTGCTAATGCACTAGTTGCCCAAGGTCGCAGCAGTGAGGTAGCCTTACTGGCTGCAGCGAACATTCTCGTTCGGAGTCGCGCTGGAGTTTTTGTTCCTTGCCGGGAACAAAAACTCCAGGAACAAAACACTCAGGAGTGCACTTGCCGGGAACAAAAACTCAGGATCGCAAGTGCACGTGATTACTTCCCGACTAGCTGGTCAGCTGCAGCTTCGTAATAGCAAATCTTACATGGCAGTGTGTGGAATTGGTGACACTGGCTTCGTGACAGACGAATTCTCTGTCGATGTGCTCCTGCGGTCGCGTTGCTTCGAATATTCGGCCTTTGTCAACGCTGTCATCGCTCCCAACATCACGGATCTCTAGCCTAGTTTTAGCTTGGACGTCTTCAGCTGGAATATTCCGGCAAACCTCACTTTAGCCGATCCAAAGTTTTTCCGGCCACAACGTATCAAATTGCTTATCGGGTTATCGGGTTGCTTGTCGGGTTAGGCAGGCAGAAGCCACGGCATAGATTAGATCAATATAAATGTAATATAAATATAAATTTAATAATTATAGTTTGGCACATATTCATTATCTTATATATTCATTATATGTTGTTGGTCGCAAGCCAGCAAGATTTCGCCCGGCCTATGTTATAAGGCGGGCTCACTCTTGCCCTTTATCTCACTGCTTACGCATTTTAAATCCGAGCTTTCTCTCACTCCATTTCATGGCAGGAAAAGGTCATTGAAAAGACTCAATGACCAAACAGCAGGCTTAGTCACTCTCGCCTCTTATCTCGTTGCATACGCATCATAAATTGGATCTTTTTGTCTTACTCCATTTCCTATGCACGCCAAATAAACGATATTATAACGCTTAAAAACACATAGCTTTGTGTTATTATTTGGAACGTCATTGAAAAATCTCAATGACCAAACATTGGTGACCCCGACATGATATAATTAATAAAACTACCAATTTCACGAACATAAAATAGAACCAGTGCGAATATATTTGGTTCGGATTTGCGCAGTGTTTAAACATATATATTTTCATTTTTGTACATAAGCTGCATACAGTGCATAAGTGACTGGAAACATTTTTTTTGTATTTATAAATCGTTTATTAATATAAATAAATACAAAGACATACAATACTGTCAATTGTCAATTTATACATCTTTTATTAATATAAATAAAAAAAAAGACACGATGGAAAAGTTTCAGAGGTTGCGATCTTGTCTTCGGGACTTAGGTTTAGAGTCAGTCCGTTCTTTGGAAATCTCCGAGGAAAATTATAAAGTTGCTTTGCATCTCTTGGAAAAACGATTTTATAACCGTCGGTTAATATTTCAGGCTCATGTGAACGGGATTCTGGGTCTCAATCTATTGTCTCAGGGGCATCGCTTCGAAGGCTTTCAGATAAATTCAATGCCCATATGCGAACCTCGAAAAATTTGGGGACGTCAGCTAAGATCGCCGGCTGCATCATTGTCCTGGTGCGCTTTCAAAGGTTGCCCAGCAACTCAGGCCAAGTGGGAGGAAGGTCAAAATGCCTCGAACTCGGATCTCATCCCTACTTAGGAGTCAATGGCAGAATTTTTCAAAATTCGATCCAAAGTTTTTCCGGCCACAACGTATCGACTTACTTATCGGAGCAAGCTGCTGGGTGTTGAGCAAATCCAGCTCTCAGCCTACCATTGCTGCTGAAAACCCGACTTGGATGGGTTGTGCGTGGGGGTGGTTCACATCTGGAGAGAAGGTCGTTCGTGTCCACAGCCCGCAAGAACGTTGTGAAGAGCCCAATCCAGCTGGATGAGCGTTTGGAGTATCTGCTCCGTAATATTTGATAAATCGAAGACTGCACCGAGCCCATTGTGAAGTGGACGGAGGAGGAGTTGGATTGCGAGGCGCATTTCATGCATCATTCTGCCAAACTCGAGTCAGGCGCCTACTCTGTGAGGCTTCCGTTGAAAGGCAGCTCTGAGTTGCTAGGTGAATCCTACTCTAACGCTGTTCGGCGATTTCTCTCCATTAAAAGAAAGCTTTTCCATCAGCCTCAATTGAAGGATCTGTATGTAAGGATCATATGCTGCGTTCATAAAGGAGTACCGGCTAGTGCAGGACTCGCTAGACATTTTTTCGTACCGCATCACTGTGTTTTGAAAGAGGACAGTTCAACAACCAAACTCAGGGTTGTTTTTGATGTTTCTGCTACCACCACCTCTGGGCATTCGTCGAATGACGTGTTAATGTCTGGGCCAGTTATCCAACCAAAGATACTGCACATTCTTCTAAGGTTCTGTTGCCATCGAGGGGCCATTACAGGAGATATTTGCAAAATTTACCGATGCGTCAGAGTTTTCCCCGAGGACAGCTCAGCCTACTAACATCCTTTCCTCAATCGCCTCAATGTCGGAAGTAGCTCAGTGGAAGGTCTTTGATGGGAAGTACTTCTGTTGGGTCGATTCTACTGTGGCGCTGTCCTGGATTCGGAATGAGCCCGCTCGATTTAATGTTTTTGTCGCCAATCGGGTTTCGACAATCCAAGAGTTGACCAAAACGATGGAATGCCGATATTATCCTACGTTTTTGAACCCTGCCGACATCCTATAGCGTGGTGTTCTTCCCAAGGAGTTAATTGATGATAATCTGTGGTCTTATGGTGCTGTGTTTCTTCTTGGACCTCAAGATCAGTGGCCAGCAGCGGTTCCATCTGAAAGTCCCACTCTGGAGCTAAGGGCAAGGGTCCTTCAAATCCAACTTCCATACGCTGACGTGACAGCTGGTTCAAAGTAAGCTAACTCGTTTCCAGCACTGCAGCGGGTATTCGCTTAGGTGCACAAGTTCTCACAGCGAGTCCGTCACAAGGGTGTCACTGTTAGTGACATCATGGCAGGCATTTGGCGTGCATTTTTATTATGACATAAAGGCACTGCAGAATGAAAGGGAGATCTCGTCAGCCAGTATAGTTGCTTCATCCTCTCCTTTTTTGGACAAGTTTGGCCCGTTGCGTGTAGACGATCGGATATAAAACTCTATATTGGATCTTGATAGTCGTCATCCAATTATATTGCCTAGAAGCCATCCAGTTACTCTGGCTATAATTGTTGATTTCCATGAGCGGAATCTACGCACCGGGCCTCGTGCTGTGTTAGCTATTATTCAATCCCAATACTGGCCAATTGGGGGGAGGAAAACGGAGACGAAGGTATTGCAGAAATAAATCCGATGCTTCCGCACTAAGCCTTGGTTGCTGAAGCACATTATGGGTGATCTCCCGGAGCAAAGAGTCAGGGGTCAGGGAGTTTGAAATAAGGCTCCCGATAAATGTTACGTGTGTTTTCATTTGTTTTGCTACCAAAGCCGTGCACCTAGAGCTTGTAAAGGATCTACCCACATCTGCTTTTTTGCAAGCTTTAAAACGGTTTATATGCACTCGCCGAAAGCCACAGCACTTTGGTCTGACAATGCAACCAATTTAGTTGGAGCTAAAAAAGAGCTATAATAGGCGATGATCATCAACGAGCGCCTCTGAAATTTTGCGCGATTGAGTCCATTTAGTGGCATATTATTCCTCCTCGATCTTCGAATTTTGGTGGACTCTGAGAAACGACAATCAAAACCGCATTTCTACCGGGCTGTTGGATCCTCAGTTCTTTGATTTGAGGAGCTGCGAATCCTGCTATGTCACATAGGTGCTGTCATAAATTCACGGCCTTTATTGTCCCTTTCAAAAGATCCTGCAGACCTGGATACCCTCACGCCAGCCCATTTTTTAACTGGTGGTCCGTCAGTAAATTTTTTTGAGCCTGATATCACAAAGCTGAATTTTAACCGTATGAACAGCGTGTGTCTTTTCTGCAGCAGTCTTTCTGGGCCCAATGGAATGAGGAGTATTTAAGCCTTCTTCAGCAGCGCTCTAAATGGCGCGTGTCCGGCCCTGCCCTAGCGATTAACGTTGAGGTGCTGGTCAAGGACGAGAACCACCGATGAAGTTCGGGGAAGACAATTCTGGATCTAGTCCCTGGTCGAGATGGAGTGTCTCGAGTTGCGGTTATTAGAACCTCATGTGGAACTACCAAGCGCGCAGTACCTAAGCTTTGCCTATTGCCCTTTAAGAATGAAGTTTAAGAATAGGCCTCACCTGGGGGGGAGAATGTCGGCAGCAGCCACTCCAAAGATTCACTAAATCACTAAAATATAATAATTATAGTTTGTCTTATTTTATATATTTTATCGGTATAGTTGGTCGCAAGCCGACTCTTCTCGGCCGCTCGGCTTCAACGTGCTTTCATCCTATATTCTAAGGCGGGCTTTGGCACTCTCGCCTATTATCTCATTGTATGCGCATCATAAATTAGATCTTTTTGCCAAATACACCTAAATTAAAGACTTCGGACATTAACCTTGACAACAGCCCAGTTTGAGTATAGTTAATATGTTCAGAGGAGTAACCTGAGACTTCGTGCAAAGAAGTTACCTGCGACTTCCGGCAGTGCCGGGAAGCTCCGACATCACCACCAAGCGCCGTGAATGATTTCTGACCAAGATATTGGCAGTGGCCAATAAAACCGTATCGCTGAGATGATCCCTAGCTAAAAGAAATTTTACTTCAGGTCAAGGGGAGGGAGAATCCGAGCTTCCGCTGGCTGCTGGGATCAGTCTCATGCTGCCCATGATGGATAAAAATGGAAAATGGGATAATCGCTATCCTAATCCTTTTATTTAGTAATTGCAAGACAATGTCATAATTTCGGTTCGTCCATTCCAATAACCAAACAATTTCGGGCGGTATTCCGCTGCAAACAGGATCCCACACGCTGAAGGATTTCTATTCTACATATAAAGTGGTTGGTATTCACTATCTTTGAAAAAACGACCGGAACTCTAGCCACTTGGAATAACCTCCGCTAAAGGTAGAAAGCAGAAAACGAAGCAATGACTGGAAGCTCCTTTCGAAGGATGTGTCAAAATTCGGGGAAGACGACGAATTCGTTAGGGTGGAATGGGCGGGAAACAAGTTCAAGCAGCGAATCATCTTCTGATCTAAGATAAACCTAGCTTCCATGTTAAGTCATTAAACTTTTTGTAAAGGTTGCTCCCAAGCTTGGAAATATTCAGCTTTGATTTGTGGCTTTGAATTCGGACACCAAAGTTTTCAAAAACCAAATTTTGCGGTAAAACCCCCCTTTGGTCAAAAGTGTGCAACGCAGTGAAGAAGACATCTCTGACCCTATAGAGTATATATATTCTTGATCAGGATCACCTCCTGAGTCGATATAAGCATGTCCGTCTGTCTGTCTGCTTCTATACAAACTAGCCTCTCAGTTTTAAAGCTATCGACTTCAAACTTTGCACACTTCCTTCTTTTCTTTGCAGGCAGTATATAGGTCGGAATGGCCGGGATCGGCTAACTATATTCTATAGCTGCCATATAACTGATTGATTGGATATGCTCTAACTTGTATTTTACGTTACTTTCAAAAGGATCGGCAGACTATATCCATATAATTTTGAAAGATCGGAAATGAAAAAACCTTGCATATTTTAAAGATGCTTGGGGCTGTTTCCCACATTTTGTTAGAAAATTTGTTTGATAGTGAAATTTTTTTAAGGATTGGTCCACTATATACGATCCGATGAACGAGGTGTGTTCAAAAAGTATCGCGAATTTTGTGTTTTTTCAAAAATTATTTATTTATTCATGAATATCTATTTTGTCTCCTTCAGAGTAATCCCCATGAGATAGTCTACACTTGGGCCAACGGTTTTTCCAATTTTCGAAGCACTTCAAAAAATTATTTATTTTTATGTTGTTCAGCTCCTCCTTGCCGTCTTTATCTCGTCAAGCGTAACGTAACGTCGTCCTTTCATGGGCCTCTTCAGTTTAGGAAACAAGATATAGTCGCATGGGGCCAGATCTGGGGAATATGGTGGCTGCGGCATCATTAGTGTGTTGTTTTTTGCCAAAAAGTTTACCGTTTTTCGCATTGGAAAGAACTCATGGTGCACCACGCCCCTGCAATCGAAGAAAACTTTCACCTCAACTTATGTTCTTGAAGTGCTCGAGCATCTGGCACGCTCTTCGTCGTTCACATCTTCTCGGCCTTCTGATAACATTTTGTAACACCCATAAAGTTCTAGGTCCCGATCCTTTTCTGATTTCTGTTCAGAAAAGTCTTCCATACTTTCATTCTGAAGGTTGTCAAGATTATGACTCATACTCTCATTCTGGGAATTATTTTTCATACTTCCAGTCTGGAAAATGTCTAGATTTCATCCTACATTCTAGGAAACTTCAAAATTTCAAAATTCTAACAATCTGCAACTTATGGTCTCGATATTCATATTGGACATACCCTACAAGAATAGACTTTAATGACTTCTCATAAAATTAACTTTTTCTTTTCTTGTTATGATCATAAACTGTGGAGCCAAAGACTCTTAAATATTTTAAACATGGTTTAGGATTGTGCCACAATTCATATGAAGTTATTGCTACTTCTTTTAAAGCATTAATAAGACATTTATTTATCAAATAAATAGCAGTTAAATCTTCTTCACCCCAAATCTGATCATACGTTCAGACTCACCATTTAATTGAGGAGTATGCGAAATAGTTAAATGGTAAGCTATACCTTTCTCAACATAGAATTCACGCATGTCATTTGATAAATACTCTCCTCCGTTACATGTATATATACAAATTCTGGAGTTTTAGATTAAAATGGGCCTAACTTTTAGCAACAAAATCTTTGAAAATGGTAAATACTTCAGACTTATGAGTTAGCAAATATATCCCACAATAGTGAATAAACTGGTCCATTAAAACAACATACTAGTTCTTTCCATTTATTGTAGAAGGAGAAATCGGACCACAAACATTTGAATGTACTATAAATAGTGTTCGCTGTACGTAGTCTTTATTTTTTACCTTTTGTAAAGGCAACCGCGGTTGATTTCAATTTATACAGGATTCAAAAAACTCTTGGGAAGATTGCGCAATTACGCAAGATATACAAAGATGCGCTGTTCAATTGGGGATGCCCAGTTGCTAAACTTAACCAGATTCCAAATTCCTGCTTGGACTAATCTGTTTGCCTTTGCCTTAAATTTTCCTAGTTTTGCAAAAGGAATTTGGCGGCTTTTATAAAACTTTCTAGATCTGGTCGAGATGGAGTGTCTCGAGTTGCGGTTATTAGAGCCTCATGTGGAACTACCAAGCGCGCAGTACCTAAGCTTTGCCTATTGCCCTTTAAGAATGATGTTTAAGAATAGGCCTCACCTGGGGGGGAGAATGTCGGGTCAGGCAGCAGCCACTCCAAAGATTCACTAAATCACTAAAATATAATAATTATAGTTTGTCTTATTTTATATATTTTATCGGTATAGTTGGTCGCAAGCCGACTCTTCTCGGCCGCTCGGCTTCAACGTGCTTTATCTTTAGCATTAGGCTAGCGAGCTTTCGTTCATCCTATATTCTAAGGCGGGCTTTGGCACTCTCGCCTATTATCTCATTGTATACGCATCATAAATTAGATCTTTGTGTCTCGCTTAATTTTATATGCAATAAAATAAACAATATTATAACGTTTATAAATACATAGCTTTGTGTTTTTATTTGTTACGTCATTGAAAAATCTCAATGACCAAATACACCTAAATTAAAGACTTCGGACATTAACAACTCTCTTCCTTCACTTCATTCATTCTCTTCCTTCACTTCATTCATTCTCTTCCTTCACTTCATAGCGAACGGTCGTGATTATTCTTTGCGCTTGCGATAAATTTTATTCTTGTCAAACGCGGGTTTGAAACCTTAATTTAAACACTTGTTTTAATACTAATATTGTGTCTTAATATTAAAGTTATACCCGTATCACTACGCGCTTGTGCAGTGCCCTATTTGGGTGAGCATTTAATAAAATTAAAAAATCGCAATCCAAATATAGCTCTGCTTCTTTTTCATTCTCTGCCTTTTGAATCTTTGGAGTTAATTCTGCTCTTATCTTTTTGCGCGCATTTCTTTACACTTGCGCTCTCCCGTAGCTCTCTCTTTACTAACTTCCTCTTCTACCTACCTTTTATTAACCTTAGTTGGTTCAGTGGTTGAAGGCTAATTTGTTTAAAATAAAAAAAAATAATAGAAAATTTAAAAAATTATAAATTTATTTTTGCTAAATTTTAAAATTTTTTAAATGGAATATAATGTTGTCTGCTCATTAAAATCGTGCAATAAGCCGATATCTTCGTCCCAGGCCAGCATCTATTGTGTCTCACATGCCAAATATGCTGGCCTTACTGCATCTGTCTCGGATGCCGTATCCCGCCGTGTTGGCCTCCATTATTGCTGCAGTGGGTGCCGGGCTGTCCAAGATGAAATGCGATCATTCATGTGACAGACCAAGAGTGGGTTTAAAGATTTGATCGTTGGCTTCCGAAAAATCAACGATCAACTCAGTGCGCTGGATGTTCAATTCAATAAAAAAAATTTCGGAAAAATTCTGCTACTAGGGAAGTTGCAGCTCCAGAGTTCGCGGGACAGCTGGATCCTCCCGCAATAATGCAGCCGCTCATTTCCCTTCCTACTCCAAAAACAGGGACGGTAAATGAAAAGTCAGCACCCGAATTTACCGTAGCAGAGCATAACTCGTCTGCTTTGTCCTCCATGGCATCACTTCAAGTGATTCCTAGGAATGCCCTAGAATTAACCCCCATAGCTTCCACTAGAAATGGTAACCCGCCGCCCGGACCCCCGACCGTGGCACCAAAACCATTACAGGTAATCCCACCTGTTAGACAAATATTTGTCTCATGGCTAGCCACCCGATACCTCGGTGGCTATATCTAAAGATATCTCGGCTTATATCAAAGCCAAAAACAAGGCCGTTATTAGAGTGGAAGACATTAGGAAATTTCAATACTCCTACTCGAGGCGCATGTCATCCTTCATGATACGTGTGCCAGTGCCGATGTTTGCGGCGCTATGTTCGCCTGGCTTCTGGCCATAGGACAAGATTTGTACAAGAGCATCAGCCGAGTAAGGTAAAGAAAAAAAATTCGAAGCCTGCTGGAGTCAAGCTTCCAACATCTGTCCAATCCGACTCTTCAAAAAACTGACATCTTCTATCAATCTTACCTATCAGAATTGTAGGGGCCTACGTAGCAAGCTCCCTAGACTCTATTCTGATAGTCTTTCCTTTGCGTCCCATATTATAGTTTTTACTGAAACCTGGTTAAAGCCGGAGATCTTTTGCTCCGAAGTTTTTCCAAGTAGGTACACCACTTTTAGACGTGACCGACCTCTGCGAAGAGGAGGAGGAGTCTTAATTTCCATTGACTCCAATTTCGTTTCTGAAGAGGTAAAGTTACCAGAGTTTGGTGATTTCGAATTCATTTCGAACTTTGTTTATTACATGTTCTTACATTCCACCATCTTCCGAGCCGCCTACATACTGGCATCACTTGTCGGCTATACAGTCTGTTTCCAATCTTATATCCGATATTGACCTTCTGGTAGTTCTTGGTGACTTTAATTTACCAGAACTCAATTGGTCAAATACTGAAAATGTATCTTTCTTATCACTTTCCACCCATCATGATTTCACGGCGGGCATCTTTGACTTGTCCCTAGGCCAGATCAACCATGTTAGAAAATTAGGTCGGCTTCTTGACTTATGTTTTGTATCTGATCCAGATGGTACCACACTTTCCAGAGCTTTGCCTCTCTCAACCCCTGAAGATCCATACCACCCTACGCTTGAAGTTTCAATTGAAACCAATTTTGGGTGTTAATCAGAAGCCTTCCCGCGTATCAAAGAAGATTCGTTTTTTTCGTAAGGCTGATTTTGGTAAACTTCATTTGTTAATCGATACTTTTGACTGGTCCGATATTCTGGCATGCACAGATATAAATATCATCCTAGAAAAATTTTATTTCACATTAAATACATTCTTTGACTTAAGTGTGCCGTGGAAATATCCGTCCGCCACAAATAATCCTCCTTGTTTTACAAGGCGCCTAACAAAATTAAAAACAGATAAAAACAGGCTTTTAAATAAATATAAAAGAACCTGTAGCAGCATAGATTTCTCAAGATACTTAATAGCTCGGCTAAATTTCACCGTGCATAACGCCGAATGTTATAAAAATTATATTCGCCGCTGTCGGATTCTGTTCACTCAGGATCCAAAGCAGTTTTATAACTTTGTAAACACGAAGCGTAAACATGATCTTTTCCTTCTCTACTTACGTATACAAATTTATCAGCGACTTCAGATCAGGCAATTGCCGACTTATTCGCAAAATTTTTCCAAATTTTTCCGCTCACAACATTCAACCAACTAATCGTATATTTGTTCCATTTCTTTCCGAAAACAATTTAATATTGGATCTTCAAATGGTAAATCCAGTTTATTCGCCAGGCGCCGACGGAGTACCAGGCTGTGTGCTAAAATACTGTGCCAACCTCTTCAAAAACTTTTCAACTTATCTTTGGAATCTTCGATTTTCCCCTTTAAATGGAAAGAATCTTTCATAATTCCTCTGCACAAAAAGGGGAAAAAATCCGATGCTGCCAACTACAGAGGCATCTTGAAATGCGATCAGCGATTCCAAAGTTATTCGAAAAATTAATAACTCCTCATTTGCAACACCTATGCTCATCAATAATTTCTCCATGTCAGCATGGTTTCATTAAGCGTCGCTCCACCACCACTAATTTATTGGAGTTGACATCCTTTGCTTTAGATGGCTTCCAAAAGGGACTTCAAACTGATGTTATTTACACAGACTTTAGTAAAGCATTTGATTCAGTTAGTCACTCACTCTTGTTGAGTAAACTAAATCTTTTGGGATTCTCAACCGACTTCATAACGTGGATCTCCAGCTATTTATATGGAAGAACACAGAGAGTCTTATTTAAAAATCTATATTCCCGCTTAGTCCGTGCCACATCTGGAGTTCCTTAAGGAAGCCATCTTGGCCCATTACTATTCACTCTTTTTATAAATTACTTGCCCCCATTCATAACCAACGCGCTGTTACTAATGTACGCAGACGATGTTAAGCTTTGTCTGCAATATAAGTTCCCGTCTGCCCAAAACAGACTCCAGTCCGATCTCGATAATTTAAAAAAATGGTTTTTAGCTAATGACATAATACTTAATGGATCAAAATGCAAACTTATGTCTTTTTATCGTACTAGTCCTCACCAAGCTTCGTACTATCTCTCTGGGATTGCCTTAGAAAAATTAACTCAGGTTAATGATCTTGGTGTCCTTTTAGACATAAAACTTAAATTTTCCGACCATATTTCTTCAATGGTTAATAAGGCTAAAGGTGTTCTCGGTTTTATTAAAAGATGGGCTAAAGAATTTAACGACCCTTATATTACTAAAAGCTTATTTATATCCTTGGTCTGTCCGATACTGGAGTACGGTTCATGTGTCTGGTGTCCCCAATACGGTGTTCATCAAGACCGCATAGAATCCGTACAAAAGAACTTCTTAATATTTGCTCTTAGAGGACTTAACTGGGACGCAAATCTTCACCTTCCTTCGTATAATAGTAGACTCCTACTAATAAACTTACCCTCCTTAACAAATCGTAGAATAATGCTGGGTGTCGTTTTCCTACACAACCTTATTGTAAATAGCCAGCACTTACTAACACGCTTACAGCTTAACGTTCCGAATAGAAGGACTAAAAACTTTAGTCCTTTATTCATAAGCCATTGTAGATCGACATATGCACAGTATGATCCCCTTAGGATTTTATGTTCGAACTACAATGGTCTGTATCATATTATTTCTCTTTCATCCCTTTCAAATATGAAAACCTCCATTTTAACTTACCTTCAAGATCATACTAATTCTTCCTCGTTTTCTTTATAATCCTTCTATTTATATTTTTACTAACTCGAATTTATTCCCGCGATTCGAGCCGTACGTTATGCGGCAGGCGCCCTTCGGTCGGTTAGGGGGGAGGTGGGCTGTACGCATGCAGTGGAAACCGCGCGCAAAAAAAAAAATAAAAAATTAACGTTGACAAAGCCCAGTTTGAGTATAGTTAATATGTTCAGAGGAGTAACCTGAGACTTCGTGCAAAGAAGTTACCTGCGACTTCCGGCAGTGCCGGGAAGCTCCGATATCACAACCAAGCGCCGTGAATGATTTCTGACCAAGATATTGGCAGTGGCCAATAAAACCGTATCGCTGAGATGATCCCTAGCTAAAAGAAATTTTACTTCAGGTCAAGGGGAGGGAGAATCCGAGCTTCCGCTGGCTGCTGGGATCAGTCTCATGCTGCCCATGATGGATAAAAATGGAAAATGGGATAATCGCTATCCTAAACCTTTTATTTAGTAATTGCAAGACAATGTCATAATTTCGGTTCGTCCATTCCAATAACCAAACAATTTCGGGCGGTATTCCGCTGCAAACAGGATCCCACACGCTGAAGGATTTCTATTCTACATATAAAGTGGTTGGTATTCACTATCTTTGAAAAAACGACCGGAACTCTAGCCACTTGGAATAACCTCCGCTAAAGCTTCACGCGGTTACCATTTGGCTTAAAAATTGCTCCCAACTCTTTCCAGAGGATGATGAGCATTCTCGGGTCTTAGGGCTTCACTAGCTTTCCTTTATATGGATGATTTAATAGTCATTGGTTGTATCGAAAATCACATGCTTGAAAACTTAACTAACGACACAAACTTGGACACAAATGCACAGATAAAGGAATCTTGCCCGACGTCAAAACAAGATTATGTAAAAATAATGTAAAATTCGAATGGTTAGCCGACTGCCAAACTGCCATCGAAAATCTAAAATCCACTGCATAGAATTTTGCATAATTACAGATTCAAGTAAGCAAGCATATGGAGCAGTTTTAACATAAAACAAAAATGGACTCCAACTTCCAGTGTCATACGCATCAAGAGTATTTACAAAGGTTGAAAGTAACAAAAGAACAACCGAAGAAGAAGTAGGAGCAATTCATTGGGCAGTTTCATACTTCCCACCATGTACTTATGGTAGACACTTCACTGTCAAAATAGATCATAAACCACTAACGTATTTGTTTTCAATGGTAAATCCTAATTCCAAAATTACACGCATGAGACTTGGGCTAGAGGAATATAATTTTAGGGTAGAGTATCTAAAGGAAAACGATAATCTCGACTTAGGTCAACCGGTATATATAATATCAGCCAACTAAAAGTGACACCGTGGGAAATTACTTTGAATAAGTTTCAATTGATAACTTAAATAAAGTGGGCAATAAGACATTGAATTCACCACCAGACCAGAACATTTAATGAATACATTTAATGAATCGGGCGGAGCCGAAGTTAATATACCCTTGCAGTTATGTGGCAGCTTATATTGTTAGATATACATATATCGGATCTTATGTTATTGTTGTTTTCTTAGTTGACCGATCCTTATAAAATTTGGCAGATCTGATAAGTTCCTTCCTTCTAATTAAAAAAAAAAAAAAATTATGGCATTTCCGATCAATCAGTTATATGACAGCTATAAAATATAGTCGACCGATCCTTATGACATTTAGCAGATAAATATGTTTACCCAAAGTGGGTCCCGTAAAACGTTCCATCCTTCTAACTTAAAAAACAAAGTTATGGCATTTCCAATCAATCAGTTATATGGCAGCTAAATGATACTGCCTGCAAAGGAAAGAAGGATGTGTGCAAAGCTTGAAGTCGATAGCTTCAAAACTGGGAGACTAGTTTGTGTAGAAACAGACGGACATGCTCATGGCTCAAGACGGACATGACGGACGAAGAAGTCAGTACGCGGGGGCGCGGCTCAACGCTTGATGATGCGGAGCAATAGCGCATGACGGCAGACTAAAGGGGTCGATCGAATTCATGGGAGCGGGCGACGCGAAAAGAGACATAAAAAGCGAGCGTGAGTGGACAGAGAGACATAACAACGGCGCATAACTGGCAGTTGCACCGAGTGACGTCATTGGTATTTCTTTCAATAAATGATTGCCCATAAATTCCCCCGTTGGAGAATGAGCTTTTAATAGCATCTTAAAGGGGCAGCATGCACAATTTGTTGACTCTAGGCGCCATCCTAAGCAGCGCCACCCGACATCTGCGATATCCATTTCTGCTATTCTCGCCAGGAGACACTTCATTGGCGGCAAGTTTTCGTGTTTCGGAGCCGCAGAAAGGCATGAATAAAAGTCACCGATATGGGTAACAGATGGGTGATGGCGGTCAGCAGCTGATTAAGTGCAGGAAGAGATATCCTCCGAGACTCGCATTCGACATGGACCTTCCACTGAAGAACGGCCAGATCACAGCCGTTCACAGGATGATCTTGGCCGGATTGCAGACATAGATGGTCAGGAAGAGCAAAAAGTAGTTTGGTGGTTTGGTAGTAGAGCAAATTCTTCAGCACTCAAATGCCCCACTTATCGAAATCCGTAAGATTGGGCAGTTGGAAGCGTGCCACACTGGTTGCAACTGAAGATGACCGGAAAGGGCGGCCGCAGCATCGCCCATAGATGAAGTTAAGGGTACTGAGTTTCTCTTCAACTTTCTTTGATACTTCACAATCGGATCGGTGCAGTTTTCTACTGCCCAGAACTGGCAAAGAAGTTGACCCCTATCATGTGGGAATGGCTATCACAAATCATGCAAGCGGCAACGGACGAGTTTGTAGTCAGGAATGCAGAATTACCTGGATTTAAGGGACTACGTCGTCCTACCGCAGGGTTTGTCCAGCATTTCAGCCAGAGAAAACTGGCGATGGACTCCCACGTTGTAATGGAATCCAAAGAATCCGAGTCTTGTGACTTGTGGCAAGACTCATATAACTTCATCATATAGCTTCTGCAACATCACTTGGATTATGATGCGGCTAGCAATCTGTTTCGTTGTGTCCATGCTTGCCAGGGCTGGCATATGTGAATTAAAATTATTCAAAAGCTCGCGAAGCCTCATCGCCGATACGCTTTGTACGGATGCCTCATTCAGTTAATTGCCTCAGATGCAGTTCTCGGCAATTATGGTACCTTTTGTTTAGCAGCTTCAAGGCGACGTCATAGTTTTTGTCCGTCAGCTCAAAAGATCGCACAATCTCCAAGGCAGACTCACAAAGGCAGGACCGCAACCGTTGATTCTTCTCCACCCGACTTATAAATGGGATTGCGTCCAACCACCATGGTCGAGAACACTGACCGGAATTCAAGGCACTCCGCATAACCTCCACAAAAAGTGGAAAGCGCCAGTGGCGGCAAAGCCTGGAATGTTCTGCACAACGACGCTTCGAAGTTGGTGGCTGAAGTAGCGTTGATCAGCGTCGAGCTCGTAGGCAACAAACTGGTGCGCCGAGTAATCTCCTGCCGCATCGTTGAAGTTAACGCTCAGATCGCCCCTGAGTTCCGCAATATCCAACTCAGACAGCTATTTGTGCGTGCACTTGAAATCCGCGACGATGCCTTCCAATTCGCTAAGCCGCACATTTATCATTGCCTCCGAAAATGTCTCCACCGCTTTCAAGGAGGACAGCAAACCTTGAAGAACCTCAAAAAATACATCAGCACTTTGACTCAAAAAGAAGATCCAGAAGAAGAAGATGATCCTTCCAGAAGATGCGCACTCGAAAAACGGATTCATTTTCGTAACGAAAAATTTTATTTAGTTCTTTAATTTGTTGATAGCTTGTTACGCTATTAATGTTTTTTAATAGCGGCCGAAAAAATACACGATTTGCTATGTTTAAATTCAATTTTATTTGATGGTTCAATTTTAACCCCAAAAACCAGCCAATCAACTCAAATGCCGAAATACAAGTAGCAGTAAAGTTAAGCAATAAAACCTCAAACCATGCAGCTGTACATACTCCGAGGGCAAGAGGCGAGGCGGGGAAACGCACACAGGCACAAGATGAGCTAGTGCGCAGCAGTTTCACAAAGTTCCCAAAAGCGCATGCGCTAAAAATACCAGCAAAGCGCATGCGAAACTGGGAGAAACAAAACAAAATAGAAACTGCTGATAGTCCGCCGCTGCTCCTCCGTTTCAGCGTCTTTTATATCATTGTCTTTTATATCATTTTAACATTTCGCCTTTGGCTGCTTGGCCCAACATCCTCCCCCCGTTGAAGGCTGGCCCTTCGACAGAATCCTTAAGGGTCACCAGACACAGCCTTGACACCAAACGCTTAGCCGTTCCAACAGCAGTCCTTAATATGGCTACACGGTTCACTACGTCACGTCCAGGAATCAGCTCCAGTACCCTGGCTAGGGGACACTTCATTGAGGGTAGATTCTCATCCTTCACCAGGACTATGTCACCGACAGACACTACGGGACCAGGGGAGCGCCATATACTCCTCCTTCCAACGTGCCCAGAAAACTTGCTGTAAGAAGGAGACTCTCTGCCACCCATCTAGACGGTTGAAGTTTAGGGCAGTAAGGTCTGGCTCGATGAATGTTGAAGGCGGACCGCCATTTAAAAAATGAGCACACCAACTGCACGGTATAGGTGATGTTTTGCCGTTTTTACTGCTGCTTCCTACAGACCGCCAAAATGAGGAGAGCGTGGAGGAATAAACCGCCACTCAATAGCTTCAGCCAGGCAAAACTCGTGCAGAGAAGTCTGGTGATCCTTACTGTGGAATCTTCGTTTCAACTCGATGAGCTCATTCCTGGCACCCACAAAATTGGTAGCATTATCCGACCATATCTGCCTGGGTTTACGTCGCGTACAAATAAACCGTTTGAGCGCGCTCAAAAACGAAGCTGTGGAATGGTCCTTGACTAACTCCAAATGGATCGCCTTCGTACTAAAGTAGATGAACACGCAAACGTAGCATTTGATAGGGCCTTTATTCCGAGACTCTGCCTTGTAGAAAAACGGTCCGCAAAAATCCACCCCTGTTACGTCAAAGCTTTCAAATCCTTCAACCCTCTCGGTCAGAAGATTAGCCATGATATGTTCCAGAAGCCGAGGCTTAGCGCGAAAACAGCATATGCGTTTGTTTAAAACCCTTGAAACGGTCTTCCTCCCCCCAATGGGCCAATATTGGGAACGGATTTTCACAACTAACGCCCGAGGGCCAGAGTGCAGGTTCTTCTCATGAAAGTGGGTCACTATAGCCGAAGTGACGGGATGGCCTCTTGGAAGAATAATAGGATGGCGTCCATCAAAATCTAACGCAGAGTTCCGCAGTCGTCCGTCAACACGAAGCAAACCTAAATCGTCTAAAAAGGGAGCAAGCGAAGCAAGCGGGCTTGAGGGTGGAACCAATCTGCGTGACTTTAACAAGCTCATCTCTTCCTTGAACTCAGTAAGCTGGACGACGCGCATCAGCAGGTGGGTTCCTCCTTGGAGATCCTGGACAGAAATGCCTTCGTGACGTATGCGGTGGCAAAATTTGTAGATGTACGCGAACACCCTCTGTAAGGCGGGAAACGAGTTGGCAAACCTTGACAATGATGCAATGTCCTTTGGTGGAGCCGTAGCCAATAAGGTCCGGGCGCGAAGTTCGATGGTTGGCCTCTCGGCCACAATGCCGATGGGCCACTCATCCTTGGAGCCACGAAGAAATGGAGGGCCATGGGACCAAAGCTGGGAATTCAATAGCTCTGTGGGAAGAGCACCTCTGGACAGTAAATCGGCTGGGTTGAACGCAGTAGGGACATAACGCCATTTCATTGCCTTGGTGAGTTCCTGTATGGAAGAGACGTGATTAGACACAAACACGTTAAATGGAGCAGGTTCGTCTTGAATCCAGGACAGGGCAACCGAGGAGTCACACCAACAATAATAATCTCCGTTATAGGTCCCAAGGTCAGCAACTTCAGCCATCAGCCTGGCTAGCAATTCAGCACCAGATAATTCCAGCTTCGGTATTGTCCGAGTCTTAATGGGTGCCACTCGACTCTTTGAGCATAACAGTAGACAATCAGACCCTGCAAAACATATATGCAAGCTCCATATGCATCCATGCTAGCGTCACAGAATCCGTGAATCTCCAACATTCCTTGGCAGGGAATGACTAACTGAGGAAACTTGATTCGCTGAGTTTGATCAAAACTGGCACAGAATTCAGCCATTCGGAGAGAAGGGATTGGGGAAGGCTTTCATCCCATGACAAATTTTCCCTGCACAGCTTCTGCAATAAAATCTTTGCCCTGGTTACGACAGGACCCAACAAGGCCCATAGGGTCATAAAACCGAGCGACGGACGATAGGATAGATCTCCGGGTTGGTTTGGCGGTTGGCTGATGGGCTTCAAAGGAAAACAACAGAAGGTCAGTAGAAGGGTCCCAGGCTAATCCAAGAGTTTTCGTGAACGGACTGCCATCGTCGAATTTTAAGTATGATTCCCTTTCACCTTCGGGCACTCCTTCCAAAACCTCTGGGATGTTGGAGCACCATTTCCTCAATTGAAACTGACCCTTGCTCAAAAGGCTCGATGTCTGGGCTATTATTTCAACATGTATGTCTTCGTTGGGGCACCAGATATGAGGTCGTCCACATAAAAATCCTCGAGGATAACACGAGAGCCAACGCAACAACCGGCACCTTCATCCTTAGCCAGCTGGTGCATTGCGCGAACAGATAGAAAAGATGCTGGCTTTGTGCCATACGTCACGGTGTCGAGTTTAAAAACCTTCACCTCATCATGGATAGAATCTCTCCAGAGAATGCACTGCAGCAAGCTATCATCTGGGTCGACTCTTACGCAGCGATACATCTTGCAAACGTCTCCCGTTAAAGCAATCAGGTGAGACCGAAACCAAAGCAAGGTATGGAAAAGCTTTGGTTGAATTACGGGGCCTGACATCAGGACATCATTGAGGGATTATCCAGAGGATTTGACAGCCGAACCGTCGAAAACCACTCTCAGCTTGGTTGTGAAGCTGTCTTCAGCTGTGGAGCTGATGGGGTAGGTAGGTAATACAGGCACTTACCTCGCAATTCCTGCGGCACCAGAGACATGTGACCCAGATCCAAGTACTCCTTGATAAACGAAGAATATTGAGCTCTTAAATTTGGATGACGATACAGCTTGCGCTCGAGTGAATGGAACCTACGCAAGGCCTGTGAGTAGGATTCTCCCAACGGCTTCACGCTGTGCTTGATTGGAAGCCGAACTGAATAAGCAACTGATTCAAGACGTACGTGGTGCATGGCGAAGTGGGCATCGCAATCAAGCTCCTCCTTAGTAGCATGAACGATCGCCGCAGCGCAGGCCTCCACTTCCCAGAATTGGCGGAGCAGATAATCGAGGCGATCGTCGAAATTGTTTGCAGAGTCAGCAGGAATCACCTTACATAAAGCGGCTAAACGAAGCTTCCGCCACCTCCAGAAACTACCCATCCAAACCGCGACTTTTGCACAAGAGGCAGAACGTCTCCTAGCTGAATTTGCCCGACTGAGAGCAGATCAAAAAACAGGCTTGCTCCAATAAGCAAATCCACACACTGCGCTCTATGGAAGTTCGGATCTGCCAGAACCACATTGGCAGGAAGCTTCCAGTCGGAGATGTCCATGTTTAAACCAGGTTGACGCTCTGTGATGTGAGACGCTTTTCCATGGACTCGAGGGTCAGAATGGTTGAGTCGTCGGACTGCATCGCTTCCTTGACCTTCTGATGCAGGACCTCCATTTCCTGATACGTAACCTCGGCTCGCCTCAGGAGCATCCTGTCCCTGCTTGAAACGGCAGATCCAGTAGCTTCAGCTCCAGACTCCATTATGCAATCACGTAAATCGTATAAAAAAAAAAAACAAAAGAAAACCAACAGGTTCCGCGGCACTTATTTGCGCTGATCACAACAACTAAAGACGGGATGTAATCACGTCGGGGTCAGCAAATTTTACGCTATTAATGTTTTTTAATAGCGGCCGAAAAAATACACGATTTGCTATGTTTAAATTCAATTTTTTTTGAGGGTTCAATTTTAACCCCAAAAACCAGCAGCTCAACTCAAATGCCGAAATACAAGCAGCAGTAAAGCTAAGCAATAAAACCTCAAACCATGCAGCTGTACATACTCCGAGGGCAAGAGGCGAGGCGGGGAAACGCACACAGGCACAAGATGAGCTAGTGTGCAGCAGTTTTACAAAGATCCCAAAAGCGCATGCGCATACCAGCAAAGCGCATGCAAAACTGGGCGAAACAAAACAAAATAGAAACTGCTGATAATCCGACGCTGCTCCTCCGTTTCAGCGTCTTTTATATCATTTTAACATTTCGCCTTTGGCTGCTTGGCCCAACATAGCTCATGACCCACTGTGCAACGGCTATATACAGGGTAATATATGTATAAGCGATTGTAGCGCTCTGCGAACAACGGATGCAATATTCGTTTCTACGTGATATAAACATCTATATAAACAACTATTTCGCGCACAAATCACAAACCAAAAAATTTGTTTAATGTTATATTTTAAGTCGTGGAGCTCAAATTTTCACGTCGGGGTCACCAATGTTAAGTTACCGGGCGTTTTTGGGTAGCTGCAATGAATGTTCAGAATTCAAGTTTTTAATAAATAGAAATTTTGTTGGATTTAAATATATGCGAATTATATGTTTTAATTCCCGATTAAAATAAACAAAAAAATTAAAAATTAAGATTTGGTTGAATAATTTTGATTGGTCAGAGTTTATGCTGACACGTAGGTTCCCAGGATGGGCACTTGTTTATAAATTTGGTGCAAAAAGGGTTTGATTTTTATGTCTACTGTCGTCGATAAAGGTATTTGAATAGTTTATGTCTATGTTTATGTCTGGATGCCAATGATAATGGCATGGGAAAGGGTTTGTGTCTAACCTATTTAAATTATTCGCACAGTAGGCTCTGGAATGTTGTTTATATTTGATTTTATAGGTATGGCAGGGTATATTGGTTTTATGGATTAAAATGTTTCGTAATTTAAGGCATTTGCAGATGTGTCACTCGCCCCTTTTTTGGAAATTTTAGCATCCTTGTTGTGGTTGGCTAGACGCCTATAAGTATGTTAATATTATATAAATTGTTATGCTTATAAATATAAGTATTGAGCTTATAAATACAATCCATTTGTAGATAATATCTTGTTTTTGTTGATTAATTAATGATTCTTTAACTTCTAAAATTGTTGATGGTTGATGTTGAATTACATGGGTTGTTTTGTCATTGAGTCTTTTCAATGACCTTGTCCTTTTTCCAAAATAACAAAACGAAATTATTTATTTTCACAACGTTATAAAAATGTTCATTTTTGTTCGCATATGAAATGAAGTGCGAGAAAGCTCCGATTTAGAATGCGTATGCAGTGAGATAAAGGGCAAGAGTGCGCCCGCCTTAGAACATAGGCCGGGCGAAAGCTCGCTAACTTAATGATAAAGATAAATAAAGCCAAGCGGCCGAGAAGACCAACAACAGCGATAAGTAGGGGGCGATGACAACGTTGACAAAAGCCGAATATTCGGAGCAACGCGACCGCAGGAGCACATCGGCAGAGAATTCGTCTGTCGCGAAGCCAGTGTCGCCAATTCCAGACACTGCCATGTAAGATTTGCGTTTACGAAGCTGCAGCTGACCAGCCAGCCGGGAAGTAATCACGTGCACTTGCGATCCTGAATCCAATAAAGCTCGGTAAGGAACAAAAACTCAAGCGCGACTCCGAACGAGAAGGTTCGCTGTAGCCAGTAAGGCTACCTTGGGCAACTAGTGCATTAGCGTCGGATGGTGAAGTGCTTATTGGCTCGGCGCACTCGGTTGTGGCTGACGTAGATGATACAATAGAAGGCTGGCTACTGGATGACTGTATTTCCAAAAATTCAGCAGGTTGTGATGCCTCCTCCCACAACTGCGACAATAAGCAGCGAGGCACTCACGCAGCGATCTGGATTGTCGTCCCCAAATTTTGCAAGGCTCGCATGTGGGCATTGAATTTATCGGAAAACCCTCGCAGCGATGCCACTGAGCCACCTTCCAATAGACTGAGGCCCAGAATCCCGTTCACATGAGCCTGAAATATTAACCGACGGTTATTAAATCGTTTTTCAAAGAGACGCAACGCGACATCATAATTCTCCTCGGAGATTTCCAAGGAACGAACTGCTTCTAATGCAGGAGATCGTAACCTCTGCAGCTTTTCCACCTTATTTATGTGAGGATTGCAGCCCAAGAGCGTTGAGAAAGCCGAGTGAAACTCAGCCCACTCCGAATATCCTCCGCTAAAAGTAGGAAGAGGACGAGGCGGCAAGTCTTGAAAACTCCGACTGAGCGCTGAGTCTACCTGAATACTGGAAACTCCGCTGGCAAGGGTGGAATGGGCAGCAATTCAAGAAGGGCGCAACGACGTCTCGTGCTCAATTTTGGCATGCATCGTCGCTACAATGTCTATCGCAAGTCGCTGCTTATCTCCGTAATATCCAACTCTTCAAGCTCCCCGTGGATGGCCTTAAAATCCTCGTACATGGCGACCAACTGGCCATAACGCACATGGAGCATGGCATCTTCCACCTTGGACACTGACTGGAGGGCTCCTTGGATTCTCTTCAAATCCTGGAGGATACCCATGCTCCTCCGTCACAGGAGAGCTGGAGTGGGTTCTCCTGTGACGGCGCCGCTGGAGTTCATCGCCACTATAATTGAACTTATATATTTATATTTAACTATAATTGTGCGCGGCGTACACGATTTATCCCACTGTGCGCTCACAACCGTAACACTGAGATGTGGAATGTATATATATATGAATGCTTGTGTGAGGCGAATGCACTTGCAAGTAGAACGTATGGGTGTATGTTATAATTTGCGGACCGGATAACAATTGTATTGAATGTTTATGTATTTATTTATATTATTAAACGTGTTATAAATAAAAAATACTTGTTTCCAGACACTGATGCACTGTATGCAATTTATGTTCAAAATGTAAATACATATGTTAAGACACTGCGCAAAAATGAATCGAATATATTTGAACTATTATATTTAATGCTATTATTAATTATTAATTTATTAATCATATCACGTCGGGGTCACAAATGTTTGGTCATTGAGTCTTTTCAATGACCTTGTCATTTTTCCAAAATAACAAAACGAAATTATTTATTTTCACAATGTTATAAAAATGTTTATTCTTGTCCGCATATGAAATGGAATGCGAGAAAGCTCCGATTTAGAATGCTTATGCAGTGAGATAAAGGGCAAGAAAGCGCCCGCCTTAGAACATAGGCCGGGCGAAAGCTCGCTAACTTAATGATAAAGATAAATAAAGCCGAGCGGCCAAGAAGAGTCGGCTTGCGACCAACAAAAGCGATAAGATAATTAATATACTATAATAATTACATTTATATATATTACATTTAGATTTAATCTATGCCGTGGCTGCTGCCTGACTTGGCAATATTATTCTATATTCATTCATATTCTTTGAAGTTGTGAATTTTATATTTCTTAAATTATACTTAAATTACTTAAATTATATGTTATTACATGTTTGGCTCAATGTGTTTTATAAATTCTTTTTCTGAAATAAAAGTGTGTTGATAAATTGCTAATTGATTTGTTAGGATCTTTGAAATTCGTTGGTCAGTTACTAAATATTTTTGGTCCATTACATTTATTAAAGGACTTGCAGAATTAACACTTTTATTATTATTCATAAAATATTCAAATTTATCATATATGTCAATTATTTGGTCTACATTATCAGGATATTTAATTATTCGGTATTTTTGAGTTTCTTTAAAAGATGTTGGTATATGGGCTAAAATAAAAGTATTTTTAGTTTAGCTGCATATCCAAGCTAAAGTCCTTATTGATAATAGATTTTCTTCATTAATGTCATCTAATTCTTCATGTTTTAATATTTTAGGATTAAATATTCCCATTCTTGTCAACTGAATTTGCAAATCTTCAATGTATTCTAGAAAAATGGGTAAAG